>CM075821.1:31696834-32146804 GCA_037975025.1 Excoecaria agallocha | reverse complement strand
ATTTAAAATTAAATATAATTTAAAACTTAATAATTATAAAATTAAGTTATATTTTAATTTTAATTTTAATTATTTATAAAATATTATATTTTGAAATTAAAAATATATATTTTTCGGGGCGGGGATCCCCGCGGGGCGGATATCCCGTCCCCGATTCTAGGACGGAGATTTTTTCTCCCCCGTCCCCGCCCCGGTGATCATCCCTAAAACCAATCAACCAATGCCCTGAAACAATTACCTCCTAAACCAGGTATATTTCTTTCAAATTTGTAAGTAGGAGGGAATCTGATGAGTGCTTCACGCATTCCTTGGAAAACTTTTCCTGCTTTCATTTCTGCTCTGAGCTGATCCTTTTCTCTAAGCCAATCAAAGCTTCTTTGCGAAACAAAATCCCTTGCTTCATCATAAGATATACCGAAAAGACGGTAGTTAAAATCACCAAGAAACACAACCATATCTGCCTCAGATAATTCAGGCTTCGTATCTTCAGTGTTGGCGCTCACAGCCTGTTAAAATCAAAGGAACCGGTTAGGGGGCAGTAAATGCGGCAGGAGGAATCATAAAGACATTGCAAGAATACAAACATACATTTGTACCCTTAAGCGTTTGAGTGGTTGTTGAGACACCAGCTGCAATAGAGAGGACCAATGGCAAGCCAGAAATATAAAGCAGCCAGAATAAATATATGGACAAGGCAACAGAGCAACACAAAAACAGGAGTTGCACCATACCAGCTGCTGTTAGGGTTGATGACCGGCTGAAGACCATTGATTTATAAATATGATCAAAATCAGCATTTCGGCGATTGACTGCTTCCAAATGCGCAGCCAAGTGACAGTTCACAAAGCACATTATCCTGTCAAGAACCCTAATCCTCAAACCTACACCTCCCTGCAAAGACAAAGTTACTCAACAAATAAATAACAGTGGGCAAAAGCATTTTCTTCTCCTCTTAAAATATTTTTGAACGTCAACAGTACTTGGGCAGTAGTTAAAATGACATTTCCATGATCTTGCTTCTTATCGAACCAAAATTTTTTAGATATATCTTACTGCAACAAAAACTCGATTCATACATTTCAATACATTTGAGTGTTGACAGTAACCAATTTCTTTGGATAGTAATGCATAGAGTCAATATAAAATACTTTCCAATACATCTCGGAAACTTAATTATTTTAGTAAATTTACTTTAGCTTGGCCATATACAATAAGATTTGAAATCCAGTACAAATCAGCTCAGTAGGCATAATTTTGCATGTTTCTGTTATATGAAGTCTTAATGATCGACCAAAGTTTTAAGAGTCTAAGACTATAATAGAAGTGAAAGAAAATATATACAATGAAGATAACTTAGATTTATTTTCTACTGCGCCAAAGTATCATTCCAATTTTTGGGGGGAAAAAAGGAACAACCGATTTGCAACATGAAAAAGAGCAGCACTGCGAAGCTGAGCAAATTCACCTTATTACCAATTGCACGTCCGAAGCCACAAGGAACAGCTCCAGCATCAACATCCCCAACATGGGCTCTAAGATTCTTCCTCACCCTAAATTCACAACCCGTAATGTTAAGTCTAAAAGCAACATGAGAATGTAGGATCCCTCAGGATCTAAACAAGGGGGGTTAAATTGTTTCACAAAGAAGAGAAGATAATTAGATAAAGAGGGGCTTCCTTAACATGAAATCAAATGCCCAACTCATTCTTAAATATAGTTACTCACCAAAGAGATATAAGCAAGCCTGCTAGCTGCCTAGAACCCATGCGCTCAAAAGTTGTTCCCTCGTCTAACGCCTTTCCTATTGTGTCCAGCCACCACTGTCCTATTGAACTACCTTCAAGTCCTACCTAGAATTGGAACACAAATAGAAAATAACATAACTTGCAAATAATGAAAACAATATAGGATATAGTAATATATATGCGGACACAAAAGGCTTCTTAAAGAAGAAAAGGCTGAATGGAATTCTAGTAGACTTTCATAATCCTTGGGTTGACTTTAACTCAATTTGAATTCAAATCTTGCACTCAACAAATTCATTGAATGCAAATTAAAGGGGGAAAGAAAAATACTCTTACGAATGAAATAGATCAAGAATTGTCATTCTGGGAAGACAACCTTTGTGAATAGATGAAGCACATATCAGTTAATCTCTCAGAATAAATGAACCAATAAGCATCAGTTAGAATGATTTGAGAGATGAGAGAGAATTCACAAAATTAGTAGGGATCAATGAAAGAGAAAGAAGCAAATAATTAAGAGATGAATGCTTAGGCTAAAAAATTTTATAGATAGGCGACGTGAAGGAACAATATTTATGCATTCAAGCATAACACTGATATGAAAACTTACGTAAGATCTGCGATGCTTTCCTAGATTTTCCTTCTTTTTTTTTTTCTTTTTGATGAAAATGTTTTCCTAGATTTTTAGTTTAAAACAAACAGTTTCAATTTTTATATTTATGATATGTCATGCAGTTACATAATTAAAAAAAAAATGAAAAATCGAAGTAAAATAAGCGGATTTTTCTTGCTTAAACTGTAAATTCATGAATCCTTCAATAATAAATTACCGTGTATTCAAAGTGGTTGTGGATGACAGTTTATTCTTAGATTGATCCATAAATTTATTCAGACTCAGACTAAATAAGTATAGAAAAAACATCACCGTCATCAATGAAGCTAATAAAGTCATTCTTACAGTTTCTTTGGCTGCAGACATTGCAAGAAAACCTGCACCCATCTCCACCTCTTGCAATCCAACAACAATAATGCCAACATCTGATGCAGCAGAACCTAACCATGATAAAAGTGCTTCATGAGCTGGTTTTCCCTGACCAACATTCCACGTGCCAACTAAAACTTTGAAACTGTCTCGTCTTGTGTATACAAGCTCTTTCTGTGCTAATTCTGATCTTATTATATTGTCAAGAGGTCCTGGAGATGCAAGATTCCATCCACGTATACCTCCATGAGTAGCCAAGCTAAAAATATAACCATCACCAACCGCCAACTTTAGCACAGGATTACTATGAGCAACCCATACTGCAACAAGATTTCCTTCAAGATCCAATACTTGGACGACACCGCTCACATAACCCACAAATATTCTTGTCCCAAAAGTACAGAAACATTGAACAGTAGAAGAATGATGAGTAAAATCTTGCATACGATTTCCATTCCCATCCCACTGCACAAGGAGGCCATTTGAGCATCCGCTCCATATCATTCCATCTATAGTTATTAACAGTGCTTCTGTTCTCTTCTCTTCTACAAATGCCCCAGCTCCTCTAGTGGCAACTCGACGAACAGCATCTGCTGCTCCGATTATGGCATTCCGCGAACGCTGCAAAAAGCCTTGGGGTTTCTCCTTTTTTGATGTGGAAACAAATTTGACCTTCATCTCATCTTCAACTTGCTGATCTTGTGGTTGTTGTGCTGATGACAAGTCCACTCGATTTTCAGTTTGACCATCAATGTTAAATACTTTCAAAAGCTCCTTTGAACGAGCATCCCTGCCGGAATATAAAGTAAATGCTCCATGGCGTCAGCTTTTACAAGGCTTAAGCCTTAAAAAATGAAGATTGGATACTTGAAAATAATAAATCACTGGTCAATGCCCATAAATTAATTTGTTTTATCAGTGCAAGGCATATATTGAAGTGAATGCCTACCATAAAGAGAAGGATTGAGACTGTGCGCACCAAACTTTAGCTTTAACCGTATCAGATAACAAGCACTTCACATCAGAAGAAGATATACTACAGGCACCATTCACAGTTACTTGACTCCTGAGGTCAATTTGTGACCGCTCTACCAATAAAGCTGCCATATGCTTTTCCTCTGACGATAGGGAAAGAGATTTTTCAATGGTTTCCCAGGGCCAAATCTTAATAACACCTCCCTCACCACCAGACCACAGATCACCTGGATCAAAAGTAAGATGAATTATAGAAAAACAAAAGATTGATAAAAAGGATTGATTAAAATAATCAACAAGTTGCAAGGGTAAACTCCTATTAATTTCTCCATCTTCCTATCAAATTGTTCCAAAGACAAGCTTATCGAATATAACAAGCAAAGGAATTAAGAGAGAACTCACCATAAGAACTCATTACTATAGAAAGAACGGGACCTTTGTGAGCCTGCCATGATAATCCCTCCTTAAAAGGAGCATTATCATCCAAACGATGATCCATTTTCCAAGACCTGATTTTTCCATCTTTATGTCCTGTCCAAACTAATCTACTGCCGTTGTCAATTATCAAACACAAGGCGGGCGATGTGTTTGCAGACTCATAAAACGGCGCTGCATCCTCATCGCCTCTTCTTACTCTGCCACCTAACCCGCACCCTGGCTCGTACGCATCCTCAAATTTCCAAAATCTGACGCCATTCTCCTGACCAGCCCACAACTGCGTCTCAGTACAAGCAATGTTTCTCAGGAATTTACCCACCTGGGTTTCTCTAAGAGGGTGCGGTCTGAGTTCCAAACACGGCGGCCGTCCAGGATGTACGCTTGCCCTGATCGGAGCCTTAAATATTCCAGTGCCTCCGGCTGCGATGAATTCAGGCAGTTGGTTCCACTGCCGGAAATCATCAGGAGGACTGTCCATGGAAAAACAAGTATCGAGCCTCTGCTGGGGCTGGAGGTGATCTTGGCCGGCAAGTGCAGCATTAGGGGAAACAATGGCTGCGGAGGAGGATGAGTATGGGAAGAAATCATCAGTAGTAGATTCGACATGTTGATCGGTAGGAGATGAAACCTTTTCGAGGCTGTTTTTTCTATCTTGTTGGTATCTTTTCTGATGACTATATGAATTACAAACAGTGCGATTGGGCGGCTTCAGTGCTTCTCTATCCTCTTCTTCGGTTCTTTCATCCATGCTGGTTGTTTTTAAGTGATGAAAGTTTTTGCAGAAAGAGAGAGATCAGTGGGAAAAATTGAAAAAGAGAAAGAAGAGAGAGAAAATAGAAAGGAAAAAGGAAGAATAAGTCGAAAAGAGAGATCCGAATAAGAAGGAGAAGGGAGGAAGGAGGCCATGGAATGGAGATGATGAGAGAGGAAATGAGCGAAGACTGTGGCGGGAGTTTTTGGTAGCAGACGGTGGGGAATTTACCCCGTGGATGGTATTTATAGTTTCGGTCACTCACTTTATTACATATTAATAATAAAATAAAATAAAAATTGTATCACGAAAAATTTCTTTTCTTACTAAATAATTCGGAATTGGAGAGTAACGTTTTATGGTAGTTCTGTCATATTTCGATAGCAACAGATTCTAATTCTGCTAAAACAGCAAATAATCAATTTTTTTTTTATCTAACCCTTCAATATACCAACGATAAATAACTTTCTAATTAATATATTATAATTTATATTTTTAGTTATTTTTTATATAATTGTCCAGCATTCCAAGTTTATTAACAGCAAAATAATAGTACCAAGGTATAGTTAAATTCATATGCTAAAATTAATGTGGCTATGTTCTTGTAGGATAAAAGCTTCTAGAAACTGAGTTAATAGTTCAATCAAACTGTTGACACATCAACCTGCGATGCCAGTGTGAAATTTGAAAAAGCGAGCAAAAACATCAAACTTCTGTCTATAGTTTTGTTTTTCAATTCATCTTCAGCCGCCGCCAGTAATCACCAGGCAAACGCTGTCAACAAATGTCGCGCACCAAGTTTCAAGTACTTCTTTGGGTGTTGTGAATAAATGATCAGCCAAATGAAGGGGTAGACCGCCAATTAGCTAAGGAATGTTAAAAATCAACGGTAACTTCCATGGTCTTTGCAGAGGGTTTGATTTTTCACTGTATTTCTTCAATATTTTTAATACCCTGAAAATAAAGGATGATAAAACTTGGGAAAGACAGTTATATGTATTTTTTGTTTGTTTATCTAAAATTTTGATATTTTTAGTAATAAATTTGAATATATATAGTTTTCAATATATGTATGAAATTTTAATTTAAAATATATTTAAAAGTAAACTTGATAAACAAATTAGATTATAAATGAATCGAATTATAAAAGGATTAAATTATAAATAGACTGTGTCATGAATAGATCAATTCAAATACAAATTGAATAGGTAATCATGAATGATCCATTTATTTTTTTATGATAATAATAGAGAAAATTACCTCAAATGTCAGATTTTTATCCTTTTTTTCAAAAAATACAACCATCTTTTATAATATTTCCTAAATCTTACTTTTTAAATTTATATTTTCAAAAATACAATTTTTTTTACTTGAAACAAAAACTGCCCTTCACTCTTCCTTAACGTCCGACTTGTCCATTCTTTGGCGTGGAAGTGGCGGTGTGTACGAAGTTGCCCGTTAGGAGTCGGGCAATGATGAATTTCCAATGGGGTGTTAGGTTCCTACAAAATTGAAGAACGGTCTCAATGATGATTCATTAAGCATTTGGATGGCGATGGTTCTAAATCGAAAGGGATGACCTCTAGCTCAACGAAATTGGGCTTAGAATTGGGAACTTTTGGCACAGCAAAGGCTTGTTTGACAGTTAAGTGG
The DNA here is from genome assembly GCA_037975025.1 of Excoecaria agallocha. NCBI lineage: Eukaryota > Viridiplantae > Streptophyta > Magnoliopsida > Malpighiales > Euphorbiaceae > Excoecaria > Excoecaria agallocha. Next base: position 32,140,260 of record CM075821.1, on the reverse strand, counting down.
CAACTGGAGGTTTTGCAAGCTAAGAATGGGCAATTGAAAAAGCAGTGAAAGACCTCAGGCGAAAAATTGCAGTTGGTAAGTTTAGTTTACCATCTCAGGATTTCAATTGTGGAAGATATTATGAGAGAAATAGAATGAAACATGCCAGTATTAGTAGAAATGAGAGGAGAGGAAATGGCAAGAAATCAGAAGGGGATGTCAATGAGGAGCTCAAGAAGGCTTTGAAGGGAACTACTGGTGTTAGGCCTTGAATTTGTTGATAGAGTATATCCATATAAATTGTGCTTAGTTGTCTTTACATGCATTTGGAATGGGTAATTGGTGTTTTAGTTTTGGTTGGGATCTGTTGTTGTCACCAGGGGCTGTGCTGATAATTGTCTATTGGGTTCCCTTAAATCTGAGATTTTCACACCCAATTTAGCATAAGCTATTGCACTTGGTCATCTACTAAGCTAGTTAGAATCAGAAATGATAATTATTATATGTATGTATGTATGTATGTATGTATGTACATAATTATATATATTTCCATTTAGTATTCTATTATTTAACACCGAGAAATGTTGTCTAACCATGTGATGGATCCCAAGTTGAAAATTTTGATTTGCAAGTTTTCATTGTTGTCTTTGATATTTTTGTCGGTTCCTTTTTTTGTTGATGTCATAATGATTGTTGAATGAGCTTATTTAATTCTTTACATGGTAAAGTCAAGTGGGTTCTATCCAGTGTTTGAATGTGATTATAGCCTTTTCTTTTTGGCTTGTCTGGCGGGGGTAAGTTTTATAGCACTGATACAGAAAGGGTATAGCAATCAATTAGTGCACAAGATACCATTGAACCAACCAAGATCTATCCAAACTGGACTTGCTGCAATTTAGGCTTATGTTATGTCTCATATATGGGCACTTGTTGTCAAGCTTCTTATCATTTTATTCATGCACTTGCAGCTATAGCAATAGTTATTATTGCTAAAATTATGAAGAATAATGGGTTGGCTGTTGAGAAGAGTGAGATATTTTTTCCATTCTTACCATTCAATTTTTTTAGTTGATATTGAGAGCTTGATAACTTATTATTTTTTAACAAATATTTACAGTCTTCCACAATATTGCTAAACTTGGAACAGTCCTGAACTTGTGATGACATAACATTGAACACTTGTTAAGCATCAATCTCAATAATACCATGGCTATCAAAATGATTCAGCGCAAAGATAAGTAGTTGGCGGAACCAATAAACTCTGCAAAATAAGAAGTGTGGCAAAAATCAAACCAACTAGACACAACAGAGAGCAAAATTCCATTAGTATCTCTGACTACAAAACATTAAGACAATTATATTGCAAAATGAGTTCACATTTTTGTTCTGTTAAGAGGCATATAAAAGCAATGAAGCATTGAAATTTTTTTAAGTTTGTACAATTCACCTGTGTACTAGTTATATACACCGTGTGTACATACTGAAAATGGTGTCGTTTAGTTGTTATGTACTAGTTGTATACACCATGTGTACATCATGTATACACAGTGTGTACTAACTATATACACAGTGTGTATTTGGTGTATACACCGTGTGTACTAGCTATATATATTGTGTGTACTAGCTGTATACAGTGTATACATCATGTATACACAGTGTGTACATGTTGTATATAACTTGTATACTTGTTGTATATACCGTGTGTATATGATGTATACATAGTATATAGTAGCTGTATACATAGTATTTACATCATGTATACACAGTGTGTACTAGTTGTATACACTGTGTGTACATCATGTATACACCAGAAATTTCATGAAATTCCATTGCTAATTAGTTTGCCTTCTATATAATGCCTTATATACATACCAACAGCTTTAAGTTCTGATTTTGTTTGATGGCTACTATACATGTTGATCTCTTACTGGGTTCAAAGTGTGTGATTAGTACATGTATTGGCATTATCTCGTAGCAAGTTTGGTAGCACAAGCACAGTAAATTTCATCATGACTTGATCTCCCATTTGATAGGAACACATACTACATAATTTAAACAACTTGTGGTGAAAATTCAAATTTTGCTATTTTAGTAACATGGTAATTATACTATTCCCTTGTGTTGTATCTTCACGTGTTTTGTTGTGCTCCTTTGCTGGGCTGCTATATTTTTTGTTGTTTGCTACTTTTTGCATCTTCAAAGACTAAGTTTGTTATTCCATTATTTGAAGGGATTGCTTGAGAACACGGACAAAGATAAAATAAGAAGATTGATGAGATTAAAACCTCCAACAGATTTTTGAGTTCAAAGCCGGTTGCAGTAACCAGCCACATGGATTATTTGTATCACATGGAAAACATAATGGCTTTTGTTGTCTCCAAACAATTGCCTTCGTTACTGATCTATACTATGTTGTATTTTTATACTTGGATCCTTGTCATGTTTACCCCCTCTTTTGACAATTTCGACAATTTGTTATACAGATGTATGTATAAATTAATGTCAATGACATGAAAATAGACATTTTTCTAGTACTAAGACTCGGGTTACCAACCATATTCCTGGTGATGTTTACCCCCTCTTTTGACAATTTGTTATACAGATGTATGTATAAATCAATAGCTAGATATATTGTTCAACTCCAAAATAGCTACAATGTCCAACATTAATAGAGGAAAATTAAAAACATATTATATCACTCAAAATCCATCACAAGATGGTCAAAAATCATATGAAAAATATCATTCAAAACCACCAAACCACTCAAAATCATATAGTTTAAGACACAACAGATATTGTGGTCTTCATTAGATAAAACTGGTTTTCATTACAAGAACTCATAAATTGTAACACCCTTATCACTTCGATCTAACTGAACAGTACGCGCACACTGGTAAATTTTTTTTTCTAAATTCTCTCTTTTTCATTAACCTTTAATGAATATTAGTGCTTAATATTATAAATTTAAATTTAGTTGTTCGATAACCTATAACTGTTCCGGATTACTAATTATTTAACAAAATTTCGACATTATAACGACTGTATTTCTAACTAACCTCCTGAAAAACAGATAAATCACAGCCTATCAGAGGCACCATACTTCTAATAAAATATCTCATTCATCAAAACTCCCATCAATCCTCCAATAACTCATACATATATATAGATCATAACCACATGCACACATCTCTACATATCTTTATATAAATATGTCTTTATACATAACTGTCCATTTATATACATACCACGGCTAATAAACATTTATACATGCCAGATTCTACTACAACTACATAACAAAAATAACTTCTCTTGATCGTGTATTATTGCTCCTCTGACTCGCTACCTACATGCAACAAAACTACATGCTGAGCATAAATTATGTCCACTGGTGACTAACTATCCTAATACTTCCAATAACAAGGTTTATTACTCTATTATAATATAATTATTTAATTTAATTTTTAAAGCAAACACGATTCACCACGTTTTAATCAAAATCAAAGGAAACCAATTATTACCTACACAATTTGCGTTTATTCTTATTTATTACTTAATTATTTAACAAAATTCAATTTAACCCTTAAAGTTTTGCTAAATTACAAAATCGTCATTTTTAATCTCATATTTACAAATTTGCCATTATAGTCATTTATTTTCATTTTTCTTATACAATTTCTTTAATTATTCATCTTTTATTCTTTATTTCACCATTTTCGGGTAAAATTACATTTTAGTCCCTATTCCATAGAAACTTTATCTCTTGACACTGTTAGATCTCCAAAATTACTATTTTACCCTTATTAACTATTTCTTATTCATTTTTATTTATTAATTACCCATTTTGGTAAAATTATTATTTTACCCCTAAACTTTTATTTTCTTTCATTTAAGCCCTTTTTCACTTAAAACTTTATTTTTATCTTTTTTTTTTGCTTCTTTTAACTTATTATCACTTTCATGCCCCTAGTACAGTACCGACAGAAATTTTCAGACATGATACTCGGAACATGGAGCCCAAGGGCCTCATACAGACTGAAAAATGATCTCAAAGATCACTTTTTCACATAACAGATATCAGATACAGGCAGAAACCATGGAGATCAGTGATCCTACCATAGCAAAGCAAGTCGCCGTGACTTGCACCGTAGTTCAAATGTCTCTATGGCTAGCCAATTATATCCTGAACTAGTCTTTTACTGTCAGACTATTTCTAAGGGCATAATTTCACAAAAATTTTAAATCAAACATTTATTTTCTTATTATTTCATTACTTAATTATGCTTACTTACTTATTTATTTATTCTTTTTCATTCCTTTACATAATTTGTGAATTAATCTATCATAATTCACCAAAATTACTTCCTTTCTCATCAAATTTCACATTACTTCACATTGATTCAATAGTTTCATCACTTACATAATTGAAAATTTATCTCTAAAATATCCATTTAATGTCAATAAATTCCATAAAAATTCTTAAGCATATTATTTCATTTCTACTATAATTTTAAAGCATAATTTCATCAAAATTCACAAAATAAACCTTAGTTTTCTTAGGGAGTTCATTCGGCCAACATAGGATTTATACCATATATTCATTTAAGCATTCAAACATACTTATTTAAAGTCTCATGACATTCATCTACCATTACTTTGAGTTAAACACCATTTTTATCATATTCTCCATAAGTTATATAAAGATTAATTAACTAAAATCAAGAAAAATATTAAGATTTATTAGTCACTAACCTTCCTTTCTAGTTTTAGGTTGCCTAAGCTTCCTTTTTCTTGCCTTTAGCCTTGGAAGCTTGAACTTCTCCTTGATTCCCTATGGAAACCGAAACTTTAACCCATTAAAACCCTAGTTTCTCAACCTCAAATGCTAAAATTGACATCATAAATGACATCTAGGCACCCAAAAATAGTAGTAGGCACCTAGAAAAGAAATTTAACTCATTGGTTTCACTTACCTTAAATGAAACCCTAATTTCTCTCTCTTGATTTCTCTTATTTTTCTTCCCTTTTTTGAAGAGAGGAAGGTACTAAACTAAACTAGAGAGGTGGAATATACTATATTAGGGCTGAATTTAGTGTGAAATGGAGGGAGGAGAAGAGAAAATTCAAGGAAAAATGGTGGGAGATGGTTCAGCCAAAGGGAGGGGAGAAGGAGGAAGATGAAGATGTTGGCTTTATCCAGAAGATGCTGGCTTTCTTCAGATTTTTCACTCTATTTATACTAGTTCTTTTGGGTGTAATGGGCTTGGATTAGGCTATTGGGCTTAATTAACAAATAAAAGCCCATTAACCACCTAATTCAAGTTCTAAATGATTTCTCCCATATCCTCACTCCAAATCACTTCAAATTTAATTTTATAATTCTTATAATATCAAAAATAGGTAGTATATAAAATTTCGGCTCAATCAGAGTCTGTTACTGGTCCGATTCAACTGAACTGGTCCGATTCGATAACTGTCGATATCGCCGAAAAATTCATTTTTATACCAAAATAATCTACATGAAATTTCATTGAGGACTACAAAATTTAAAAATTTTTAGAGTTCATTTACTATTTTTAAAAATTTATACAAAATCGAGTTACCTTCCCTATCAGGGGAATTGACTCGCTACCTTTTTCGTATTTTTGACTTTCGAAGGCTTATTTGACCTCAATTTCACTTCAAATTTCAACTCCTGACTCACCATAACCAATACTTTCCGATGGTCAAATAAAATATTTTTCACTTTCGGATCCGATTTTCGGCCTGAATGCACTATTTATCGTCGGAATGTACTGTTCACGACCAGACCGGTGTTGAGGTCATTACATAAACTATTTGAACAAACACTAATGCTAATACTTTAATGGCTGATAGAATCTAAAATAATCCAAGAAGTTTTACCTTGGCTTATAATAGACCACAAAAAGAGTCTGTGTTGAAACAGCATGAGATGCTATTGCTAGCACTCCAAGGTGCATGCTCTGACTAGAAATCACAGTTGATGGCATGTTGCTCTGCTGACGCACAAGATGTCTCACTCCAACATGCAACTCGCCATTGTCACTCCTGGATATTTGTTACAAATTTGATTTCTTATGATATGAATACAGTCTTCCACAATATTGCCAAACTCGAAATAGTCCTGCACTTGTGATGACACAGCATTAAACCCTTGTTAAGTATCAATCTCAATAATACTATGGCTATCAAAACGATTCAGCACAAAGAGAAGTGTTCTTTGAATTTTAGCATAAAATTTACATTTCATTCCATAATTGTGGGGAAACTGAAACTTTGAATTCACAAAATAACCCAATTAAGTCCATTAGAGACAAAAGCAGAAAAGACCCTCTTTTTTTGGAACTAAACTCCAAACAATTGTAAAAGAACAAAACCCATCTTCCAAAATAAGATAATTCATAACAAAAATTAAAAATTAATTCAAAGAAATTTTACGAAGGTAATTTGGTAGTCACATACCAGTTGGAGTTTATTCCTGCATTTTTTCCCAATTCTGATCAACATTGTTGTCGTCAAAGATTTGCCAATGTGAAACTGAGAGCACCTGAAGGCAGCTGACATCGAGGAGAGTCCAACGAGGGTGGTCACGTACCCCAATGCCTCGCCATATGGCCAGATTTTGCTCAAAAACAGCCAACTGCCCGTTTTTCTGATCTGCTCGTTGCCGATAAGTGGGCAGAAACAGAGGACAACAAAGTGAGTGCGTCGTCTTTGGGAACTCGTTGGTGCTGCTTGTGTCACCAGTTGCCGTCGTAATTCGTCGAAAAGAGATGAAGAAGATTCGACCAAGAGAAAGAAATCAGGGATGGAGGAGATGCCATGGATGATGGGGTAAGGACACAAAGAAAAAAATGCCAATGATGCTTCCAAAATTAGGTGGATTGTGCTTTGTACATGATGAGAAAGAGTGAAAATTAGAGCTACAAAAGACACAAATCGTGAATGCTATGGCCAAATGAAAATAGGAAATTTAAGAAGAATGCAAAAAGTTGTATTTTTTGAAAATATCAGTTGTATTTTTTATACTGAAAATTAAAAAAGTTGTATTAATGAAAAAATTGGAGGAGTGTTGTATTTTTTGTTATTTTTATTTTTTTATGTATATTATTGTAAAAACCCCATAATAATTGCTGATAAATTCAAAGATTTTATAAGAAGGAAAAACCGTTATAGTGGTTGAAATAATGCCGTAAATGATAAATTCGAAGATTTTATAAGAAGAGGTCATTATGATGGTTGAAATGACATCGTATTCATGTGAGTGTTGTGGCATCCGATCACGTCGAGTAGGGTCAAAAACCTGCAAAAGAAGAGTTAGCCTAGTCAGACCAGACATGAGCACTCCGATACTTAAGTCAGTGTATGAACTTTAGAGAGAGAAATTAGCAAGAGAATTCTTAGAGTATTGTGTTGTGAAATATAAAAGAACCTGGTATTTATAGGGGTTATGGAGAACCACTTGAGAGGCTTATCTCGATGTTAGATTGGACAAATGGTGACATGACGTGTTGCAGACAGTGTATGGGATGGAAGCATGTGTCAAATGACTGCTGTAGGGTAAGCCATGTCTTGTCCAATCCAATAACCTTATACCTTTTGGTTTTGGTGTGCAGTTGGTTGTTCATACATGGGTATTGGGTTTGCACTAAGTCGGGCCTTTCTATTTGGTAGCATTCTAGGCCGAACTTGGTGTTAACCCAACAATAGATAATATTAAACATTATCATTTATCTCCCTCTCAACGTTTCGATCGAAAGTCGGGTCAAAGGATAGAAAGGGTTAGGCAACTGGTGTTTGGAATTTTGAAAATGGTTGTCTTTATGAAACCTGTAGTATTCTGATCATTATTAGTGAAAGATATTTTAGTTGATTGAAATCTGGATTTGGGGGTTACTTCATTCAGCCTCAGTCTCATTGTTTGAGCCTTTCCGGATTCTCATAGACTTTCATATATTTTTTAGTCTTGAATCCATTGGGCTTTAATTTTAGGCTATGTTGTAGATCCATTTTCTTGTTCTCCGAGTGAGCAACACTTTGTCAACAACGCTATTTGGGCGAGGCACTCTGTACTTTGTTCCGTCTAATTGTAGGTCATCATGTGACTGCATTGCCTTATTTTTTGTGCATAACCAACCCCTGTAAATTCAAATAGTTAGCTTTAAGAATTATTTTCTAACCTTTTTGGAGAAGTGATATTGTTTCTTCCATTTTAAGATTCTATATTTTCTTTCCTCGGGTTTTTTGAGTTTTAGCTTTAGGACTTCGTCGGTCCCTTTAAGCCTTGGTGATTTTCTAACAGGTAGGCTTATACAGACTTAACATCTGGCCCTCATGTTTCGTGTTTATCTTCCTTTCTATCTTTCATTTAATCCTCTCTTGGGGTTCGAGTTCCAAACGTGTGCCCGGTATCTTTTTGTGTGCCTGATGGGCATCACTTTATTAATGTGCCATTCGAGCGAGATATTGTATATCATGGCCGGTCTGATTGCGAGTCATTGTATAATTGAATCATTTTACTATTTGTGCTTGTTTTATTGTAAAAGTTAATTCCTGCAAAGTTAGTGATATACATATATATGAAAACATTTACCTGATCTTTTTAGAGATTCATGTTTCTTTCCTTTTGCTCGAGATCCTTAATTTTTTGTGAACTCGAGCATACTCTCTTTGATTTGATGTATTTGATTTTACATTTTAGATTTAGCTTTGAGTCCATCTTCACGTCTATCCCTATTCGTATCTCTTTTTGAACATCTCAAGGTCTGCTTCCTAGGGATGCAGTCCTTTCGCTTTGTCCGTTGTCGAGAGGTCTTTGGTGATTGCTCTTCGTATATGGGTCGATCAGAATCTTCCCAGGAAGATTTATTGGTGAAGACAAGATTTTTTTGAAGTCCAGTCTACTGTTTTCACTATATTTGTTTGATTATAGTGTGGTTTGATGTGCAGAACCTTCTCAATGGCTAGCATCAGATCAGGCTGAGCGTTCGAATTTTAACATCTGGTACTTTTTCGCCTCTTTTGGCTTTGTTTGGCCCTGTTATGATAAATAGGTGGATCTCAGAGGGTTAAATTTTTATGGGTAGAAGAGGTTTTTCCTCTTCCTGACATGACTCCCGATCTCGGTTGGTTGGCTTAAATTGATAGGAAGGCATTTTCCAATCTGTTTGCTGTGAGACTTTCACCTTCAAAGAGGCATTGTCCCTTACTGGACTATATCGGCGACAATATCATATTGTGAATGGCATGGGGGACTATATCGGCGACAATATCATATTGTGAATGGCATGGGGGACTATATCGGCGACAATATCATATTGTGAATGGCATGGGTCTAATTGTTTCCTCAAATAGAGAATTAGCCAAGATTGGTTTCGAGGCCTGTCGGGTAGGCATTTGCAAGTCGCACCCTTCCTTAAGTTTTTCTAACTGTCTGAGATTTCCCTTTTCCAATCTTTAGCGATTCGTGAAGAGAGTCGTGTGTCTTTATGGTAAAAAAATCCAATTTAGAGAGGTGGAGCTTTTTGCAAATACCTGATCGGATCAAAAGGCGCGAAGAACACCGAGGCTTTTGAGCTTTTGAGTGCCTCGTAGTTTTATTTTGTCCGATCGGTGTAACATTGACTTGACTCTTTACATGAGCATTTTTTATCTTTCTACTGGAGTATGTAGATACTCGAGTGGAAGTGCTTGAATGCGAGTGAAGATTTGCTTCCTCATTCTTTCAAACTTTTACAAAGTCCTCCTTTTTTCAACTTCCTTCTTCTGATCGGTAAGAACATCTTTCTTAGCAAGAACTGAGTAATCTTTATGAGAAAGAGAAAGTTAGGAGTAACAGCACTTCAGCTTCATAGTGAGGCGCTGGTTAAATACGGAGCTTCTAGTGATCGTTACCAGTTACTTCAAGAAGAAATTTTGCATATCGTGCTAGTTGAGCTTGAGAATTACATTGTGAGGTAGAGACGTTGGTATGTAAAGCTTAGGTTGATGAACTTTCACTCAATTTGTTCAAGCCAAATAAAGATATGAAGGCTTTAGCTCTTGATATGACCGGTGTTATGAAATTCAAAAAGTATAAGGAATTGCTTTCTAGCATTGCAAGGGAGGCATTGGTGACTTGACCTTATGGATTTGAAGAGAAGGTTTACTAAAGTTATCATAAATCCAATCGAAACTCAATTGTTTTTCAGCTTATGCAGCATTGTATTCGAATCGTGGTCAAAAGTGGTTTCGTTGATCATAAGATCGAGTTTTCACGATCTAGCATTCTTTCAGAGATATATTCCTTCAAGAAATATGATTAGGAATAATAGCATAGTTGTCGGTCTTCGCGACTAGAAAAGTGACCGTTTGCTTTAGCCATAAAATGGTCTGATTGGTCAAGTCGTTTGACCCTTTAACTGATCGGTCTAGTTGTCTGACCCTTCAAATTCTTTTATTCCAAGTAATTGCCATTTTTAATTATGACTACTTCGATCTTTGTGCCTTTATTGCGGCTATTTATTTTCCCCTTTTTAATTTACAATGCTTTGATTTTGGTTCTTCACCATCCAAAGATTGCCACGTGACTTCTTTTATTGAAAGTTTTTCACTTTACGAGGTGGATTTTCCCAAATGGAAGTATTTCTTTAGATTTTTGTTGAAGCATCTAGAATTCTTGTTTCATCTTTTTGCCTTTTTTCTTAATGGAGCCTAGGAATGATCACGGGACGAAAAATTTTCGTCCTCGATGAAAATCCATCCTGAATGAGATGAAAAATTCTTGAAAAATTCTTTCATGGGGACGAAAACGGAAAAAAAGTATTTCCCGACTTAAAATTCGGGACGAAAATTCCGAAATTTAATTACTAAATTTAATTATATTTATATAATTTAGTTTTAAATTATATTTAATTTTAATTTTATCAATTATTAAAATTTATATTAATTTGATTTATAATTGAATTTATATTTTTAATTATTAAATATTATATTTTTAATTATAATTAATTATTAAATATTATGTTTTAGTTATAATTAAATTTTTTAAAAAAATAAAAATATTTTTTATGCGGAGACGGGAACGGGGGAAATTTTTCTCCCGAAATACTATCGGTCCCCGCCTTGCCCCCGTCCCACCCTTGCGCGGGGCAGTAGGTGGGGAGGCACTCCCCTCCCCCGTCCCGCCCCGCGATCATCCTTAATGGAGCCACCTGAGCCTCTTGAAGCTTTTCAGCCTCCTGCGGCTTTTTGGCTTTCCTCCTCCATTATCTTTTACCATTTTAGGAAGTTGAATGAATTTTATTTTCCTAAGGCTCTTCTTTGACGTGGCATTAACTGTTGATAAAAGGCAATTTTGCCCTTTGGCCCACATGTGCCTCTCCATTATCTTTATCTCCCTCTTTTCTTTCCATTTTGCACCACTAGAAATCGCAGTTCATAGATGCAGAGCAATCGCAAGTCTATATTTTTATCTCCATTCGACCTTGGTTCTTGGTTAGAACTGAAGAAGAAGAGGATTTTCAGAAGTGATCTTGGGGGGACAAGTAGTTATTCGTAGATATAGGAGTTTCCTTCAATGTATTTGTACTCTAAAAAGATTCTAATAAGATTTTTCCTTTTGACATATCTTTGTTGTCTCTTATTTTATCTTCTTTTTTTGGTGATAGTTGGTCGATCTTTGGAAGCAATAATCGTGTTTAAATGACTTGAAATTTAATAATCTAATTGAATGATATGATTGTATAGTTTTGAATTACAAAAAAGAATCCCTTAGCCAATACAATCGGAGTAACCTTATTGCCTTTTAATCACGTGGCCGATTTCATCAGTTGAAGATGCATCAATCATTTTAATTGAGAAAACATTAGCCAAAATTAGTAGTAATTTCATTTAATTTGCAGTTGCAACAAATTGTTCCTCAATCTTTCGATTGGGATTATATTTATTGATCGAAAAAGCATTGATCGGGTTACAATCATTCATCAATCTTTTGATTAGGATAATAACTTGTACATCAATCTTTCGATTAGAATAGAATACTTTAATCAGGAATACATCAATCATAGATAATAATGAGTTGTACGTCAATCATTTCAATTGGGATTCTACTCTCCGACCGGGATTGTTCGTCGACCATTTGGATCAATATTACATATAAATACTAGTAAGCATAAAAAAATTGATTTTTAAAGAAATAGTGAAGTGTACCTTTTAGGCATCCATCCATTGTGAGGTTTTGCAGTGGCCATTAATGCTCTGCTTGCTAGGTTGCCATAGATGCTTGTGTTAGAATAGATTTTAGGTTGAAGTATGGAAAATTCCTGGTCATCCACAGAGGGCGGTCTAGAGGGCTAGAGAGCTTTGCCCAACCACGCCTACCCTTAAGTTAGGCTGATCAAATTTTCCTTCGCCATGCATCCTTTCTGTCGAATGGGCATAATTGCCCTTTTTTAGGCCTCTAAGGGCTTCATCTGTTAGGGCGGTCATAAAGGCAGGACACAGCTCATTTCATCTTGACTTGAAACGAGCGCGTGATCTTTTGTCTTAGCTTGAAACGAGAGTGTTTCTCGTGTTGCATTACATTTTCTCCCTTTTTTTGCAAATGGGATCGAGAGGGTGTAGCTTTATTGTCTTCTTTAATGCTTCTCCCGACTGGAATGGTGCATAGACAGCTTCACTTGTCAATTTGTGCCATTGAGAGGGAGAGACATTTTTTCTCTTACTTAGATTGATGAACTTTCAATCGATTTGCTCGCAAGGGGCAAGTCTAATGCCTCTTCCAAGGTCCCTTCAGATGGGGAAGCATCGAGAGGTCCTGCACCAGTGTTGTGTCATAGGGGAAAGATATTTCATTTTTCTTTGGACCTGGTGCATGTTATTGCGTCTTTCTTTGGTCCCGGAGCTTTTTTCTCCAATTTGATTTTCAATTGAAATGACTTCTTTTGAAGGTCAGTGTTTGCTTTGTGATGCAATTGCACCCGATATCTAAAACTTTTCTATCTAGCCTCGTAGACTTTCATGAAATCTTTTGATTTAACCATTTAGGGTGATGATTTGGGTCATCTCGTCTAATAGTAGGCTTGGATCTACCTCAATCATGTAAGTTTTAGGCATTCCAACTCAACCATAGGATCTCAACAAAAGAATCAAATGATTAATCTAGAGATTTTATAAAAAGAAGAGCGTTATGGTGGTCAAAATGATGCCGTAAATGATAAATCTAGAGTATAAGAAAGAGAGGATGTTATAGTGGTTGAAATGACGTCATATTCATGTGAGGGTAGTGAGATTCGATCAGTCCAAGCAGGTTCAGAAACCTGTAAAAGAAAAGCTAGCCCGATCGGACTAGACATGTATACTCCAATGTTTAAGTCAGTTTACAGACTTTAGAGAGAGAAATTAGCAAGAGAAGTCTTAGAGTGTTGTGTTGTGAAATATAAAAGAACTTGGTATTTATAGAGATTGGGGAGAACCACTTGAAAGACATATCTCGATGTCAAAGTAGGCAAATGGTAACGTGACATGTTGCAGATGGCGAATGAGATGAAAGCGTGTGTCAGAAAACTATTGCAAGGTAAGCCCTGTCTTTTCCAATCAGACAGTCTTATTCCTTTGGTTTTAATGCGCATCTGGTTATCCATGTGTAGAGCCTCAAGGATGTTAGGCTTGCACCAAGTCAAGCTATCTGTCTAGTAACAGCTGGACCGAACTTGATATAGGTTCAATAATAGATAATATTGAGCATTATGGATACGTATTTTTCAATAAATGAAAATTAATAAATATAAGACAAAATGATGATTTTTTTGGCCAAACAAATGACAATTGCTCTATTATAATTAATAACACCTACTGGCCACTACTCCTCAAAAAAATAATTAAATAATGCCTAGATACCTGCTGTTTAAGAAGCGGAGATCAATAAACATCAGGCAAATGATAAATATACACATGTAACTGAAGAATTTTACCCAAATAGCATTTAGTCATTTATTTTCTAAGAGAATACACAAATACACATGTAAATTAGACAATCATGCATATCAAAGAAAGAAGAATCGTAGTAAAGCAATTGTGCTGCTGCTTGACAAGACGCTTTTTTTACTTCTCTTCTTACGGATCCGATTCATGCCGTGAGTTAAAATAAAATTCGAATTTTTTCATATCATACTAAACGGATTATATTTAAATTATTTACAAATTTAAATACGAATTAAATTCACAAATCGATTTAAATTGTGACAGATCTATTTAAAAATAGTTAAAAGATAAATACATACTATTTTTAATATTTTAAAAAAAATCACATTTTATCCTTTTTACGGGAACAAAACAAGATGGTTCTTCAAATTGACTTCTCTTTAGTACTAATATATAATGCAATTAAATCCCATTCAGCAAAGGTCCCCCCCCCCCCGGTTAATTTTTGCATGAAATAAAAAAAGCAGGCCTTGACCATCATCACTCCAAAGCCAATGCTAAACCCCCTGATCTACCATTTGGGTTAATTGTTGCATATTTACGAAAAAACCACATTTACTTGACTGCTGCCTGACAAAATTCTCCCTATTTCTCATTTCACTTTGGAAGATGACACATAGGGAAAAGGACCTACAAATTTGTTTTTCTTTTAATTCTAAAAATGTGTTATCAATTATAGTCACAACAACCCAATATAATTTCAATTAAATGGGTTTTGTAACACACTCAGTTCATTCATGATTTCTATATACTGTATATGGTTACTAACGGCGTTACATGGTTACTATTCATTTAATGAAAATTTCGGCAGTATAACGATTTGTAAATCATTCTGCCCAAACCTGCAAATTGACAAAATGGCACTCCCAAAATGCAAACTCCACTTTCAATACTTCAAATATTCACAGCACTTCTAAGTCAACAATCAATTCACATCGCATCACAACCACAAATTTCATACACGTGCTTAAATTGTATTCATATAATTAGTTTTCACAGTTCATTTTGCATTCAACATATAATATTATGTACTACATGCCATAATCTAACATCTACTACATGGGTTGTCTAATCTTCATGTCTATAAGCGCATCACATGCATAAGCCATTTCGATCATTTCTCATTGTATCCTAAATTACCTGTCCGTGTGTGCAGTCGACAAACCACGTATTAAGCAACAATGTTGTCTAGTGATGGATACAACTGCATAAAATTTCATTTAAATAAATTTATTATTATTATTATCATTTTCTTTGTTTATTATTGTTCTTATTTTTATTTATCTATTTGCATATGCGTATTTTTTGAATTAGTTGTTAGTCCTTGTTGACTTTCTGTCCTTACATATTCATATGTTGGTTATCTGAGTTTTGTTACTTATAATTTCAACCTTAATTTTAATATTTTATGCCCTTGCATTTATATTTAATTATTTGATTTAATTATTTATTTCCTTGCTGACTGAATAGTATTTTATTATACTTAATTACTTAATTGCTCGTAAACTTTCTATCTCTTTTTGACATTCTCGTTTAGGTCCCTATTTCCATTAAAATAACATTTAAGTTCATGTTGGTTTTCTCGATATGACCTCTAGGTTCTGTATTTTACTGAATTAACATTTAAGTTTATTTTCTAACTTGATTGACCTTTTTGTTGTCTCTTTACTTATAATCACTATTCTACTCTCTACTTCTCTTTTTTGATTTTTTCGCTATGAAATTATATTTCTTTTCATTTTAGTTCTTAAATTCGCTTCCTTTATCAAATTTCAGTCTCATCCCTATTTTCTCAACTTTTTGACTAAATTACAGTTGTACCTTTAATTTACTAAATTTATTCAATTTCCCCTTATGCCCTTTCTGTCTGTAGATTTTATCACATATTGACCAATTTACCCTTGT
The DNA here is from genome assembly GCA_037975025.1 of Excoecaria agallocha. Classification (NCBI taxonomy): domain Eukaryota; kingdom Viridiplantae; phylum Streptophyta; class Magnoliopsida; order Malpighiales; family Euphorbiaceae; genus Excoecaria; species Excoecaria agallocha. Next base: position 32,124,396 of record CM075821.1, on the reverse strand, counting down.
TTATTCTTTTTGTATCTTTTATTTTATTTTGACTTTTCAATTTACATTTTTGTGTTCAATATTTCTTTATAATGTGGTAAATTACCATCTTACCCCTTTATATTTCTTTTTGCTAATTAAATCAATTGGATCCTCTTATATTCCAATTTGCTATTTAATCCCTTTGATCTTTAATTTTCTGTTAATTTTCATACAATTCTTACTTGAATGTAAAATTACAATTTAGTCCTTAAACTTTTTACTTCATCATTTTGACTTGGTTGGACCTCAGTTTTGACCAATTGTCATAATGTTTCTTATATCCATTTGTCCCTTATATTAAATCTTATATAATTCTTACCTGAATGTAAAATTATAATTTGGTCCTCGAAACTTTCCTAAGTCTCCTTATTGTACTAAATTACTCTAATGTTATCCTTTTTTGTTTCTTTTTATTTTTATTCCTTTCTAAGTTTAATATTTACATTTTAACCCCTGTACCTTAGCATGTGATGGTAAATTACCGTTTGGTCCCTAACCTTTTATATTCTTCATGTTTAACCTTATCTGACTTTTATTTTGACTTTTTTACTTCTTTTGACTTTTATTTCCTTCTAAATATAAAATTTACATTTTGGTCCTTATGTTTCTTCGTGAAGTGATAAATTACATTTTGGTCCATAAAATTTTCATTATTTATGATTTTTTCCTTTTCACTTATTTGACTATTTTAACTTCTTTAATCATCTTATTGATGTTAAATTATGGTTTTATCCCTAATTTATCGCATAATTACATTTTTATCCTTTTTGAATCTATTATTCATATTTTTCATTTTATGTTTAATCACATTTATGACTTCTTTTATGCCTAATTTAATTTTTGATCCTTACTATCTCGTATAATTATAATTTTGCCCTTTTATATTATTAATTGCGTTTCTCATATTATTTCTTATTTCGTCAACTTTATGACATTCTTTTTGCTTATTTATTATTTAATTCCTATTTTCTTATATAATTACCGTTTTGCCCCTTGTGATGACAAGCGAAAATTTTTAAACTGGATATGTGAAACTAGGACTGTATGACTATTTGAATGTATTGTCTGACTGTATGTGAGGCCTTAAAGTTGTATATGTATACTCTATGACCTTATGAGAGATGACACTACCTCAGGGTAGTCAATCCTCGATAATATCTTACTGTATGATTTTACCGCGATATATAGGTTCCTATAGCTAGCCATTATATCCTAATGTCATGGATTACCCATTGTGCACTAAGGGCAACTAATTATCTTACATGATGTTATATTTTTACATTATTCTTCATGTTGTTATCATCATGTTATACATGCTCATTCTCTTCGCATTCATCCATATCACATGTAAATCCATAATGTATATGATATATAACATCCATAAATGATGAAAATATGACATTAATATTAAGTATATAATTCGGCCTCATTGAAAATTTAGGTCTACCATGTATTTTATTCTTCCTTTTCATGTCATATATGTTTCTAAGTTTATGTGATTATACATTAACATACAATTATTTTACATGAGAAATTCTTAGTTACATAATGATACACCATTATGTTAACATGAGATACATTATTTCCATACATTATTTTGCACTCAAATCCTTTATGTAATACTTATTTAAGCTAATAGTACACATTTTATGCCTAATATACCTATTATCATCAAAGTATCATGTTATTCAATATGCTACATAATTCGGCCACTTAATGTTCATCACCTTTTTGTTTATTTTCTTCACTATTTCTCATTTATTTCAAGATATTACATCTTTTATAATAATGTATAAATTTATTTCTTAATTTTACCTATGTTCACTTAGTTACATAATGGCACACCTTTATGTTATCATGGTAAACTTTATGTCTATATAATATTTTAAGCTCTAATCAATCATGGTGCATTTATATATCTTAGTATCACACATTTTGGGCTTAATGTAAACGTAATTATCAAATTAACATATTGTGCTACATGAAGCATAATTTGGACGAAGCATGATTGCTACCTATATGTGTAATTTCTTTGTAATTTCATACTTATTTCATGTTAATTCATCATCTTATAAAGTTCTCTTAAATTATTTCTCATTATTTCTTAGGTTTCTTTAGTTACATAATGTAATTTTCATAGAAAATTCTAAGATTAAATGAAATTAAGTGTAGGGAATGTATCCACTAACCTTAATCAAGCTTGAAATTACTTAATTTTCTCTTTCTTGGCCTTTGTCCTCCTTGCTTTTCTCTTTTCCCTTAATTTCCTCTTTTGGCCGAATTTAGGAAGGGAGAATTAGTGAGCTTATGTTCTGAATTTAAACATCTAATTTCTACTAAATAATCCTAATAAGGATTATTTACAAGCCTATAATAATTTCCCCAATTAATTCTAACAAAAACATAAAATCTTACCTAATTAGGTCATTTTTCTCTCACTAAAAATTCTCCATCTCCAAGATTCTTTGAGCTTCATACTGATTTTCATGTTAAAGAGGAAGCTTTATACTGTATGTGGGTGAAATTTGGGCATGAGAATTGGTGGGAGGAGAGAGAAGTGAAGAAAAATTTGTGGAATGGCTTTAGGAAGGTAGGTTTGGATTTTGAAGAAGAAAGGGAGGATATTTATAGAATTTTTGGCAGAAATATAGAGGATTCTAGATCTCTTCATGCTTCTCAAAAGTCCACAAATCCAATGGCCTTAATTCATCCAATTGCTTATTTTTAAGCCACTTGTCAAGCTTTTATGGTTCCCTACATATTTTTATGCCATGCTGATGATTGCAGCTGATCATGGTCATTCCCAAATGACAATTATGCCTTAGATGATTTAAAATATGAAGAAGCTTATGTTTAAAATTTTAAGCTATTCTGACATTATTTCAATATACTTCTAGTTCTGGAAGCTTTATCAGCCAGTCTAAAATTCAAAAATTCAAAACTGTCGAAAATTTTATTTTTCAATTCCAATAGCTTCTTTATGCTATTTTTAATGGATTTATGTGATCAAAATAATTTTTGGAGCTCTGTAACATTTTTTGAGTTCGGTCAAACTTTCGATTAACTTTTTTTACAGTACCGAGTAAAATATTCTCTATTTGATTTGAGGGCCCATTTTATCTCAAATTGTACCATCAAGCTCTATTTAATACCTATTTTCTTATTCTTATGTTACCTTAAACTGCCCACTAGATCATCCATCCTCAGATTTCTCTTGCCTGAGCATGTTTAACACTTATACGCTTTCAAATTTTTCTATACTATAATGCTGTAATTACTTTGAAACCTACCCTCGGGGTTACTGTTCATACTCTAGAACATGCTATACATGTCAGATGCAAATTTTGGGACGTTACAGATTTAACTGGTTTTTTTAGTATGAGTTGAATGGGTTACACCAATTTTGAACAACCATAATATTTTCAGAAGTCGATTAGATATCGACTCGTCCTACCAAATGAGTTATGAGTCAACTAGTTAGACCGAATTAACTTAAAGTTTTTGTTTCTTTTTTAATATAATTATTTATAAAAAAATTAAAAATATAGTATAAATACATACAAACAATCTATTAGTTATTAAATATCAATATAAAAATTAAGAACACAAAAAATCATCCTAGTGTATAAAATTTAACAACAATGACATACAATAATATTAGCTATTGGTCTGTTCTTATTTGAAGAACACAGAGATTACATAGAATTACAAAATCAAAAAATAAAAAAGGGTTAATATATAAATTCTCCACTAAATTATTACCATTTATCAAATTTTTTTAAACTAATTGTATGTCAGATTATTTCTCTGAACTTGTTGAAAATATCATATTATCCTCCTATAAGACACGTGTCGATTCACAAAAAAACACATGAAAAAAATGCAACAAACAGTAACAGGAATATAATTTGACATTTTTAATAATTTTTAGGAGATAATTTAATATTTTCGATAATATATAATGTATTTTTTATATTTTAAATAAGTTTGAGTAGCTAATATGATATTTTTAATAAGTTTAAAGCGATAATATAATATACAATTAGTTCGAAAGGGAAAATCTGATAAATAATTATACTTTAAAAGGAAATTTATATATTATCCCAATAAAAAATCTTACTAAATGTTGACTTTGGCAAATTGACGATAACACAGTTGACTCTTTTGGAAAACTTATTTTTGCTTAAAGAGCCATTCGTATTTTGGATCGGAGGTCAGAAACTCGCAAGCCCTTTGATTGCTTATATTAATTTCAGATTTCTCAAATCCAATCAAGTTAATATTCTTACGACTCTCCGGCACTGATGCCAAGCATATTAATTTCCTACCCACTTTCTCCATCATCACCCCCTCGCATATCGCTATTCTCACTTCCTTAAACGGTGGCTAACACTTCTCCCTAGCGAACCCCACGCATTTCTCCTTCGTAGCAGCCAAACAACCCTCCATTTCATGTTCTTTGCACTTCTCTCCCTCCTTCAAGTCGAGCAATTTGCCTCCAATCAAATTGTGCCACCACGGTGGCTTACATTTTTCTGACGCGGATATGGCGCACCCAATCCTTGTGCTGCCCTCACATTGCTTGATAATTTTGGACTCACTGCACCTGCAAGCAGTGGCCCAAGACTGGGGATTTCTAAAAGCGAGAACATAAGGCCCAAACGATGGCTGATGCGGCCTGTACGGGACCCCGAAGGAGAGGAATTGGGAAGTTGAATTTCACGGTGGTTGAAGATGGTGAGGTCTACAGGTAGAGACGGATCCATACTTTGGCATCTCGAAAATGTTTCTTATTTCTTAGAATAGCGAAACAGAGATGGAAATTGTGTATACTAGATGGTTCTTGCAATTCATTTAAATAATTTCTAGAAGCATTTTAGAGAATAAATTATAGTTGATTGTATATTGCATAGTTAACTATTTCTGGTAAGAAGCAATTGGTTTGGTTTGGTTGCATAGTTAATTATCTTCTATGTTTTGCTTTTAGTACATAGGAATGTTTTTCTGTAGAAATTAAGGATTAAGGAGGGAAAGAAAAGAAAGGATAGCAATTTGAGGCAAGATTAATGGCGTCATGGCATCATAATTACAATTTATTTTGAGGCTGATATCTGGTAATTACAAAACGAAAAACTGTGTGAAAGTTGAAATCTTTGATATTATCGCATTATGTAGTGCATGAGCAAATTCAAGCAATGTCAAGCTTGATATTAATTATTGTTAAGTTGCCTGGAACATTTACTCAATCATTTTTAGGGTCTGCTTGGAATAAAACAATTGGAATTGTGGAATTTATTTACAAATGAATTACACATAATTTATTTGTAAATGAATTCTTATGCTTGAAATAAAATAATCAATATATATAATTGAAAATAAATTCTTTAATTTTATGCTTGGAATAAATGAATAAAACAATTCATTTCTAATTTATTTTCTTAAATATTCTTAAAATCAATTCAGTATATAAAAAAATAATATAATATTATGTCTGTAGAAATTATACCAAATGAATCACTAATTAACTGTTTCAATTCATGATTCCATCTTTTTCCTTAACCAATCAAGTTTGATATCAGCATTATAAGTAAAAAACCTTCCAACTAAATATTCATTATCCTCCAATAAATCAAGAGCCTCCATAGTTTTCCACTAATTCAATCCTAATTTTTTCAGCTCCATGGTAATTTTACTTGTTGTATATATGTATATGCTTACTGGTATTAGTAATAGCTTTTGCAATTTTTTTCATTGAAGAAGTTACCTCCATAATTTCTTGGGCAATAAGGTCATTTTTTTTCTCTTTTCTAATTTCATCATCCATACAATTTATTAAATTGTGTGGCTCTCAACGTACAGTTCATATATTTGCCGAATAATTCAATATCAGATTTTTTTTCACCATATTAATACTGAATTTAATGATTCAATGAGAATTTAATGAATATATAATTAATTAAACAATAATTCAATCAATATGAATTAATTTATTAAATTAGGATTTTTTAATTTTATACAAAAAAATTCAATTTACAAAATATAAAAGTAAAAAAAATGATGATTTGGTAAAATTGATTGAGAAATTAAGAAAGAAAAGAGCAAGAATTATTTAAAATACAGATCTGAATGAAAAATTAGGAAAGAAGGGAGAAAGAAATGTTAAAAACACTTAACACGCATATATAATAAAATAAAGGTATTATGGTTTTTTTTAAAACTTGACTCCTTAAAAATAAGTAATTTATTTACAAATTCTAGCTATTTTGATGGAATATGATGAAGACATAATGAATTACATGAAATTTAATTCATAAAATTCAATTTCTTTTTTTTTTTGCATTTCAAACATGAAAAATTGAATTTATAAATGAATTTCATAAAATTTTATGAAATTCTTTCATTTCAAGTATAGCCTTTTAATGAATTATTGCAACATTCTTTTAATGTTTTCAAAAATGGATCGGACATCGACTTGACCCACCAATTAAGTCATGAGTAAATTGTTTAGATGGAATTGACTTGGAGTTTTTATCTTTTTTTAATATAATTATTTAAAAAAACTAAAAATATGACATCTAAAAAATACATTCAAATAACCTATTAATTATTAAATATCAATATAAAAATTATGAACAAAAATTATCATTATAGTGTATAAAATTTAACAACAATGACATACAATAATATTTGCTCTTAGTATGTTCTTATTCGAAGAACATTGAAATTATATATAATTACAAAATTAAAAAATAAAAAAGATTAAAAAGTATATTTTTATTTTTTATATTTATAAAAAGTATAATTTTATCTCTAATATTTAAAAAAAAATTTTGCTTTTCGTATTTAAAAAAATGTAATTTTATCTCTAACTTTGATTAAACTCTCATTAATTGACTGCTGAATCGTTAAAAAAAAAAAGGATACATGGCAGAAGTTGATTGGACACATCATATCCTATATGGCAGCGCGTAACAATCACACTAAAGGTTTAAAAAAAAAAATCACTTCTTGTAGTAGAATCTTCCCTAGAGCCATAAACACCCACCTCAAACCCGAATTCCAACAACTGCCCCATCCGACTCCTAAAATCTCTGATTCCAGATCCTATGACGACGATGAGCCATTACTATCTCACTACTGCCGGCGGGAGATTTATTACGATTCCTGAAGCTGACAAGAACGTCGAAGAGGAAGAAGATGATGACGTGGAGGAATTTCAAGGATTCTTCGTTAATCCTACCCCTTCCTCTTCAATCAAGTCAGATGAGATTCCATTGCAAGGAGCAAGTGATTCCACAAATGTTCAGGTTAGACTGTTGCCTGAACCTGCCGTTGTTTCTGCTGGCCGTGGATATGAAACTTACGCGGTGGCATTGAGAGTGAAAGCGCCGCCGCAATAGTTGAGAGGAAGTAATACGACGCCGGTTTTGGATCCTTCAGATAGAGCACCAATCGATTGCGGAAGCATAATGGGCGCTAAACTGCATATGCTTAAACGCGCCATGCGTTTGGTGATTTCTTCTCTTGGCTCGGCTGATGGACTTTTTATTGTGGCTTTCTCTTCCAGTCCTAAGAGGTTGTTGCCTCTAAGAAGAATGATGGCTCAAGATCAGCGCCCGGCTCGCCGCATCATTGACCGGCTAGTCTGTAGTCAAGGGACCAGTGTGGAAGATGCATTAAGGAAACCGACTAATTAAGTTGCTCAAAGATAGGAGGGAGAGAAATCCTGTCGCCAGCATCATGTTATTATTCGACGGCCAAGATGAAGTAAAAAGTGATTTTTTTTTTTTGGACATTTTACGTGATTGTCATGCGCTGCCACGTAGGATATGACTGTCCAATCAGCTACTGTCATATGACTCATATGTTCAATTTTTACACTTTAATGGTCAATTAAAGAAATTTTAATCAAAATTAACTATGATCGCCGATAATAATAAAAATTTATCAATTTTTTTTTTTAAATATGGGAGGTAAAAAACTCCATTAGAAATAAAATTACAGTTTTTGCAATAAAATGCACCTTTGACCAATAAAAAAATTGTACTAAATGATGACTTGGACAATTTGACTATAACATTGTTGACTCTTCTGGAAATTACCTACGCATATTCAAATTAGATCAGCAAAGGAATAAAAATTAAATAGTAGTTACTAATTAAGGAAATTGGAGGTCAGGTGGGCTATGTTTTGAATTTAATTAGTTTCTATTAATGAATATTAATCTTATAAATAATAACTAAATGGTAATTATAATTTTTAATTAATTAGTTTCTACTAATGAATATTAATCTTATAAATAATAACTTAATGGTAATTATAATTTTTAATTATTATATAAAGAATTATTCATGCCAAATTGCTCATAGCAATTGAGTGGCGGTACTTTGTCAATTGTCATGCATGGCATGACTTCCATTCCCTTAGTACAATTAAACTGGAAAAGAATTGAAATCCAAGTGGATGGAAAGTCATCTGAATGGAAAAGAATGGAAACTGGAAACTGGAAACCGGAAAAGAATTGAAATCCAAATGCGAAAGCATATTTCCAAAACCCAATAACATATTTCAGGTTATTTATATACACCCAAAACAGAGTAACAATTAGCCAACATGCTTTTGAAATAATCATTTAGGCAATTAAGCTAACAAGTGATATACAACTCATTAGTAAATGTGCAGAGGAAGGAAGGTCGGCAAATTCATTTGCATTTTCAATTTAAAAGAAATAAATGTGCAGGGAAAGGAAGCAAGCAGTAATTTATTGATTGGAATTCCTGACTGGAGGAAGATCCGTGTTTGTCAGAGTGGCCGACCGGAAAGAAGCTACTCCATTTTGGAGCCAATTGTCATGCTATATCCAAATCAAGCCGGATTATCAGGATCTTGTTAAGCATTTACTTTCTCAATGTTCGGTTAGTGTATCTTGAAGTTAACAGAGCTGCTCATATACCAAGACTTTGAACTATGATTTTGCTTGTAATGCAGTATCTCAATTTAGATTTACTAGATTTAGTCACCATAGACTGTTTTGCCGAATTCAATCACATCTTTTGGTTAAAAAAAAAAAAAGAAAACACTAATCTCCACAATATGCTTCCTTGAATAAAATCAAATGAAGATAAGCATCACTATACCCGTGAGGATGGGTTCAAAGACTTCTTCCATCTTGCAAGCTTCTCTCTTCCCTGTTGATTTTAAGGAACCACCAATTCTCAGAACATAATAATGCATATCAACTTAGCAAAATTTTCAATATGAAATCCACTATCATCAAAATATTTAAGAAATAAAATAAAATAAACAGCGCTTCCAACAAATGATCATCTATTCAACTTAAACATAAAATCTTCTCACTTACCTTTCGAGCTGAAATGGCCATTTCATTATCAACAACAGACACGGCCTTGAAGCCCATGGCATGCAATACCTCTTCATAACTACAACAAAAATTCAATTTTGCAGAATATTCTAATAATTAAACTTAGGAGGTGTTGAAGCTGTGGCAAAAATATGCTTGTCAAAGATAGAGAAAAATATTACTCAGAAACTGATACTTTATATGGCGGCCCACCAACGTGATCATCAATCTATCAGAAGTTATATAGCTAAAATAAGATCATTTGAAGGCTGAGCATCCCACATTCCAAAATTAAACAGTAATAAACCATAAAATGTTGTAAGTTGGATGAAATTATCCTTTTCACTTGCCAAAATGGAAAGGATACAAACAAGTATGACTGAGTGATAAAGAAAGTTACTGGGAAAATCAGTGTTATAAGCTCTCCATCAGGCTTTAAGAGATCCCGAACTTGCAATGCCCATTGTGATCTCAGCTCTGGTGGAATGGCACAAAAAAACCTGCAAACTTTCCACCACCCTGTTTAAAGATAATCCTTCTCCCATATAAAACAAAAACTGTTGTCAATTTGACTTACGTGTAATCAAAAATGAGATCGAACAACCCAGGAGGGCTCCAGGAGAAGAAGTCAGCCTTTAGGAATGTAAAATAATTTGCATTTGGTAACGAGGAAGATAACTGCATTAAAATTTAAAGAAACAAAACCCAGGAATAAGTAGTTTTAAGGAAGAAGTAGAAATCCTGAGCATTATTTTTAGCTACTATTGAACCAAAGTTAGATTGATGAGTACATATATTATGATCGCTACATATCAAGGAATTTGGCTGTCAATGCTAGCTAAATGCTGGCTACCAACCAATCTCTAAAAAGAAAGTGTGTACTTTGGTAATCATAGTAACTAAACTGCACATAAAGATCCCTGTAATTGCAACTCACAAGTCCGAACGGCACATCTAGGAAAAGGGAAACAGAACAAAGAAAACATAAGGTTACAACTGAAAAAACCAAATCATGATAAAATGAAGTCATTAGCTTGGTGTCTACGTAGCAACTAACAATTCAACAAAAGTTTCATTTTGAAATCGTTGGCAAACAATAGAGTCAAGACCTTCTTAATCCCAAAATAGTTTCATTGTCACATGAAAAAGAACAGATTTTATCTGGGCATGTATGCATTGTTCATTGGTTGTAAGGCTACTTTGTGCAATAAATAAAGTAGCACAGCAGTTTGAGAAAATACATAAGAAGAAATGTAAATATTCACTATTCCATAGCATCCCTCATTCCAAACATGAAACTTTAAAGTAGAATGACACAGATCTTACCTCCTTTGCCTTCTGGATGGCTTTGTCAGATATGTCTAACCCAACAACATGGCGTTCAGGGCAGGCAATGGCTACTACATCATAACCCTGTCATATTTGAACACTTTGTATCATACACATGGCAGTAAGAAATAGATGATAGCAAAGAGTTTAAAAAAGAAAGAAAACTGGGAAAAAAAGAAGAAAAAGAAGAAGAAGAAGCAGCAGCAGTCAAGGATAAAGGGAAAATTCTGTATAATGCAAAACATATATGCTTTCTTTACATAAAAATCAACCAAGAAAGTGTTAAAGCCCAAACACCACGATGCCAAAAGAAAAATGGAAGGCAGATAGAGAAATTGTATCTATTTTATCTAGTAAAAGTAATAACAGAAATGATTCAGCAATCAATCAATACCTTCTATATTTTATATGAATAACATTAATTAATTCACTAATAGCACATTTGAAGGGCATGTCCCTAGAGCATATCTTAATTGTATCAATTGATCATAATAATAATATTGATATGAATCAACATTAAACAGGAACAAAAGGATGACAAGATTAAGGAAAACAAAAGAAAGTCATAGAGGGAAAGAATATAGCCAAGGACAATGATTTTCTGGGTATATAAGTAGATGTACTCAAAAAGTAGCAGCAATGTTTTGCAAATCCAAATTGGACAAACATGCAAAAGATAATGAAATTTACGCTGCCACATCCATCTAGGCAAGAACAGAGAAAAGAAGAGATTAACAAGGAAAAAAAATTAATACAGAGAAAGAATATAGCTATAGATGATTATGTTCTGGGTATATAAGTAGATATATTCAAATCTACCAGCAATATGTCACAACTACAAAGTGCACAAACATGCCAAACATGATGAACTTTACACTGCCACATCCAGGGACCAAAGCCCTTCCCTTGGGAAGGTCTCCTGTACGATGAAGATGCAACAGAACCGGTGTTGGTTGGTGTAAATCCCATGGGGTCAATCCCTGCTCCCAGCAATTCTCCCAACCACCTAATAAGTTATTGATAATGGATATTTCAGACATCAGATGTATACAATGAATCCAAAAACAAACAATTCATCCTCCAAAAACAAAAATGAAAGCTGTTATCAATTTCTTGTGAACTGCCAATAGACATAATTATTTCATTTATGCATGCCAGCATCAAAGATGATAGAATAGACAAGTATCGAAATGTGTCCAATTTCAGCCACGCACAATATAAGAGCAAAAGCATAGATCAAATATTCAAGGAAGAAAGAACCATCAGAGAGATTGCAAAATCCTGTTTCAGTAATCCACAGGAAATGACTTCCCAAACATTATAAAGCAAATTATTGATCCCTTTGATGTCATTAAATTAATAACACGCTCTAAAGCACACCAAGAACCCAGGTTTAAAAATTAAATGCATGAGAGCATCTAAATAACAAGAAATTGAGAGCAGCAAAAGTCTATGAATTAAGTTCCCTGTTCAAGTATATAGCTCCACTCCAAACCCCTAGTAAAGTAGTTTAAGATATTCTAAAATATCCATTATAAACATCCACCATGGAATACTTGTTCTAGCCTAAACAGCAAACTTTTAAGCATCTAAACACAAGATAAATTGAAAGAGAAGTCCCTCCTAATAGGGCTCACTAACCTATCCTAGCAGAATTTCATAGGTTCCCCTGTTCATTTTCTTCCACAAAACTTAAAATTTCCTTCATTTCAAGGTGTTCTTTCATTTGTCTCTTAGCTGTTTTCCCTAATTTTATTAATTGGATCCAGAAACCTAATTAATCTGCAATTTTTCTTCTCTGCTTCCCTTTCGTTCACTTGCTCCTTGCCAGTTTTCAGTTTTACATCCCCGATACTAAAGCAGATACAGCAAGTTGGTTCCCTGCAAAATATAACTATTGAAACCATGAAAAAAAGATGCCTGTGTTGATTAATTTCTTTGCATAATCATCATACTCTTAAGTTTGAGATTGTGCTCATGCTGAGAACAACACTTCACACTCAAAGCTTCAGAAAAGGAGGATTTCCAGTGTAGAGGTGGCAGTGGTGTCTTGTTGGCCTAAGACATCTAAATTGTGTGGAAACAATTTATAGTTTGTGGATATATTTGCATATTAAATAAGAACCTTAGACTTTGCAAGCAGTGATAATACAATCCATCTTGGCAAATCATGAAGTCTGATTGCCAAACCCACATAAAATCGATGGTGTTTTGTTTCCAATCCCTCTCAATTTGAGGATGTTCTCGTATTTTTGTCTGGAAGTGTGATTATAAATTCAGTTAACTAGGGCTAAGGAAAAGATTTTGCATGAGAACTATTTACTTGGGAATATCTACTATTTCTTGAAGAGAAACAGGTATAAGAAGACAGAAATAATCTAAGAGCTAACATCTGCAAATCAGGAAGTTCAAATTTTGGTTATATGATGCAGTAACGAGAACTATTATATCAAACAGATGCTTTTCATGTCTAATACCTGTTGTCCGAATATGAAAATCCACTAATGCTCAAAAGTAACAAATGCCGAAATCAATTCTCTAACAAAAATAAAAGCAAGCGCCAAAAATAATGGATCATAATGCGACAAACAAAGTAGGAAATCATCATATAACCCCGAAAACAAACAAAACAGTTCTAAATTTTTGGTCGACAACATCAGAAACTACTATTTCCAGTTAACATATATTATCAAACCCATAAAAGAAAACATTCTTTGGAAATGAAAATCACATAAAAGAAATCAGAAATTTGGACTGAGATAAAAAATAATTACCAGAAGAATCCGTCTCGATGAGTTGTTGAATTTGATTCACCTGAGGCTTGAATTTAACGTTACCGTTCATAGGAGTCGGTGGCTGCTCTTGTGTTTTGCTATCCATGCTCTGATTAGATGTACATATACCAATGTTTCTGAAGGGAAGGGCTGTGTTTGTTTTCTGGAGAGAGCGTAGAGGGCTGCTGAAGAATAGCCGGCAGAGGGACGAGGATCGCATCACGTCTCCGCTTCTAATCGACTAGTGCCCCGCTGTACTAGCCTTTTCTGATGAACTGAAGTTTAAATTCACCGCAAGTATCAAACAAATTTCGATTCGGTTAGTTAAATTCTGGCCTTAAGTCTAATCATTGGACCAAGTTTAAAGGTCCAATTGTGAACCAGAAAGAGTCTTAAGAAAATACGTATAAAAAATGCCTAATGCATAATTTGACCCCTGTATTTGTACAATTTTATCATTCCGGCACTCAATTTTTTAGAAGTCTCAATTTTAAAAGATTATTAACATTAGATTACTTATTATTAATTTATGTATATAATTTATTCATTTGTAATGTAATAATAATATATAGAAAATTAGTTAATTATTAAATTAAATTAAAAGTTAATACAAAATATTAATTAATTATCAAATTAACGAGATAAATATTTTTTTCCAAATGGAAGAGACTCCTGAACCCTAATTAAATAGCCCTAGCTTTCATATATATATATATATACTTTTTTTTTTCATATTGTTCATATTTTTTAGAGAATCTTATCAATTCGTGTAATTTAATAGCATTGTAACTGTAATTCAATGGAATTTTATCTCGTATCACTTCATAAAATTGAAAAGAAAAAGATATTATGATTTTATGTACTGAAAGTTTTCAACTCTAATTTCGTAGTATTTATCTTTTATCGATTCAAAAATTGGAAAAAATGAGATAACGGACACAGACACAATTTAGTTATAAATATAATATTGGCTTGATAGATTAATAAACCATTGAAAAGTTTTGTTTTTCATTGCTTACGTAGCCGATGGAACTTGCATCACGAGGACTGATAACCGTTCGGATTTATTGAATTATTACCAAAATCCAACTTGAGTCAAAGAGGTCTTCACTGCTCCAAAACATCTGAAAGTAGAGAAATTTTGGGGTGATCTCGATAAAAAAAAATTTTCGACAATCAAGTCAGTAAACAAAAATATAGAGTAAATTTGGCTAAAAGAGATAAAAGTACCTTATTGCCTTGCTATTTATAGGGGTTTATGTCCTATTCTAACTAGGACTCCTTGCATTTGTAGGATCTCCACTTAATAAGAAGTATAGACTATGTAGGAAACTAAGCTAAACTTTCATAATAAGAGTTTTCAATTTTAAGAACTAAACCAAAATAACCGAAGTAACCGAAAATTGAAATAATCGAACCAAATAAACCAAAATTCGTTTGATTCGATTTTCTAATTCGGTTTAATTCTGCATAGCCATAATTTCAATCTTAAATTAGGTAGCTCAGCGGCTTAGATGGACGAGCTAATCTTAGGGACACGGGGATAAGCTCTTGGTGGTATTCTTGGTTTAAGTTGGTTAGGCTTAGGAGTCTCAGTTGTTGGAGTATTTAATAGGGCATTTTCAGGGAGCATAGGGCACGACAACAACATGATTTAATTGCTTTTATTCATGTCATCTACTCATTTCTTTCATGATTTCACATAATATAAAAACACATTAATTCATGTTTCGTGCTCATTGGCCATCATTGATTACTTTCCTTTATCCAATGTCATTTTCATTAATTTTTTTTTAGGAAATTCACATCATTACATTATATTTCAAGAATATACACATTACTTCTCTTATGTATCAATTCGACCAAGGCATCAAAATTATCATTGAAGTTTCGTTCTTAATTGCATGTTAATTTCTCGGTCATTATGTTGATATTAGATCAATTTCAACATATTTTAGTTGTATACTACTCAAATTCATCAATTCTAACACTAATCTTTAAAAATTCTAACGTTCAACTTATTTGGTGAAACTTTTCCCTTACAAATTCTTCAAAATTTTTTGACTTATTCTTCATTAATCATTTGCAATGGTAGGGTGGATGACTAGAATTGGATTTAAGTGAGAAACCAAGGTGGAAATCAAGCTAAGTTTAAAGGAAGATGAAACAAAAATGGAGAAAATGGTATGTGATGACAAGGAGAAAAGCATCGTGTGTCCTTAGCAATTCCAAACACCTGTAAAAAAGCAAACAATGGACCGGCGGATTTCCGATAATGGAGTCTTCGACGATCAAGTTAGAAATTCTGAGAGAGAAGATAAGGTATTTTCTGGCAAGAAATTAAGTCACCTTTTCATACCTATCTTAGCTCCTTTTATAGGTGGACTTAACGCATTTCCAGGAGCTAATGGGAAGAGTTTCCCGTTTTTACCGGCCACTAACCTATTATCGACGAATCTTGAGGGAACGTGGGTTAGTGGCGGTTGTGTGTCCAACGTGGCCGAGCTGTGTTCGGGGCTAGCCTATTGCCGGTCTACAGCTCGGCTAGAGACTCCCAAGGAGTTTAGCATTAGGTCGGTTTGCTGAGCCCTCTTTGGTCGAGGAGTTCGGTTTATCCCGGTTGATTGAATGGCCTAACAGGCCGGTCGTTATCATAAGTCCCCCCCTAGAGAGCGACATTTATGTCTGCAACTGGCGGATAATCGCCGAACAAGTTTCTTAGTAATGCCGGATTCGAGCTCGTGGCGAATGTGCCGAATGAGCTGGTACGGCAGCCTGAGCTCTTAGTGATTACCGAACTATGATTTGAAGTTCGGTCACATAGGTCGGTACATGTGACCAGGTGTTGGGTAGTGTATGGCAGGGTTGCCTTGCCGTACGCGCTTTTACAAGGTGACGCCATTTCCCACGCGTGCATTTAATGGAGAGCATTTATAGCTCCCTACTTTACCGGGGGTAACGGCTACTTTATTGTCTTTAACGGCTAATGATATCTCGATCTGAGTGTGCAGCTTTAATCACGCTATTCTAAGTGCGGATCCTCCGCCATGTGTATGGCTCGGATTCATTGCAACATCCTATATAATCCTCCCCTTCCATTCTTCATTTTCGCTTTCACTCACTTCCTTCCGTTTCTGCTTTCTCCTCTGTGTTTATTGCTTTGGAGCGTCGAAGTCGTTGATTCCTTCTTGCAACATTTTGCGTTTATTCTTACCAGGTTTGTTTTCCACCCTCCTCCTTAACATTTTGTGCTTCTTTTTACCTTTTCTGCCATAAGTTCGGAGAGATCTTCGAGTGAAGGAGTCAGGGCCAGTGGGGATGCTCCTAGTGGCAATGTCCCGGGTATGAGTAAATGCTCTTCTTCAAGTGAGGGGGTACCGCCTGTCGATACACGCCGGACTGCTACGTCGTTGAAGAAGAAAGCTCCTCGCCGACTACCTGGAGTGGGGAGCATAGGCTCGACAGTTAAAGAGGAGGAGCTCGGCTCTCTCCTTGCCCAACTAACTTCGGAGCCTGACTATTTCGTTAGCAGACCCAGCACTTCCCAGAGGGCGAACACTGAATTTGCCAACAAGAGGAAGACAGCAATTTATGAGGCGCAACTGGAGGCCGGTGTTCGCCTCCCTCTGACGAGCTTCGAGGTGAGCGTGCTAAGATATTTTGAGATGGCTATCGGGCAACTCCACCCCAACGCTTGGCGGACTCTATCCGCTCTCCAGATTTGGGCCGTGGAACAAGGCATAGAGCTCACCTTGAACTTGTTCCGAGCAACACATGTGGTCGGTCTCCGAGCGGGTACCGAGGACCACAATTACATACAAGCTCGGCCCAGATATGGGGTGTCTACAGGGAACCCGGAGTCCCTGAAAAAGTGGAAGGATCGGTTCTTCCTGGTGGAGAGAGTACGAGCTGACTTCCAAGTGCGCACAACGTGGGGGAGGTACACAAACCGTAACGACGGTAATTTGTGGCTCTCCGATGAAGAAGAGCTGATCCTATCTCGTTGGAGGGAGCTGGCCCGTGACAAGTGGGACCTGAAGAATCTATTGGATCCCTGCGGTTCGGAGACCTTTTCTCGTCCAAGAAAGGTAGTGCTCGATGCTTTCCTATTCTGGATATTGATCAGTTGTTTTAATTTGTTTTCTATTTGCAGCTATGAGGAAGACGAGTCGAGCTGCGGAGATTATGAGAGCAAAAAGGCAGAAGCTCGCCGCTGGTTCATCAAGCACGCCCGTGGTCGTGGAGGAGGCTAACCTTCCCCCCGAAATTCCGACGGCAGCCACCACCGTAGAGGTCTCGGGGACTCCAATTGCTGAGCCGTGCGGGACTCCGGTTGCTGAAGCTGACGTTGCCGCGCCCTCTGAGATCCGAGGCCGTGAAGATAGGGAGCCGAAAGAGCTATGGACCATCATCAGCGAACTTCACGAGTTTTGGGAGGCTATGGGGGATAAATACTCCTCCCAGGATGCAGATTTCAGCACTTTTGTGCATGTAGCATCGTGCGTGCCGAAGGAAGTTGCTCCTCTCACTGCCTTGAATGCCGAGAATTTGGCTGAGCGGTTAAAGAGGCACCATCTCGAGGTAGGTAGTTCAGACTCGTCTTTATGGTTTTCCTTTCGAGAATCCCCTTATACGTAAATTTTTGTGTTTTGTAGGGCTCCCAATTGATCGGTGCGACGATCGCGAAAATGAATGATCTAATTGCGAAGCGTCGCCTGGCCGACTCCAACTTTGGCGCCATTAGATCAAAGATGGGCGAAATTGAGGAGAAGGCTCGTAAAGTACACGAGCAGGCCGAAGAAAGAGCTCGCAAGGCCAAAGAGCAAGTTGAGGAAGCTGCAACGAGGGTGGCCGAGCTGGAGGCTGCTTTGACTGCGGGAAAGGAGTCCAATTCCGCTCTGCAAGCTGAACTCGACCGATACAAGGAGAAAGAGGCAGAGTGGGAGAAGAGGGAGGAGGCTCGGGAGGAGAAGGATGCTGAAGCTTTGGCAGAGAAGTGCATGGCGTTCAACAATAAAATTTCTGTAACTATAAAGGAGAGATATCCCGATCTTGACCTGTCCTTCCTGGATGACGTGTATCCAAATGAGGACTAACTCTTTGTAATGCACTTTCCCATTAATAAAAATCCGAGCTTTTTTCCCTTATGTTTTAAGTTTGCTATTCATGTTCGGTTTAATTAACCTAAGATCGGTTTTTGCGGCATAACATATAATCACCAAATCGCACTTAATTAAATAAAGACATTGCCCGAGGAAAGGGCTATTTGAATAGTGAATGCGGCCTGACGCGTACCTTTTGTCCGGAACTTCGGTGCAAGGGATTCGGAACACCTGGATGACTGTGGCCTTAAGTCGGTGTAATCAGCGTACTTAAGGAGATTGAGCATCATTAGTGGGTCGGGCTTTTAAGACGATGATTCCGAGCCTCGGCCTTTAATGCGAGTGATTTTGCAAGTCAAGTTTTGCGGCGAATAGAGCCGAACTTAATTCAGTGATTATGATATTTTGGCGGCGATGCCGAGCCAGTTAGCCGTAGTTGTATTTAGCTTTGTTGACAAGCTTAACGGCGTATGGTGCCGAACTTGATTTGATAATAAGGCGAATTTTGCAAAATTGCCGAGCCTTTTAACTATAGGCATACTTAGCCTTGTTAGCAAGTTTAGCGGCGTGTGGTGCCGAACTTGATTTGATAATAAAGCGATTTTGGCGAAATTGCCGAGCCTTATAACTATAGGCATACTTAGCCTTGTTGGCAAGTTTAGCGGCGTGTGGTGCCGAACTTGATTTGATAATAAGGCAATTTTGGCGATATTGCCGAGCCTGCGGATATATCCTGTTATGAATTTGACAAAGTGATTTGCCCAGAATATGTTGTTCATTAATCTTGAGTCCGGCAGGCAGAAACATCTGCCTGACTTTCAATAAGGATAAAACATCGTGGCAATCAAATGCGGCAGAGAATAAGAAACAACGACACGATAAAAAATTGAAGAAGATGAAACATGAACCAGTATAAAGTATGGCGCGATGTGTGCCATGCTACTGATAGTATGGTTTGAGGTTGAATCCGTTCCAGGAGTGCGGGAGTCATTTTCCCGAGATGTCTTCAAGCCTGTAAGCCCCATTCTGACTTGCTTCCCGGACTATGTAAGGCCCTTCCCAGTTGGGATCCAGCTTGCCAACTCCTGCTGATGTGGAAGCCGACACAACCTTTTTTAGTACCATTTGCCCAACTCTGAAGGACCTTGGCTTGATCCTACGGTCGTGGTAAGCCGCCATGCGCTGCTTGTATGCCGCAGAACGTATCTGGGCGTACTCCCTCCTTTCTTCGAGCCGATCCAAATTATACATCAGGCCCCCGTTGTTCTCTGCGTTGGGGGAAGATGCTCGGACTCCTTGGATCCCTATCTCACAAGGAATGACTGCTTCAGTACCGTATGTGAGTGCGAATGGTGTCATTCCAGTTGCTGACCGGGGCGATGTTCGATAGGCCCATAGCACGTTGTTGAGCTCTTCGGTCCACAGGCCTTTGGCACTTTCAAGCCTTTTCTTGAGTCCGGATAAGATAGTTATGTTCGTCACTTCGGTCATTCCATTAGATTGCGGATGGTAAACCGAGATGAAGTTCAACTGTATCTTCAGCTCCGAGCAGAAGTTCTTGAAAGCCTGACAATCAAACTGTTTGCCGTTATCAGATATAATTGTGTGGGGGATACCGAACCTTGTTATGATGCTTTTGTTCAGGAACTTAAGGATGTTTGCCGGTGTAATGGTTGAAAGTGCCTCTGCTTCCACCCATTTGGTAAAGTGGTCCACTGCTACTACCAGGAACCGCCTCTGTCCTGTTGCTTAGGGGAAAGGGCCCAGTATGTCAATCCCCCACTGAGCGAAAGGCCATGGGCTGTGGATTGGTTTCTGCTTTGCTGAGCTTTGGTGTGGAATGTTTGCAAACCTTCGGCATTTGTTGCATCTTTGGACCAGAGTCTTAGCATCAGCCTCCATGGTCGGCCAATAATACCCCTGTAAGAGAGCTTTCCGAGCTAGGGCTTGTGCGCCTTCATGGGCCCCGCATATGCCTTCATGAATCTCTCTGAGGATGTAGTTTCCCTCTTCATTGCTCACACACAAAGACCATGGATTGGAGAAGGATCTTCTGTACAGCTTGTTGTCCATCACAGCATATAAACTCGATTTCCGAACTATTTTCTGGGCTTGGGTTCGGTCCTCTGGCAAAGTTCCCGACTCCAAGTATTGATAAATGGGTAAGCGCCAACCTTCCATTGGCTCCTGGACTTGAACCTGATAGGTGTCGTAGGTGGGGCATGGGATAATGATGGAAATGATGTCTGAAGTATCAATCGAGCTGTTGATACTAGCTTTCTTTGCCAGAGTATCTGCCTCTGTGTTCTCTGATCTGGGTATCTGAGTGATGGACCAAGCTGCCCCCCTTTCTTCAAGCCCGGCCAATAGGGAAGAGGTTAACTCTTTGTACGGGATCATTGATTGATCTTTGGCTTCGAAGTTTCCCTTCAGCTGACTGACTACCAATTGAGAATCAGAGAATATTTCTAAGTTATCCGGCTTTATTTCTTTTGCCAACTGCAGCCCATAACAAAGGGCTTCATACTCTGCTACATTGTTGGAGGCCGAAAAAGTCAGGTGTGCCATGGCTCGGATCTTGATTAGCAATGGACTCATCAAAATTATTCCGATCCCTGCTCCCTCCGAACTCGAGGCTCCGTCAACATACAGCTTCCACAACACTTTTTCTGGTTCGGGAATGGGCTCGTGTAACTCGACAACGAAGTCAGCTAACACCTGTGCTTTCATGGATGTTCTTGGCTCAAACCGAACATCAAATTCTCCTAGACGGGCTGCCCATTCTGTTAATCTGCCCGAACATTCTGGCCTTTGTAACACCTTCCTTAAGTTTGTGTTTGTCCGTACCAAAATTGTGTGGGCCTGAAAGTATGGTCGGAGCTTTATTGTTGTTGTGATTAGTGAGAGGGCCAGTTGCTCCAGGATGGGGTAATTTAGTTCGGCTCCTCGAAGTACTTTGCTGGTGTAGTAAATGGGAAACTGTTGGCCATTCTCTTCTCGGACCAGCACGGAACCAACTGCACCGGTTGAGATGGCCAGGTAGAGGTATAAGACTTCACCCGCTAATGGCCTGCTGAGCAGTGGTGGTGTTGAGAGGAACTGCTTTAAGGCCTGAAATGCCTGTTGACATTCTTTCGTCCAAGCAAAGTTTTTGAGGTTTCTGATGGCTCGGTAAAAGGGCAAACACCGTTTCGCCGAGCACGAAATGAATCTGCCCAAAGCTGTTATCCTTCCGTTCAGCCTTTGTACTTCCCGTACTGTTTTAGGCGGGTCCATGGCTACGATCGCTTTGATCTTCTCTGGGTTTGCTTCGATTCCTCTCTTCGATATCATAAAGCCCAGAAATTTTTCGGACTGGACCCCAAAGGCACACTTCTCAGGGTTGAGTTTCAAGCCTGATTCCCGAAGTCTTTGGAAAGTCTCCTTTAGCTCGGTACATGTGTCTTTTGTAGCTCGGCTTTTGACAATCATGTCGTCCATATAGATCTCCATGTTTCTCCCCAACTGATCGGCGAACAGCTTGTTCATAAGCCTTTGGTAAGTGGCCCCTGCATTTTTCAACCCGAAAGGCATGACCCGAAGGTTCCCCCTGTGGGTGATGAACGCCGTTTTCTCTTCATCTGTGCGGGCCATTGGGATCTGATGGTAGCCTGCCGAGGCGTCGAGGAAGGCATACTCTTCAAAACCCGCTGTTGAGTCCACCAGTGTGTCTATGTTTGGCAGTGGATAACAATCCTTCGGGCATGCTTTGTTGAGGTCGTGAAATCAACACACATCCTCCACCTGCCGCTGTTTTTCCGGACTAGAACCACATTTGCCAGCCAATCTGGGTAGAATATCTCCCTGATGAAACCACTATCCAGCAAAGTTGTCGTCTCTTGCTCAATGGCTATCTGTCTCTCTGGGACATGATTCCTCTTCTTTTGCTTTACTGGCTTGCATTCTGACCGGACATTCAGCGAGTGAACAGCTAAGTCCTTTTTAACCCCTTGGATGTCCGAGGTTCTCCAGGCAAAAACCATCTATAAACTCCCTGAGGGTTGAGAGTAGAGCTTCTTTCTCCGCACCTGTCTTTCCTGCCGATATTTGAATTTTCTTGCCTGGCTCCAGCTCAACTACCTGCAACACTTCTGCCGGCTCCGCCCTCCGTTCTTCTTTTTCTGGTACGTCTATTGCATCAAGGGGCAAGCCTTGATTGGCCCCTCTGAGCATTGTCAAGTATGTTTCCCGAGCTGTTTTCTGATTCCCCTCGCAGAATGGCTACTCCTTCCTCTATGGGGATCTTAAGCACCAAGTTTTTCATAGAGATACAGGCGTCCACTTCAGACAGTAAGGGTCGGCCGAATATTACGTTGTAAGACAACGGGATATCCACCACCATGAAATTTGCCCGGCAAGCACAAACCACCGCATCGTCTCCGAGCTATATGGGTAGATTAACTAGCCCTTTTACCGGACAGGTACTCCCGACAAACCAATAAGGGGGACACTGACTTCCTCGAGCCTGCTGTCTGATATCCCCATTGCTCGGTATGCTTGGGCAGTTATTAAGTTGACCGCACTCCCTGTGTCGACCAGAATTCGCTGAACCAGGAAGTCTTGAATGAATGCTTCAACAACTAGTGCCTCTGAGTGTGGATGCCGGACATGTGCTCCATCGGCCGCTGAAAATTGGATTACCCTTGTAGTTGAGCTTTTCCCCCGCCCAACGGACATAACCTCCTTGGACTTCCTCTTCCGGGAATGGTCTCGTTGTTCGCCTCCTTCGATCATATGTATGACTCCAGCGGGTGTTCGCCCTCTGCTATTGGTTCTGTTTGGTTGAGGAGATGGCGACCTCTGTCTTTTCCCTCTTTCGTCTTGCTTTATGAAACGAGCAAGCTCTCCCTTCCGAACAAGATGCTCAATTTCCCGCTTGAGTTGCCTGCATTCTTCGGTCTCGTGACCTTTGTCTCTATGGAAAGCACAATAGAGGTTCTGATCCCGGTTTGGGTCGTCCCTCATAGGTCTGGGTCAATTAACCTGCCCGTGTTTGTTTAGCCAAGATAGAATCTGTTCCCGAGATGCCGTTAGCGGTGTGAATCTTTCATCTTTTTTGTTGTCTGGACGGGGAGTGGTGATGGCATATGACCTGTGTAGTCCCAGATGCTTCCTCGGTACCTCTTTTGTCTGTCCCTTACTAGGATTTCCTCCTTCTCGAGTGAACCTTGTGCTGTCTCCACCCTTTTTCTCAGACGCCCATGACCTATGGGAGGCATGGCGGAGATGCCGAGCCTCATCCATTCGGATGTACTTGTGTGCTCGGGACATGAGCTCGGTAAAGTCTTTCGGTGGTTTCTTGCTTAGGGAGTCACTGAAATCCCGACACCTTGTGTTTCGGATTAGGGCGTTAATGGCGACCTCCAGGTTCAAATTCTGTATATCCATGGCTACCATCGTTGAACTTTTCCACGTAGGCGCGTAGTGACTCCCCCTTTTCCTGATGCACCAAGTTGAGATCGGCAGACACCTTGTTTGGGCGAATGGCAGCCACGAACTTGGCGACGAACATGTCACTGAACTGTTCGAAGTTCTGAATACAGTGTGATGGCAGGTTCCGGAACCAAATTTGAGCTGAGTCAGCTAGGATTTGGGAAAGATCTTGCACAAGGCCGAGTCGTCTGCTGTAAGGACCAGCATAGTGTGCTGAAATTGGTCAATATGGGCTCGGGGATCAGTGTTTCCGCTGTAGGTTTTGAGGTGAGGGAGGCGAATGTTGGGGAATGGGCGGCTAATATTTCGCGAGAGAGGGGTGATCGGACAAACTGCCTTGGTATTGAAGGGTAGTTCGATTTTGTTGCCTCTGGATTCTGTCGTCCAAAAGGCGGTTGAATTGCTCGTTAGTTAGGGTGATGGTGGAGTTGGGGTTTTGGGGTAATGCTGGGGTGAAGGTTTCCCGTGCAGGGGGCTGAGAAAGGTGAGGCATATTGGTGTTCTGTGGGGGCGATGGCTGGGGTTGAGCCTGTGCTACAATGGCTGATAGCGCAGCGATGAGGGATTGGGCCGTTTGCGGGGTGATGCTAGGAGCTGATGGTTGGGATTGTTGTGGCTGGAGAAGCTGAGACTGGATCATTGGGTTGAGGAGGAATTGTTGCAGCATTCCTGTCAGAGTGGTGTTGGGTGTTTGGTTTTTCTGGCTGGGAAGTGTTTGGGTTGAGATCTGGGAATAGGTCCATGTTCTAACGCTCACTGCACCAAATGATGACAAGGAGAAAAGCACCGTGTGTCCTTAGCAATTCCGAACACCTGTAAAAAAGCAAACAATGATCGGCGGGTTTCCGATAATGGAGTCTCCGACGATCAAGTTAGAAATTCTGAGAGAGAAGATAAGGGTATTTTCTGGCAAGAAATTAAGTCACCTTTTCATACCTGTCTTAGCTCCTTTTTATAGGTGGACTTAACGCATTTCCAGGAGCTAATGGAGGAGTTTCCCGTTTTTACCGGCCACTAACCCATTATCGACGAATTCTTGAGGGAACGTGGGTTAGTGGCGGTTGTGTGTCCAACGTGGCCGAGCTGTGTTCGGGGCTAGCCTATTGCCGGTCTACAGCTCGGCTAGAGACTCCCAAGGAGTTTAGCATTAGGTCGGTTTGCTGAGCCCTCTTTGGTCGAGGAGTTCGGTTTATCCCGGTTCATTGAATGGCCTAACAGGCCGGTTCGTTATCAGTATGGAATATGGTTCAACCACTAAGGAAGAAGAATACGAGATGTATATATCCATACGTATGTACACAAACAGATGGTGAAAGTTTTCTTATGGAGACCCTTTATAATTCAAACAAGATTAACCATATAAGAGGGCTCTTTATGGGGCTATGAAGGTTGTTTTTTTCTATGGAATGTAGTGGGCTGGCCCTATTTTGGAAAGAAAAACATGTGCTAAGTTACTTAGTTATTCTCTGAATCCCATTGACGTTGAGGTGAGGTTGAGACGTAGAGAAGGGTGGAGATTGACATGCTTCTATGGCACACCAGATCGTAATCAGAAGGAAAGAGTCTTGGCAGTTGCAGAGAGCTTTGTCAACCTTTGTGTATTATAGGAGACTTTAATGATATTGTTTGTGTTCAGGAGAAGAGAGGTGAAAGATTGCAGCCTTGTAGACTGATGGATGGATGGGTTCAGAGAAGCCATCTATGATAGCAAACTTCTGGATCTAGGCATGGAAGGATATGAGTTTGCTTGGTTTAGGCGTATGGTATCGCTGATTGTGTGGAAGAATGCTGGGATTGTGCGATGGTTACTCCTGTTTGGCTGGATCATTTCCCACATTTCAAGGTCGTTAATTTGGAGGTAACATCTTCCAACCACTCTCCTATCTTCTTGGATATGTCATCTTCCCATAAGTGAGGTAGGGTTCACCGTTTTCAATTTGAGAATGCATGGGTTCTGGAGAAAGACTTCCTTTCTATTGTCTCTTTTAGCTGGAATAGAAGCTCTACTTGCTCTATTTTTTTCTAAAATTACTACTTGTAATAAGGCTCTTGCAAATTGGGGTAAATCTGTTACTGGAGATTTTTGGAGCAAATTGAAGAAAATTCGACTGCTTATGAAAAGTGCTAGAAATCGGTATGGGCTATCACTTATGTAGCGTTCCAGGAAGCTAATGCTCTGTACCATGATACTCTCCGCCAATAAGAAGAGTACTGGAAAAACAAAGCAAAGTTGTTCTGGTTGAAAGGGAGGGGATTCAAACTCGAAGTATTTTCATGTAGTGACTGATAGAAAACAAACAGGAGGAGATGTTGAACTGGACCATACTGCTATTGGGCTGAATATCTTGCAAGTTTACACTCGCAGGAAGAAGCTTCGGGGCAGGGATAAGGATGAAAATCACTAATACCTTAGTGTGACCTGTAATACCTTGTGAGTAGAATCTTTTAGGATGAGTCCTAGCTGGACATGAGGGCCAATTGTTTCTGTTTTTTGAATTAGCTTTATTAATTGTTGTTTGGGGAAAGGAGGGGTATGCAAGGAATGAGTTTGTAATCTGCTTCTTAGCAGGGCTCCATTGTTGGAGAGGGAGGTTCTACTTCCTGTGAGGATTGTATCAGTACTGTAATAGTCTTTGTTTATCAATAAAAACAAATCATTCTTCCTCTCAATAGCTCTCTTATTCTTCTTTTCTGTTCTTACATTGTTCATTAATTTTTCTGTTCCATTATTTGGCATCGTCTGTGGGAAACATCCAAAATGGTAGATCCTCCACAAACACATTTACAAACTAAGATGGATTTGCAAAACAGAGTAGAAGCCTATAAAGAAAGTTTGGATTCAATCCAGCGAACTGTATCTGCTCTTCAATCTAATGTAACTGCCTTCTAAAAATTTGTGGAACATGTAGAACAATAACTGGATCGCCTGGAGACCACCATCCAAACCAGACTAAAAAAACGACCACTCACCACCGACCCCAATAATTCCCACCCTGCAACCGACGCAACTGCAAGTGCTGCTAGCTCAAGGGCAGCCTTTGTTCCTTCTCAAATTCATTTTGGGCAACCCAGTTTGCCCCACTTGGATTCCCACCATCACTATGGAGCAGGAGCCACGTCTTTACCTAAGATCAAGGTACCGAAGTTCTCTGGATCAGACCCCCGAACTTGGATAGCCAAAATCGAACTGTATTTCAACATCCACCAGACTCCTGAAGAGATGAAACTACTAATCACCCAGATGTGTTTGATCGGAGCAGCCATTACTTGGTTTTCTCAAGCTATACGTGACAACCCAAGAATGACTTGGGACCAATTCAAATACCATTTGAATGGCAGATTTGGTAATCGCTGAACCCAGAACCCCTACGAGGAATTGAGAGCCCTTTTCCAAATCGGAACAGTAGATGAATACATTAAGGACTTTGAGGCTATTATCGGGTATATTCCCAAGACCTCTGAGGCGCAATACCTGGGATATTTCATGAGAGGTTTGAAGGAGGCTGTGGGGCATTGGGTCTGGTTCATGAAACCCCAGACCTATGAAGCAGCTATGGAACTCGCCAAGGATGCCGAGTTGGCTTTCAATCCACCACTTGGACGTGCGCCACCGTTGCGAGAATGAGGAGGTGAAGATGGGAGTCGATTTGAGCCTTCTCTCACCTCATCATCGTTCACCCGCCCATTTTACTCCAAGGAGTTGGGCCAAGTTGATCCGAGGCTCAAGCTTAGAAGCCCAGGCCCAGTACCCACAACAGAGAATCCATCTCCACGTACCCTTCCTCCACCTAACCGGATACAGACTTCTCTACGGAATAGGGGGCCACAACACTTAACATTAAAGGACATCGATGAAAGCCGTCGACTGGGTTTGTGCTTTAAATGCGGTGAGCGTTATTCTCCGCAGCACCGCTGTAGTCTAGGCGAGTTGCGCATCACCATTTTTGAGAATGAAACAGAGCCAAAAATGGATGAAATAGAGTAAGAGAAACGGGGGGAGCTTGATGTGGGAGAAGAAGAAATGGTGGAGGCCGAATGCTCAGCCATGGAAGTATTCTTCAAAGCTGGGGAAAACCTTCAGGCTCTATAGACTCTCAAGCTAAGGGGAACACTGTGTGGGATACCAATTATCTTACTCATGGATTTCGAGGCTACCCACAATTTTGTATCTCGAAAGCTTGTAAGTTCCCTGAACCTTCCCACTGTTCCAATTTTACCTGTGCACATTAATTTAGGGGATGGATACCGGGTGAAGATGCATGAGAAATATGAGGTGGTACCGTTGGATTTAGGAGCTTATGCATTGGCATTGGATGCATTGGTTTTTGAATTGGGATCAATTGACTTCATTTTGGGGATTGACTGGTTAAAGACATTGGGCAACGTTATACACAACTAGGATAAGGGATGGATGAAATTCGAACTCAATGATAAGCAGATTGAGTTGACAAGAATTAAGGGTACTCTCTATGATATGGGAGCTCTTAGAGTTTTATTAGGAGGTGGGAGTTTGAAGCATCAGCACTGTAGTCTTCCTCAACTACCAGCACCCTCCAACCCGAGTTTAACCTCAAACCAGATGGCAGATGTGTAGGCCCTTATGAATCAATTCTCTGCTATTTTCCAGCCATTAGTGGGGCTCCCTCCTCGGCGTATGCATGATCATGCAATCCAGTTTCTCCCGGGCCACGAAGCAATCAATGTCCGCCCCTATCGATACCCGTATGTACAGAAGGCTGAAATCCAAAAATAAGTAGCAGACATGCTACAACAGGATATCATCCGACCAAGTCAGAGTCTGTATTCTAGCCCAATACTCTTGGTCAAGAAGAAGGATGCCTCTTGGCAATTATGTATCGACTACATGGCCCTCAATAAAGTCACGGTGGTCGATAAATATAAGAATTGCCAAAAGAAGAAGGGAAAGGTCCCATGAAATCAATACACCACATATCAAATATTTCACAAATTAATATAGACGTGAGTGGCATTTGGTCTCGGGATCCTAAGTTACCTGTTCTTTGACACTTGTCACAAGACTTACAGTATAAATATGCATCTCTAAATAAATTAGGCCAAAACAAACCACATTGTAAAACTTTTCAGGTTGTTCTTCTTGGACCAAAATGACCTCCACATGCCTCAGAATGACAAAATTTCAATACGGATTGCATCTCATCATCAGGAATACATCGTTCAATAATTTGATTGAAGCAATATTTTCATAAATATGGTTCATCCCAAGCGTAGTATTTGGCATCTCTCTTCAATTTGTCTTTCTCAAACCTGAAAAACTCTGCAGGAATGGCACCTGTAACCAAGAAATTCACAATATTAGCATACCAGGGGTTGAAAGTATCGACAACAAATAAATGTTCATCTGGAAAATCATCGTTTATAGGCAATGCTTCCTTATTTAACAGCAATCTACTGAGATGATCAGCTACTAAATTTTCAGACACCTTATTGTCTTTAATTTCAAGATCAAATTCTTGCATTAAGAGAATCCATCGAATTTGACGGGGTTTGGCTTCTTTTTTCTTCAACAAATACTTTAGTGCTGCATGATTAGAAAAAATAACTACCTTAGTACCCAATAAATATTGTCTAAATTTTTCTATAGCAAAAACAATGGATAAAAGTTCTTTTTCCATTGTGGAGTAGTTGCTTTGTGCACTATCCAATATTCTTAAAGCATAATAAATCACATGTGGATTTCTCTTAATTATTTGGCCAAGAACGGCTCCTATGGCATGGTTACTTACATCGCACATGATCTCAAATGGGTAATCCCAATTAGGTGGCTGAATTATAGGTGTAGAAACCAGCCTATTCTTCAGCTCATCAAATGCATCTCAGCATGCTTGATCAAATTTAAAGTCCACATCCTTTTGCAATAATTTGCACAATGGTTGGGTGATTTTGGAGAAGTCTTTTATAAAGCGCCTGTAAAATCTTGCATGTCCAAGAAAAGAACGAACTTTCCGCACACTTGCAGGGTAAGGAAGAGATTGAATAACATCATTTTTAGCTTTGTCCACTTCTATTCCTTTTGAAGACACTATATGGCCCAAAATCAATCCTTGATTTACCATGAAATGGCATTTTTCATAATTAAAAATCAGATTAGACTCTAAACATCTCTTCAAAATCTTGATTAAATTAGATAGACATTCATGGAATGAGTTACCATAAACTGTAAAATCATCCATAAATACCTCTATTATTTTCTCAACATAATCTGAAAAGATGCTTACCATACAACGTTGGAAAGTTGTTGAAGCATTGCAAAGTCTAAATGGCATCCTCCGATAAGCAAATATGCCAAAGGGACAGGTGAAGGTTGTCTTCTCTTGGTCATCGGACGCCACCAATATTTGATAAAAACCCGTGTAACCATCAAGACAACAATAGTAAGATTTTTCAGCGAGTCCTTCCAACATTTGATTAATAAAAGGAAATGAAAAATGATATTTTCTAGTAGAGGTATTCAACTTCCTGTAGTCTATACAAACCCTCCACCCATTCTGGACTCGGGTGGGCACCATATCACCATTTTCATTATCCACAACGATGATTCCCGTCTTTTTGGGTACGACGTGGACTGAACTCACCCAACTGCTGTCCAAAATTGGGTATATAACTCCTGCATCCAGCATCTTTTGGATTTTCTTTTTCATAACTTCCATCATTGGTGGGTTTAACCGTCTTTGTGCTTGTTTACTGGGTTTGATATCATTTTCCAAATGAATCTTATGCATGCACGTAGAGGGACTTTATGCCTGTGATGTCAGCAATAGTCCATCCAATTGCTTGCTTATTCTCTCTCAAGTCTTGAATCAGTAACTTTTCTTCCTTAGAAGTCAGCTTATTGGAAATAATCACTGGAATTGTTTTCTCCTCACCCAAGTAGGCATACTTCAAATGATCGGGTAATACTTTAAGCTCCAATTTTGGTGCCTGCAAAATAGATGGTAAAAGTTTTTGGTCAGTGCTAATTAATTTCAGAGGATTAGATGCATTTACCACTGGTTTCAAAGCTCCCAACTCCAATACTACTTCTTCTAACTCTTTTTCAACATGCAGCTCCTCTTCTATTGCATCAAAGTTGTCCCTGTGAACACTTTCATTAAAAGCAACTTGTAACTTATCAGTTCTATCCATTTCAAACACTTTTTGAGTCAAAGGTTCAGTAACATCAATTCCACAAATAGAAGACATCTCACATGGATATTTCATAGCATCATACACATTGAATTGCACTATTTCACCGTCAAATTCCATAGTGAGGGTACCTTTATAAACATCAATTTTAGTCCGAGCTGTTTGAAGGAATGGTCTACCTAATAGAATATCAGACAACTCCCCTGAATTTCCATCATCTTTCATATCGATCACATAAAAATCAGCAGGAAAAATTAGACCATTAACCTGAACCAACACATCTTCTAACAATCTCTCGGGATAAATAATAGACCTATTTGCTAATTGAATGACTATTCTTGTTTCTTCTAAAGGTCCAACATTTAAAAAGGAATAAGTAGACTTGGGCATGACATTTATAGATGCACCTAAATCACACATGGCTCTTTTAACATTTAAATTACCAATTTTATAGGAAATAGCAAACATACCTTTATCCTTGCATTTTTGAGGCATTTTTCTTTGAATAATAGCCGAAACATTTTCATTGACAATGATTTTCTCATAACCAATCTATTTTTTCTTGTTAGTATAGAGTTCCTTGAGAAAT
The DNA here is from genome assembly GCA_037975025.1 of Excoecaria agallocha. Taxonomy (NCBI): domain Eukaryota; kingdom Viridiplantae; phylum Streptophyta; class Magnoliopsida; order Malpighiales; family Euphorbiaceae; genus Excoecaria; species Excoecaria agallocha. The sequence goes on along the minus strand of CM075821.1, from coordinate 32,092,584 downwards.
TTTGCATATCTTGGTATTTGTTTTATAGCATTGATCAATGGAATGTTTACCTCCACCTTGCGAAAAGTTTCAAATATGTCTTTCTCCTCTTTCTCCTTCTTTGATTTAGCTAACCTGTCAGGAAATGGGGGTTGTATAACTAAAACAGGGGGTTGTTTTGAATTTTTACCTGTGGGCTATTCTGTTTGCTCTATTTCTACCTCTTTTCCACTTCTTTTGCCTTCTTCTGATTATCCCCCTTGGGCAAGGATTGTTCTAGCTCTTTTCCATTTCTTAGAACAATTGCACTCGCATTTGCCTTGGGTTCTCTATGGTTTGTGAAGGCAAACGTCCTTGAGACTCTATTCTACTCAAAGACATTGCTATTTGGCTCATCTGTTTTTTCAAGTTCTGAAGCCTAGAATCTGTCTTCTCTACATGATGCTGTAAATCTTTGGCATTAGTTGTTAAAGAATGAACAACATCCTCAAGAGACATACCTTGCTTAGGAGCTGATTGAGAAGGTTGTGGTGGTGCTCTTGAATGGAAAGGTTGCTGTGAATTTTGCTGCCTTACTCCATAACTGAAGTTGGGATGATCACGCCACCCCGGATTATATGCATTTGAATATGGATCATATTTTCTTTGGGGTTATCCACCCAGAACATTAACTTGCTCTTGTGACTCATCTTGAAGTGTGGGGCACATATCGGTAGTATGTCCAGCATAGGCACAAATGCCACACACTTGAGCTTGAGGAGCCTTATCTGCAACCATGTTTTGCAAAAGAAAAGTGAGATTTTTAATTGTTTCTTCAAGGGAAGAAGATTGTACCTCATTTACTCGTCTAGGAGGGTCCTGATAACGCCCAAACTGTTGGGATGTTGCTGCCATATTTTGGATCAACTCTCTTGCGAGGAAGTTACACTAATCACTACTTGTTATTAAATCTATCAAACAATTACGGATTTGATATCTTCAATTGGCAGTATGTTATTTAAATAAATGAACAACGACGCCTCATTGAACATGAAAGAAATAACAATTGAGAAAAGATTTCTCTAAGCTATAGTAAACAACATGAACACCATATGAAATAAAGAACAAAAAGTAAGCACAACAATCTTACAGTGAAATAAATCCTGACTTTGAATTAATCTTTAACTAAAAATAATATTCTAGCCACTCATGGCTATAAGAATTTCACAAAATAAAAAGTAGAAGTTGAGAAAATCCCTGCTACAGAATTCAAGTTACAAAAATCGCAGAAGGAAGCTCTCCCCAACCTGAGGACTCCTTTTCTTAAAATAATAACAAAAAAAACAGGGAAGATATCCAACCAAACTAGGAAATTTAAAATAAAATTCCTAAGAGAGTTTTAAATTCCCCCAATCACTGCCTCTTTACTCCTAAAATAAAGTCTTAAAATTCCTAAATACCAGCTAGGGTTTAAGTGGCGGCTAGGTTAAATTCGATGGGTATAATCTTGAAAAATCGTAGTCCACTGTCAATTTTCCTTGGGCAAGGCTTGGCTTTCTGCCTTTGGCAACTGGGCGATTCCTTGGGCAAGGCAACTTCCAGAATTTTTAACTTTCAGCTCTTTGCTCCAAATCAACTCCAAAAGTTCTTTGCTTCTCCAGATCATCAACAATTAGCCCCAAAAATATAACTTCCTCAAAATTCACTCCTGCAATCAGAAAAATAAAAAAACCAATGAAAAACACCTAAAACTGACTTAAAAAAATGCAAAATAATAGGCAAAATTCAATCAAATAAGTGTTCTTTTAGCAGCTTAACAAGATGATTAAGAAATAAGTGCGAGATACACTATCAGTTTTTATTGATTGTGATCATGATCATTACCTTGGTCTTCCATCTTTGATTGGCCGAAATAAGAAACAAGTATTTTTTTTATTAAGCAAAGAATATGGAAGAGAATGCAAGGCTGGAGCAGGTTGCTGCTCTCTCGAGCTAGTAAAGAGGTATTATTGAAAATAGTTGTGCAAGCAATTCCGAATTATGCAATGAGTGTGTTTATTCTCCCCCTAGGTCTTTGTTCGAAACTGGAGCACTTCTTTAACAAATTTTGGTGGGGTTCTAATAATGTTGATAAGTCTGGAATTCACTAAATGACATGGGATTGTATGTGCTGGCCTAAGAAGTTTGGTGGCTTGGATTTCATATTTTTACATGACTTTAACTTAGCTTTATTGGGAAAATAGTGTTGGAGGCTATTATCTGATATTTCCTCTTTAATGGCTTAACTCCTCAAGGCCCGGTATTATCCGCATAACTCCTTCTTAACTGCAATGTTAGGTCCTAATCCTAGCTTTATTTGGCGTGGCATCCTTATTACCTAATCGGTTGTTTGGGGTGGGAGCAAATTGCGAGTTGATAATGGGAACTCAATATCTATCACTCATGACCCTTGGCTTTCAGATGTGGCAAATCCTTATGTGAGTTCTATCTTTGACCGTTCTTATGATTCTCTTTATGTTTCTAATTTGATTGATCTGGAGACTAGACAATGGAACCATGAATTAATTAACTCTCTTTTTAATGAGAGAAGCAAGAAGTTGATTGTTAGTATTCCTCTTAGTTGGAATAGCTGCTCTGATGTTTGGCAATGGGTGCTTGATAGATCTAGAGTTTATACTGTGAAGTTTGCTTATAAGCTATTACATCAGTCCCCTCCTACTTTTAATGGCCATTTGGATCTTCTCTGCTGGAACAGATTCTGGAAGCTGTTGGTGCCTCCTAAAATGAAAAACCTGTTGTGGCTGGCTATTCTTGGGGTTCTCCCTGTGCAAGACAAGCTAGTGAGGAAAGGTATTGATATACTTCCTACTTGTCCGCTTTATGGGTCTTTGAACAAGTCTATTTACCATTTATTTGTGGCTTGCTCTTTTGCTATAAATGTTTGGCTGAGAGCTGATGTTGTTTTTTGGGTTGGAACTTTAAAGGTTTTAATTCCTGGTTTTCTTTTGTCCTTAAAAATTTGTCTACTTCTAGCTGTGCTTCTGTTATCTCTGTTATTTGGGGTATTTGGAGGGCCCGGAATGATTTAGTATGGAAAGGAACATCATTCTCTCCAGCTGGTGTCATTCTTCTGGCTACTGCTGTCCTTGGAGCTTGGTTAGCTGCTAATAAAGATGTACCTCCCGATGTTAATTCTGAGTCCCACGAGACCAATATGAGATGGTTGCCTCCTACACCTGGTAGTATAAAGATCAACACTAATGCTGCAATATTCACTCGTCTTTATAGGACTGGAGTAGGCTTTATTGCTCGTGATTCTTTTGGTAGCTTTGTTGCAGCTGGTCATAAGTCTTTCCCTGGTGTGTTAGACCTTTGTGTGGCAGAGGCGGTTGGCATTAGGGAGGCATTGAGTTGGTTAAAGTCTAAGGATTTTAATGCTATCATTATTGTGACCGATTCTTTGTTGGTTGTGAATGCTATTAAGAATAGATTGAGGCTCAATTCTGATTTGCATTTAGTAATAAATGATTGTCTTGCTCTTTCTAATTCGATTAATATAAATAAAAAAACTTTAATTTTTGATTATTTTGATTCGATTCGGTTATTAAACCGAACCGATCTTTGCTCTCATATAATTTTGGGAGTATTTTTGGGGTTACAAGAAGCTTGGAAGCGTGGTTGCCGAAAGTTGGTTCTTCGAATAGACAACCAAAGCGTGGTTTCGTCTATTTCCGCTAACAAAGAGGTCCACCCATCCCATAGTGGACTCAACAATATTATTGCTTTTGATTAAGGGGAAGTATGACCCCTAGAACCGTTAGAATGTAGAGATTCTTGCTTTGTGTTTTCTTCTCGTTCTCATGAAAAAAAAAAAATAGCGGTGCATTTATTGCTTGTGATATTTTAATTCGATAATTGTTTATTTTTTAATTGATTTTATTATTTACAAGTTATAAAATAATTTTCAATGGTGTAACATTTTATAATCGATTGAAGTATGAGATTGATTTATATTATGCATTATTATTAATTGGAGAAAATATTATGCATTATTACTGCTGCACATTATTGTAGAAATTAAAAGTTAAAAAATAATATAACTTTTTGTTGGAGCATAATTAATATGATATTTATTTTTAAAATAAATGTAAACATAAATATTTAATAAATAATTTATAATATTTAATATAAAACATGTGTTTCAACTAGTTTAAACAAAAAATGTTTTAAACTATTCTTACAAAACCCTTAAGTTTATATCTCTCTCAAAATTTATTTATAAACAAAAAAATAATTTAAGCCAATAATAAATTAGATATTTTACTTTCAAAAACAAAACTAACCCACCATTTGAGGTGATTACAAATCAATGAATAAAAAATTAATTTAAGTGTGGTATGGATCCGTCCGTTGGTTTAGGTATAGGCCGCTTAGAATATCTTACTGTTAAAAAAAAAAAAAAAAAAAAACTAAACTAACCTGAGCCTCCGAGTTACTTTAGCTTGTTAAACCTCCAAATGTACGCCAGCCAAACAGAACGTAAGTGGGCTTTTCCCGGCAAATCCAGATAGTAATGTCTCTGCTCCGCTACAATGGCGCCAATTTTCCCCAATTTTTTGCTTTCCCGCTCTTTCTGTTTATTCTAATTGGATCAAAATACATATTTGATTTTGTTCCAAAACTTTGAGCGGTTGACAATCTTACATTTCAAACGAATACCCTAATTTTCCTTTTATTTTTACTCTTCCTCTTTCTCTTGCACCCAACTTTCCTTCTCTACTTCTCTTTTCCCCTTGTTCTTTACGATTCTCGGTCATCGATCATCTATCAGTACGCAAAGCTCAAGGCTCATTATATTTTGTACTTCTCTATCTTGCATGCGGTATGTTCAGAACATGCATGTGTTTCTGCTTCAAGTTTTCTTCCTCAATCATCTGCTGATTTAATTATCAGTGTTTGCATGCATTTTGTGATTTTTCTTTCTCTATCTCTTGCTAGATTCTATTAGGGTTTTCAGTTTCAGTTTCAAAGATTGAAAAAACGAAAGCTTTAAAATGGGATCAGCATCACTTTTGGATACCTCAGCCCCCAAAGATCCAGTTGATAAAAAATCGGATTCTGCATCAGGTGCACTAGCGACCTAATTCTTTTTCGTTGTTCTTTTACCCAGATTTATTTATTCGTTTATCTTTTCTATTTTTCGAATCTAAATGTAGTTTTCTTGTTGTCTAATTTACATAAACTATTAAAATGTCTTTTCATAGTAACTTTTCAGTCCTTGGATTAATTGGATTTACAACTATCTGTCAATGAGTTGCTGTTAGTTGATTACCAATTGAAGCAAAAACGGAAAGATGAGCTGTCTATGATAGTGCAATTGACACATAGGGTTTCATATACTCCTGGTCAGAAAATAGTGTGCTTTGCCCCTTGTTTCAGTTCGCTCGATACATACCATCATTGCTCAGTGTTCCACATGACGCACAACAATTCTCTTTCGATTATCATTTTGTTTAATAGAAATTGTGCAGTTTCAGGTTCACTTGTTTAAGTGATTTGAGCGTGGGGTGATTTTATTTTCTTCTTAAGATAGTTTTTGAGGGTGTAAATTTCTCGATCATGCACTTAAATCCTCAAGGGTTGATACATATGGGCAAGATAATTTACTACTAGTTACTTTTTGAAGTTTTACTCAGAGGATATGGCGGTTATTGATGTGTTTTCAAAAAATAATCCGTTGGGATTGCATCTGAAAAACCATAATAGAAGGAAGCAGTAATGCTCTAACAGTCAAGTCAGTAGTCGAATAAGAAGAGAGTGAGAACATACCAAATCCTTTTCAATATTATCTTTCATTTGTGGATCATGTAGTGGAGGACTTCTCATTACTTTGGTGTGGGAAGGTATTTGCGACATAATTAGTTAATATTCATGTTATGAATTATGATGTGTGCGATTATTTCATTTGATCATGTGCGTGGACTTGAAAATAAGCCTGAGTCATACTGAGGTATGGGGTGTCAGGTTACCAGTTAGGGCATCAGTGTTCTGTTAGTCTTGTGAATAAGAATAGGATAGCCTCATTAGATTATTTAAGTTGTGTTCTAGTAGAGGCCCAAAATGGAATATTTTACAGGAATTGTTTAAGCTCGTTTCAAGTGGAATTATATAGGAAAGTTTACTTATTCACAATCTGTCTACAAAATAAAAATTGTTCCTTCATTTATTTGAGTAATTTCTTTTATCCTATTTTGTATTCTTCTTTTCCGGTGCGTGACTGGATTGTCTTCTAAAATGCAGTCATTGCACCCATTCATTTGCTATTGATAGTTCTTTTGTTTTTTCTGTTCTTCTCTCTCTCTCTCTCTCTTTTCTAGTGGTTGTTGATTTTTGTACTTTTTTTTCCAATCTCAATGTCCTTTTCGAGCTTCACTCTAGAATCTCTTTAGCTTTATTGACCTTCCCTTCTGTATCAGGAATGAAGAACAAAAAAGGTAAACCATTGAATTCTACGGCAAAGAAGGAAGTAAAGGACAACAAAAAGGTTAAGAAGCGCAGTTCCTCTCCCAAGATTGAAGAGCCCTCTGGCTCCTTAAAAAGGCCAAAGCGAGCTGCTGCATGCACAGATTTCAAGGAGAAATCAGTGCGAGTATCTGAAAAGTCTTGTGTTATAGAATCAAAGAAAGAACAGTTTGCTGAAGACGAGATTTTAGCTATTCACCTGACGCATGGACATGAAGATGGTCGCGCAAATAGGAGACTGACAGATTTTGTTTTGCATGATGCCAATGGCACCCCACAACCTCTTGAGATGATTGAAGTTAATGATATGTTTGTATCTGGCCTCATATTGCCTCTTGAGGAGGATCTTGACAAAGAAAAGGAAAGGCGTGTTAAGTGTGAAGGTTTTGGAAGGATAGAAGGGTGGGCTATCTCTGGTTATGAAGATGGCTCTCCAGTCATATGGCTCACAACAGATATTGCTGATTATGATTGCCTTAAACCTGCAAGTAGTTACAAGAAATTCTATGATCACTTCTTTGAAAAGGCTCGTGCTTGTGTAGAGGTGTACAAGAAATTGTCAAAATCTTCTGGAGGGAATCCTGACCTCACTCTTGATGAGTTGCTTGCAGGGGTTGTTCGATCAATGAGTGGGAGCAAGTGTTTTTCTGGTGCAGCATCCATTAAGGATTTTGTCATTTCTCAAGGTGAATTTATTTATAACCAACTAATAGGATTAGATGAAACATCAAAGAAGAATGACCAGAAATTTTCTGAGCTGCCTGCACTTATTGCCTTGAAAGACAAGAGTCACAAGCATGGAAATTTTGTACTTTCAAAAGCAACAAACTCTTCTGGAAACTTGATTATTGATTCAAAATTTGGAGACCTACATTCAAATGCAAGTCATACTAACAAGTCCTCCAGTTTACCTGAGGAAGATGAAGATGCCAAATTAGCTAGATTGTTGCAAGAAGAGGAATATTGGCAATCTACAAAAAGGCAAAAGAAAAGCCAGGGTTCAGCTTCTTCATCAAATTCAATATACATCAAAATCAATGAAGATGAGATTGCAAATGACTACCCTTTGCCTGCATTCTACAAACATTCTGACGAAGAAACTGATGAATATATAGCAATTGATAGCGAAGAGCATATCATAGTTGATCCTGATGATCTCCCTAAAAGAATGCTCCATAACTGGTCACTATATAACTCAGATTCAAGATTGATTTCCTTGGAGCTTCTTCCCATGAAACCATGTGAAGATATAGATGTCACCATTTTTGGGTCAGGAAGGATGACTGAGGATGATGGAAGTGGATTCTGTCTCGATGATGACCCTGATCAGTCTTCTTCAGGGGGTTCAGGGGCCCAAGATGACATGGGTTTGCCAATTTTTCTGAGTGCAATAAAAGAGTGGATGATTGAATTTGGATCTTCGATGGTTTTCATATCTATCCGCACAGACATGGCCTGGTAATTTTCAAATTTCTGATATTTGATATTGCATATGTTTCTATCTTTGTCTTCTCATGCTTGCAATTCCTTCAAGCAAAAAAGTATTAAGTTTTCTTTTAATCAGCTTTTTAGATTAAAAAATCTCACTGAGATAACTTGAGAGTAAATATTTAGTGAACTTTTAGCAGGGGATCACATGTGCTAGGAAAAACAATGGCTGATCTCTAACTTGAACATGTGACTTTGAAATTCATTAGTAAAGAGTTTTTAGAACGAATCATTAACTGTTATATACTTGGTCTTTATTGTATACCGTGTTTTTCTCTTTTGCTTTTTTTACACCTTTTTTTTTTTTTTTTTTAAATCTCAGGTATAGACTTGGAAAGCCATCAAAGCAATATTCTTCTTGGTATAAGCCAGTTCTAAAAACAGCAAAACTTGCAAGAAGCATCATTAAATTGTTGAAAATGCAAACACGTGTGTCAAAGCTTTCTTTTGTGGATGTAATTAAGGAAATATCTAAGTTGAAGAAGGATGATCATGGTTACATTTCTTCAGACCCAGTAACTGTTGAGAGATATGTGGTTGTTCATGGACAGATAATACTACAGCTTTTTGCTGAATTTCCAGATGAAAAGATAAAGAAATGTGCATTTGTGGTTGGTCTTACAAATAAGATGGAGGAGAGACACCATACCAAATGGGTGGTCAACAAAAAACAAATTGTCCAGAAGATTCAACCCAATTTAAATCCACGAGCTGCAATGGGCTCTACAGTATTGTCCAAGAGGAAAGCTATGCAGGCAACAACAACAAGGCTTATTAACAGAATTTGGGGGGAATATTACTCCAATTACTCACCAGAAAATTTGAATGAAGGAGCTAATTGTGAAGCAAAAGAGGAAGATGATATTGAAGAGCAAGAAGAAAATGAAGAAGATAGCATTGAAGAGGAGAAGCCACCAGTTTTAGAGAAAACACAAACGCCTTGCTTGATGAATTCACGAGCTAAACCATACTCTTCAAAGGATGAAGTACATTGGAATGGAAATTCTGCAAGCAAGACATATTCTGGTGAAGCCATTTATAAAAGTGCCATTGTTCATGGGGAGTTGATTACTGTAGGGGGTGCGGTCCTTGTGGAGCTTGACGAATCTGATGGATTTCCTGTAATCTACTTTGTGGAGTACATGTTTGAAACATCAGATGGAAGCAAAATGTTTCATGGAAGAATGATGCAGCGTGGATCAGGGACAGTACTTGGCAATGCTGCCAATGAGAGAGAGGTTTTCTTGAGAAATGAGTGCATGAATTATGAATTGCTGGATGTCAAGCAGCCAATTGTTGTTGAGGTTCGGAAAATGCCATGGGGACATCATCATAGGAAAGATAGTGCCAATGCTGATAGAATTGATAGAGCAACAGCTGAAGATAGGAAAATGAAAGGATTGCCGCTGGAATATTACTGTAAAAGTTTGTATTGGCCTGAGAAGGGTGCATTTTTTAGTCTTCCTTATGATAAAATCGGTCTTGGTTCTGGTTACTGCCACTCGTGCAAAATAAAAGAATCTGAAAAGGAAAAGAACTTTTTTAAAGTGAATTCTTCTAGGACTGGATTTGTACATATGGGAATTGACTATTCTGTTCATGATTTTGTCTATGTAAGCCCTCAAGAATTCACCACAGAAAGGGAGGCTGAAACTTTCAAGGGGGGAAGGAATGTTGGATTGAGGGCTTATGTTGTGTGCCAGTTGATGGAGGTTATTGCCCCAAAAGAACCAAAAAAAGCTGAGGCGAGATCCACCCAGGTCAGGGTGAGGAGATTTTTCAGACCAGATGACATCTCATCAGATAAGGCATATCATTCTGATATTCGTGAGGTAAAACTCCTCCAAGAGATTGTTAGGGTGTATCCAATTGTGCTAGCTTCCTAGGCTTTCTGCAATTATACTTGAAAGTATATTGCTTATTGCATTTTGTCCCTTTTTATTTCATGTCTTAATGAATGCAACTTAAAATTTCAGATCTACTACAGTGAAGAGACTCATCTTTTATTTGTTGAGACTATCCAAGGGAAATGTGAAGTCAGAAGGAAAAATGATATTCCAATGTGCAAAGCTGCTGCAATATTTGATCATATTTTCTTTTGCGAACATCTTTATGATCCTTCTAAAGGTTCACTTAAGCAGGTAAGTTTTGATGGACTCGTGGAAAAAGCATCAATTCAGTTGTGTTAACAAACCCAGTTCACATCTTTAAACATTTGTCCTTAACTGTCATGAACTTCATTGACAATTTGCTCTGATGTGCTATAAATTTCCCAATCTGGTCTTCTTGCTCAGTTACCGGCTCATATCAAATTGAGATACTCAACTGCAATTGGGGAGAGTGATGCTGCATCTAGGAAGCGGAAGGGTAAGTGCAAAGAGGGTGAGGATGAAGTTGAAAATGAAAGAGAAGCATCTCAATCTGGAAGGCTGGCCACATTAGATATTTTTGCTGGTTGTGGTGGATTGTCAGAGGGATTGTGGCAAGCTGGTGACCTCTTTTCTCCTTAAAGCTAGTTAACTGAGTAATATACTTGTTAAAATCTCATTAAAGAACCTGAAAATCATGCTACTTTGAACATCTCAGGTGCCTCATTCACCAAATGGGCCATTGAATATGAAGAACCAGCTGGAGAAGCATTTAAGCTCAATCATCCAGAGTCATTGGTGTTTATAAATAATTGCAATGTCATCCTAAGGTGAATGAAATTATTTTGGAACTGCTTTCTTGTTTTTATTCTAGGTTTTGATTGACATTTTTTGAATTGCATTGCAGGGCTGTAATGGAGAAATGTGGGGACACAGATGACTGTATTTCCACTTCGGAGGCTATGGAATTGGCCTCATCACTTGATGAGCAAGTGACCAATAATTTGCCATTGCCAGGACAGGTGGATTTTATCAATGGAGGGCCTCCATGTCAAGTAGGTGCAAATTGTGTGTTGTTTGCGAAAGCACATTCCTTAGTTCTTTTGCATTTTTGTGATGGTAAAACCCAAACTTATTTTAACAAGCTTTTGTACTTTTTGAATTTCAAGTTAGCATGATAAAGATTGATGGAATCATTATTTGAATTGACAGTTTAGCTAAAAATTGCCATGTACGAAACTTAAGCTATATTAGATCATTACTTTTAATTAAAATTGATAACAAAGATAAAATGGCTTAAGTTAGTACCATGGATTTGTTAAATTTTGATGATTCCTTGCTTTCAAATTTTCATTTTTCTTAATCACTGATATTTTATCTTCATCTTGCTTTTCCATCTAATGAAAAGACTGCCAATGTCTATTCAATGTCAACTGTAATAAACTTGCTAAGCTTCTGTAAATTTTCAACATACCAACACATTCAAATGCACAGGGTCTTCTTACCATATGTTTTATGTTGTGGGCTTATTAATACCAAAAGGGTGCAAAGTTCAAGTGCCAAAGATTTTGCTTTGCTTTTATCCTCTTCTACTAACTCATCTTTCCAGCATCTATGGTTTATGAAGAGGAAAGTGATTTGTCTTTGCAGGGTTTCTCTGGAATGAATAGGTTTAATCAAAGTACTTGGAGTAAAGTTCAATGTGAGATGATTTTAGCATTCTTATCCTTTGCTGACTACTTCCGACCAAAGTACTTCCTACTGGAGAATGTAAGGAACTTTGTATCTTTCAATAAAGGACAGACCTTCCGTTTAACTTTGGCTTCACTCCTTGAGATGGATTATCAGGTAGATGTTATTGCCAGCAAAATTTTTAAGTACTTTCATCTTTTGCGCATTACAAATTGTATTATGCTCATATGAGATCTGTCAAATGTTTGTATTTTTGCTCAGGTGAGATTTGGTATACTGGAAGCTGGAGCATTTGGAGTTTCTCAGTCAAGAAAACGAGCATTCATATGGGCAGCCTCACCTGAGGAGATACTTCCAGAGTGGCCAGAGCCCATGCATGTCTTTGCTGCCCCAGAATTAAAAATTTCACTATCAGAAAATTCACATTATGCTGCTGTTCGAAGCACTTCTAATGGAGCTCCTTTCCGTGCAATAACTGTAAGAGATACAATTGGTGATCTTCCTTCTGTAGGCAATGGTGCCTCCATGATGAATTTGGAGGTATATCAGACAGACTATGTTAATGAAATACCTTGACACCAAGTAAGAAACACATCACATTTATTTTTCTGTTATGCAGTACAAAAATGATCCTGTGTCGTGGTTTCAAAAGAAAATCCGAGGAGACATGGTTACCTTGACTGACCATATATCAAAAGAAATGAATGAATTGAATCTCATTAGGTGTCAGAAGATTCCAAAGCGCCCAGGTGCTGATTGGCGTGATCTGCCAGATGAAAAGGTAGAAGAACAAGTAATTAAGGTCTCATTTAGATGCTACAAACTCCTCTTATTGTGGTCATTGAGTATTCTATAATGTTATGATATGCCCAGGTTAAATTGTCAACTGGACAAGTTGTTGATTTGATTCCATGGTGCCTACCGAACACAGCTAAGCGGCACAATCAGTGGAAGGGGCTTTTTGGAAGGTTGGATTGGGAAGGGAACTTCCCAACTTCAATAACAGATCCTCAACCTATGGGCAAGGTGGGAATGTGCTTTCATCCTGAGCAGGATAGAATTCTTACAGTTCGTGAATGCGCCCGATCTCAGGTAAGTTTTGCTATTTTTTCAGCTTTTATTGCAATTTATTGGCGGCATTGTTTTTTGTAGATTATTCTTAGCATTTTCCTTTATAAAACAGGGTTTCCCGGATAGCTACAAGTTTGCTGGTAACATCCAGCACAAACACAGGCAAATTGGAAATGCTGTTCCTCCCCCATTGGCATATGCATTGGGGATCAAACTTAAGGAAGCTATGCTCAGGTCTAAATAGTGGTGATGGTGACCTTCCATTGCCTTGATGTAAATATGTATTTGATCTGAAGCATGGTTGGGCGCTGAAATAATAATTCATCCATTGTTTGTAGAACATATTGAACTACATTTTTGTGATTTTCCTTGGAAAAGGATCGGTCTAGAGCAATTTGCTCATAATTCCAATGCAGTAATCTAGCTTATCTAACATGTGCTTTAAATTTGCCCCATTTTTTGGCAAATTGCAGCTAGTGAAACATGCGCTATTTAAGATATATATTAACTTGGAAGGAAATTTTTTTTTTTTTTTTAAGTATTCGTGTAAATTAACTTTGACAAAGAAGGGAAGAATTTGGGCTTACATTGAATTAAGGATAAATATGTAGGGTTGTGCAAGTTTATTAACCCAAAAACTAGTATGAAACTAAACTGAAATCTTTTTGGTTAATTGTGCTGGCTTAAGTGTTGCAATTTAGAATTTTGATGATGATCAATACTCAAATTAATTGCAGACCGTCTTTCTTATGTGAATTTTTCCTCGAATAGCTCCGCTTGAGGTGAAAGTTTCTCACTAAACTAAGCTATTTTGCATGAATATGGCAGTATGAAGTTTTATTAAAAATAAATATTTTAGGCGTGTGAAGACCTTGAAGACTTTAGGTTATAATTTTCTAAAATTAAATTTGAGAGATATCGCATACCTGCATTATAATGATTTCAAATTGCATAAAATGTGTCAAAATACACTAAAAATATCTTTATAAAAATCTTTTCTATATACAGTCCGAAAACTGTATTAGAACAACTATTTTTTCAATTTTTAAGAATCATATTTTACATTTTCGTAAAAGTTATTAAATATTTAGAAACTATGACTTGTATTTAACATCTAGATTCAATATGTTTAATTATAATTTTATTTTTAATTTAAATTCTAAGATGGGGGATAATTTTGTGCATCACATATTTATCGATCGAATAGTGCACACCGTTTAGTGAATAGGTTTACAATCTATTGGCTTGGAGATTTTTTCTTTTTCTTTTTCTTTTTTTTTTAATACCAAAGTTTGATTTTATTATTCCATTTAGTTCACTCCAACTGTTACTTTTGTTTTCATACTTTAAAAAAAATTTTAAAAAAATCTAAGACAGTCAACTTACCAGTTTCTGTTGACATGAGAATAATAATTTGCACAAAAAAATAATAATTTACCATACACCAAATAGATAAGTGCCATCAAGAATAAATAAGTGTAGATGAAAAAAACTTAAACATAACCTAAATAAGAAAAAAAAATAAAAACAGAAAATAAATAAAAGAAGAAGGAAAACAACTTAAAAGAAAAATTCTATGGGAAGAGAAACGATTTGACAATTTGCCATATTTATATTTGCAAATAGCAATTTGTCAATTTGTTTTGCATTCAAATTCTTTTTCATGCATGGATATTTTCCTTAATAAATAAGTTAGATACTATTAGACATCTACTATCAATTAAAATAATAATGAAATAATAAAAAGGAATTATTTACATTGTGATAAAAAACTCATGTTTTAATTCAATAAATTAGAAGTAATATTAAGTGTTTGAAGCAAAAGTAAAATAGTGGAGTGCTGCCGTCCACTTTATCCAATAAACAAAATAATTAAAAAAAAAGTTATTTTAGTCAAATATTAAAATTAATAGAGGATTATTATGGTCTAGCAAAGTTCTCATCCACTTTGTACTTTTATATAGAATTCTATATATATATATATAGATAATCGTTTTCATTTTTTAATTTAATTTGTCTTAAAATAATTTTAGCCATTGTTATTTATTATAAATATCACAATAAAAAAATTGATATAAAAAAGACAATAAAATTTTCACTTTTATTCCTAGACATTTTTTAAAGATATTAGCCATATATATATGTCCGGATAAAAGTAGGAAAGATAATCCAATTTAATTCCATCAAAAATTGAGCAGCCAAAGCACAAACAAGTGTGTCCCACAATTGAAGGGTAAACGTAAAGGCTTAACATCTGCCCTATCAGCTTATCATAAGATTAATCTTCATGGTATTATGGCCACCAGTATTCATGTTGAACTGGTCGCTGCTACAGTAAGTCTTGTCATATTCATCCATATGTCGAACTGATCAAGTCCGAATCACTGGAATCACATATCCAACTTGATTGTTATAATTGCATAAACTAAGCACAAGAATCTTCTCTGTCACGGAATAAATGTTAAAACTCCGAGATAATTTCAATTCTAAAGGCATGTATCAGTTGTATATTTCCCATATTATCAAGCAAACTGATGTGATTATGTAACAATAAACATCATTACATTGGAACATTACCTAGAGCTTCTTCAATCATGTCAAGGCCTCCACTTCAACTGATGCAAGATAAGTTAAAGGAAACCATCTTTTAGGCAACACCGGGCGAGACCTACAATACATCCCATCTCTTTTTGACGCGGAACATTAACGCTGAGGATTTGATGTCGTCTTGAGGAACCTGAAGCATAAATTGGACTTTCATCTTCATAGGGGCATTCCTTGCTTTCCCACCTTCATCTCCCACCTAAAAACCAAAATAAAATATTTATAACAAGTATATGAAAATCAGTCTATTTGGTTTTTCAACATCGAAAATCAAATTGAACAGAATAAATCTAATTATTTTTTTCCTTATTGACTTTTTAATTTGATGTTTGAATTTTCATACACAAATATCATGATGTTAAGAATATTTTTTTCCTTATTGACTATTTAATTTGATATTTGAATTTTCATACACAAATATCATGATTGTTAAGCATTATTTTCAAGATAAAATTAAATATTTTGTGATTAATAATTAAAAGAATCTGTTTTTTATAAATTAATTACCAGTTGACTATAATAAATGTACATAATCCTCCTTTGAGAAAAAAATGATAAGAAAACGTCACTAAAGATATAACTAAAATCCAAAAAAATAATGACACTTTTTGAGAAGTATTTACCTAAGTTTTTCACAAATCAGTAAATAAGTCAAAAACATTATTAAATTGAAAATTTAATTACTATATTTATATTTATACTATATATAAATATATGAGGAATACTCTATATAAATGCATGAGATATAGTAAAAAATTTTTAGACTAAATTAACCCTGCATTTCAATAGTGTGAACAAAAATAGCTTACTATATCTATACTATATATTTTATTGCAATTTGTCATTTTCTTTATTATTCCTTGTTTATCATAATATTTTTTTATTCATATATAAAGAATTTTTTTAAACTTGGACTCTTTTATTAATCAGTAGTTATTTTTTATTCAACTTCCTAATAAAACTATGCATAACATCTAAAGATAATAAACAATAAGAAAAATGTTATCTTAGTCTAACATTAAAATAATAAAGGATTATTATAGTATAGAAAAGTTTTCACCAACTTTGACACACACACACACACACACACACACATATATATATATATAGTATAGATTAAAATCACCAAAAAATAAAAACTCATATTCAAGCCGCAACAACTCATACATACATACTAGGTACGAGTATAGAAATAAAAATAAAAATATGTATGAGTTATGCATACCTAGTAAGTAACAATACCGGATACATACACAATACAGGCACGTTGCTAAATAGAAGTACTCGTGCTTCCTAAATGGTCAGTTGTAACAGGTATAACACATTGTTATGGGTTGTGAGCATGGTCATGTCTTTAGAGTCCCAATACTAAAAATGGGACAAAGACAACAAAAATGATGAGATGGCGATGACATGCCAATTACAAATGGCAATGAACGATGTCATTGATATAATTGGCAGTTATATATTACATCACCATTAACAAAAAGGAACTTAGAGGAGGACCCAGTAAAATACTTACCCAGAGTGATGCCCAACCAAAACGCACCTCCGAATCATAACCAGCTTTGAACTTGTAATCCTTGCCATATGTTTGCTTGTACACAGCACTCCAGTTGTTGGAATCAAAATTGTACCAATAACTGGATCATATTAAAGTACCAAAAAAAAAAAAAAATGGGAAACCATGTAAAAACATAGATGATCATGAAACAGTAAAGCTAATAATAGAAACCTCTTGACAATTCCTATCGCTTTCTAGCCTAACATTTGTATATCACCAATCTGCATAAAAACTCGTAGCATGCAATGAATTTCTTTTTCCCTTTCTCATCTTCTACGGTGTAAGATTTTTCAGTTTTACAAATACATAAAAATAAACTTAAATAAAACTAGGAAACATCCTTTTGCATTACAAATATATTCTTCTTGCAAGGTCACAGTTCAGCATCTTGAGATTTTTGTTGAGAAGAACAACTTGAATGCAAGGGGGGAGAGAGAGAGATTTCTAACCTCAACTTATTATTAGGACTGAACTGACGCTTGAATGCAAATGATAAAGCATTGGAAGGCAGAGAAATGCTAGGGATGAATGAAAGCGCCTCATCCTGTAAATAGTACAGAACCCTCAACAAAACATCTTTTACATAGGATAACAAACAATGCCCGAGTAGCACATCAAGCATGCTGTGACAGCAATTAATGAGAATCAAAGCACCTTCGCTAAGGTTGCAAGATTAACATAAACCCATTCCGTTCTTCAAAATCTAGTCATTTACAGAGTAATAAATGGAAGCAAACAATATAGGGACAGATAATGATCAAGAAGAGAACCCAAGTCAATACGATGGCAGTCAAAACACCTCCATTTCCCCACCTCTAAAACTTGAAAGAGAATAAGATTCTAAAAATGTGTCATTCAGAGTGGAGACTACCTTATAACAATATCTTAGTTTCACATCTTCATCACTGAACTGAGTAGTGCATAGCCCATTCAATATCTGGCCTTTGACAACTCCACTCACTGAAAGTGTTCTTTTCACTTCCTCGTCTTCCTTCTCCTCGAGAGAGACTTCACCAAGGGGGAATTTTAAAGTTGCTCTTGGCTGCAAAATTAAGAGATTCAGCAGATTGATAAGCAAGAGGCTTAATATCAAAATTCAAAAAATTGTTTTGTTTCATGATTACATCACTATTCCCACCAATGTCACAAATAAAATAATTGAAAAAGAATCTGCACCCATAGGAATCCAAGCAATGGAAACCTGGATTCATGCTTTAGAATGGCAAGTAGGAAGCCACAACGGGCCACCACACTGAGTCTCTCAAAATCTGAACTGCAACAACTGTACCATTCAGTAATAGTACGCTGAGGATCATACTTACCAAACCAATCGTTGGAACAGGAGATGACACCTCAAGTGAATATCCAGGATCAGGAAGCTTTGCAACTACTGCCACCTCTCCTTGTCGTGCCTAGAGGCAAAAACACAGCAGATGTCAAAGATGAGAATGAGAACTTACTGATCTATTTACCTTTCAAATAACATGCATTTTCTTAGAAGTGCACATCTCTACAACAGAAAGGCAAATACTAAATCATTCACATTTACGCTAAATTATGTGGCCTAAGTGTAATTGAAACACCAAACCCACCACAGAAGTAATAAACACTACACGATTGATATATGCAAACTACTTCATCCCCTCCAAATTATGTTCAGAACAAGATATATGCACTATTAAACAACAGAAAGCATGTCTTCGTGAAAGTTGCTTAACAAGATATCTTCATCTAATTGTATCAGATTCTCACAATTATTCACATCCTACTGAATCTTCGTTCAGCATTAACTATGACAATGCAAAACATAGATCTCAATTTAAGATCAATGCTACAGAACTCAAACCTCGGTTAACAGAAGTCATTCTAAACAATTTCATTTCTCATCCATTTTCCCCATACACGTGGCACACATGGTGAAAACGTTAATGTCATAGTTAATCCGAAGCTGATAAATAAGTTTAGAAATTGCTCCTATGGAATCCATGTAAAAGAACTAAAAGAAACACTTACTGAATTAATATGAGAATTATCTATTCCAAACCAACCCCACTTCCTCTTTTCCTGGTTATCTCACTTATCAACTAAATCACCATGAAGTTTCATATTCATTTGTCAACTGCAAACAACGAGGCAAGAAACCGACTCCTTCTGAAAACAGACCAACCTTAAACAAAGATTGTTACCTTTTAGAAGCATCAGCTGCCAAAACCCACTATTTAGACAAATGGGAAAAAATGTCATGACATATCACGTTAAGTAGGATAAAAGAGCAATAATGTTTCTGCCTACTTTAAAGATACCCCGAGAAAAAAGAACTTGATAAAAAATTCACACACTAAGACCAACAAAGCGCTAGGTATTTACTCAATTCTTTCAAAACGTAAGGAAAAAAACCCCACACTATCTAGCAAGTAGAGAAAGTTGAAACCTTGACATCATGGGCAGCCTTGAAATGCAAAGCAGGACCAACGTCAAAAGAGCCTTTGATAAGGGCATTTTGGTCTTCAAGATCGTAGTGAATAGAGAGAAGGTTAGAAGTGAAGGCAATATGAGGCTCAGCGACTTCTCCTTTGTTGTTGTTTTGAAAAGAGAGCTTGAGTTTTGCAAGGCTATTAAAGAACTTGCAAGAAACCTTATGGAGGAATAAGGAGCTATCGCTGTCAAACTCTGAGGTTACTCTCATCGAGGGTCTTTTGAAAATCGTTGGAACTGAAGGAGGAGGAGGAGAAGGAGGTGGGGGCGGCGGCGGCAGAGAGTGAAGTGGTTGGGTAAGTGGAGGAGGTGGATCTGTAGGAGGGAGAGGAGGGACCATGTGATTTGGTTGAGGAGGAGAAAGAATACAGAGGGGTGGTGGAGATGAATCAGCCATTGTTTCTTGGGTGAATTGGTTTTGTTGGTATTGTATATACAGATTTTGGAATTGGATGGGGGTGAGGGTTGTGTTGGCTTTAGGCGGAAATTCAGATGAGGCTCTTTTCCTTTTCAGTCCACCGAATGTTCAAAATAGACGAAATTGGTATTTTTGAATTCTGAATTTTCGGGGAAGACTGTTGAAAAAGGTCGAGGTTAACAACTTGAAAAGTATTTAAAAAATTGGGAAAAAAATGGACCATTAAGGTTTCGAACCTGTGACCTTCGCGTTATTAGCACAACGCTCTAACCAACTGAACTAATAAGCCGTTATTTGTACTTTTTTTTAAATTAAGTATCTCACAAAAATTAATTTAATGAATTTTCTCCATTAAAATTGCTCCTTAATTTACAATACAATTTTAATTACGGAAACTCTTAAAATTTGGCTAATCGTTATGCTATTTTATCAATACAAATTATTTTATTGTAGTGATAATTATATTATCACAAGTAAAATTAAGGATGAAAATTCGGCCAAGAAAAATGATTAAACCAAAGTTGCCAACAAATCAACCAAATATGTTATAGGAAACTAAACTTCAATTTTGGGCTTTTATTAGAATTTTAATTTTTTGCTTTTTTTATAAACTATAACGAAATAATTATACTAAGTTCGTATATATTAATTAGTTAATTATATATATTCATATAAATTATATAAAATCTGGTGGGTTTAGTTCGTTAAGTTTTGAACATTAAAAAATCGAATCGAGATATAACAATCGAATGCCTTTCACGCGGTATCTAAAAAGCAATCCAAGAAAACAGTAGAAAACCCATTCATTCAGGCAAACCCTCCATTGTTGCACTAATTCTGAGCGAACTTGTGGGAATATATCAGCTAATGGGATGTGGGAGATTTGTTATCTTGAAGAAAAGACTGCGATTCATGTTTAATGTGATTGCCCGAAAGCAAAGTCTGTTTAGAATAAGGTGCTGCATGTTTTCAGCTTCTTTTCGTTGGGATCTCTTCCCTCATTAAGTGGTAATGGAGCAGTCCCAGTTCGAGCGCTCGTCATTGGGTTCCTCCTCATTCAGTCAAGTTGGTAGCTGTAAATACATGTGGGGTCTTTTGCTGTCGTTCTGATGGTGTGGTTTTGCCATTAAAGTCGGCAAGTGCAATGCTTTTAAAACTGGATTATAGAGTGTTCAGGGAATTTGGTATTGCAGATGGCGGAACGGGGAGCTGCGCGCTTAATATTGTTAAAGCAATCCCAAATAACAACCCTCACTCGGATTTGATTTTAGCTGCTAAAAAGAGCGTCGGATTTCGATCGAGAAACTATTTCTTTTTTTTAAATCCATTAAAAAAGCCTAAGCAAGCAAATAAACGAAGGGAGGAAGAGGACTGTTTATGGGGCCCACTGTATTGAAAGGTCCCCCATGGCCCACCCCTGATAGCTAAAGAGCTGGTCGAGTATAAATACCGAACTATGATCGCTTGCTGAAACCGAGAAATCCTCTCCATTTGTCTCTTCGTCCTTGCCAGGGCCCTTTAGCTTCTTTTCCTTTGCCTCTACTGCCGGTAGAAATAAAAGAGAAAAAAAAAAAAAATTGCAGCAAACCCTAGATCTCCAAACTCCTATAATTTTGAAATCAAATATCTTCCTATTATTTAAGATTGTAATATTTTATTAGATTGTAATGGCACAAGAGCAGGAAGAAGTTGAATCTGCATCTGAAACCCTAGATCAACCTCAATCCTCGTCTTCTTCAGATCCATCGCTTTCCAGAAGTGTATCCTCTAGCAAACTTAATGCCGAGGCTCCTGAATTTGTCCCTACTCGCCCAAAACAACCACCGCCTCCACCTCCGCCTCCTCCTCTTACTGTCATTCCTCCTCCTCCTCCCGCTATGATGCATATGTATCCTCCACCTCCTCCGTCTCCGTATCGTGTTCCGATTCATAGTCCGGTTCCTGTGTCTCATGTAATCCCGGTGCAGAATCACCATCCACATCACCACAGTCATCACCAACATCAGCAATACGTCCCAGTTCGGAACCATAACAATCATCATCAGGTTCATAATAGTCATTATGTGCCAGTGCAATATCATGGGAATCAGCAACATGAGAATCAGAATCATTATGCTGCGGGTTTGAAGAAGGGGCAATCGGAGGAAGAGGTTGAGGCTTCTGCTAAGAAGGATTTAGCATCATCGGATCATGTTTCTAGGACTGATAAAAATGGCTTACATGATGAGGCTATGCAGAAACTTTTGAATCAAGTGAGTGTTTTTCATCTTCCAATGTCTCTGGTATTGAACATAGTTTATTAGTTCCGCAAGTAAGTTGTAGTTGATGTGGAAAGTATGGTTGCTCCATGGGTTATACTTTGGATTTGGAGTTAGATTATAGGTCTTATAATTTTTTGTGAGGAATCTCAGGTTTTGATTGTTCCAATAGTGATGCTATCTATTGAAAAGATTGCCAGAATATCATGCCGTGAAGAGAGTAAAGTTATTACATTCCAAGCAAACATAATATTTGTAAATTTGTCTATGATATACGTTTGCATCTCAAGAGGGTGAGATTACTGGAAAATTAGATGCCCTTCCAATGTTATTATCATTTTTTGGTGAACCACAGAAAACGTTGAGTGCATATGAAGTATACTATGGTACAGTTGATGATAGTTTTTGATTGGTAGTAGATAAATTACTGTACTAAAACTGGGATGTCCTGCATTCTCTAATATTTTTCCTGTCAACCGTTGTCTTTGTAAAATCTGTTTGTCTGGATCTTAGGGTGGCTATTTTTGTTCGTCCGGATTTTGTCGACAATCTGAGTTATCGGATAGATTTATTATTATTATGGACTTTTTGTGTATGGATACTCGTGGTTGATTATGTTCCAGGTGGAATGCATGATTAGGAAATACTAAGTAAGATGACAAAGTGGGAGGATGACTTGAATATGTATAACTGGCGTCTGGTGGTTGAATAAGTTTCTGTTCCTTTTTGGTTCCTTATTTATATTGAAGCTTTGTCTCACATTTTGTATTTGGCACTTTCTAGTGAGAAAATTTGGAAAATTTTGTTATACCACATAGTGTGTATTTGTTTGTCTCCTGATGTGTTATGGCTCATTTATCAACGTGCTGTTTGACACAAACTAGTGCCAAATTACCTTTATTGATTGTTTGGCCACTTGACTAGCCTACTGTAGAAACAATCACCTTGCATCACAAGTGTAAGGTTGCCCCAATGGAAGGTTAGTTATTTATGGTTAACAAATGTGATTGGCATCAAACATGGTGTCTATGCAGTTGCATATTGCTCAGTTTATTCTTATTACTATGTAAAAACCAAGAAGGCCTGCAGTCAACTTTATCTCCCTTCTAATTGTTAATTGTCTAATCTTAAAAATACCTTTTCGCATTTGCTTCTCGAGGCTATTGAAAGTGGTTTACCAAGAAAAATATTTGTGAAGTTATGTGCTTTAACTTGCCTTTGGTAGTCATAAGAGAAAGTAAGAAGATGGCTTCTAGAACTTCATTTAGATGTGAATAGTCAGTTACCATACACAATTATGCATGATGTAACCCTCTCCTTGCACCTTCTCTTTAGAAACACAGGTAATACTTTTGAAATGCTAAAGTTATATTGATGCAGCAGAATAGTTTGTAACAATTAGATCTCAATAATTAGGGCTAACATAGGATGGTTTTGGTTGGAAAAATAAAACGTAATTAGTTTTAACAAGAACTTAGCATAAAAATTCTGTATTCATTTAAAAGAAAAAAATTAAGACACTAACAAAAGTAAAGAAAGCTGTCCTATTTATACTATTTGGTACATATACTAATTCCAGAATAAAAACAAAATACTTAATATGAATCTTAGATAAAGAAGCAAAATAGAAAATATTCATATTTACTTTAGTATAGGAATCCTAGATAAGCAATGAAAACCGAAAATTAAAGGAAAACTAAAAAACTATATTAAACTCCTAATTTGATTTGGAATCATGATCTGATTTGGAGTAGACTCAAATGCAGGCTGTATCATTCTCCCTGGGTCAAAAAAATTGCTCGGCTCCAATGAGTGGCCTTTTGACATAGTCCTCATATACAACTGGTCAACTTATTTCTGCTTTTATCACCAACAAATCAAATAACCAGCAAGTAACTTAAAAGTTGTCTTCCCATTTATCTTCATTCCTCGCTCTATTTTGGAATTATCTGCCCGACAAACCAGTCTTGTAAGTGTAAAACTCTTTGGAATTAGTTTTAGTTGATATTTCAAAGAACTGAACTCCTCTTTTAAGTCTTATTTAATATCTTCATGATTCTTACCCTCTAATGTTGATTTTGGTGATGACATCTCTTGAGTTTAAGCCATTAACTTCTTAGCTGGTTGCACATCTGTTGTTTGTTGCTGCCTAACATTTATTGGCCCGAAGTCACATTAAAATTCATCTAAGATCATTGGATGAACATCTGCTTCTTCTATATTCTCATCATGTTCATCGAAGATTGGATCCAACTTTTCGTTAAAACTCAGTACTTCATCCTTCTCCTCTCCTCCACTCAAATTAAAAAATATATATATATATTGGTAACCATTCTTCAATTGAGTTGAATAAAGGCTTATACCATTCTTCCAATTGAGTTGAATAAAGGCTTATGATGTTATATTTCACGAGACTTTGAGTTAGTTTGAACTTTTGGAACTTTTGAAGCTTGGTATGACGGGATGCCTTATTGTAAAAAAAAATCGCCTTGTATTCTGGTTTTATTTTGATTTCAGATCATATTGATAATTGCAAATATTGGCTTCATCATGTTCCTTGCTCACAACTAAATTCTTTGACCAATTTGGTTGCTCATATAGGTCTTATATTTTTATGTTTCAGCATCTCTACTTTGTTTTTGGTGAGGCTATCTTGCTGCATTGAAGACAGAAACCTTGACTTTTGCTTGGGGTCCTCCTTTTTCTTACTACTATTTTTTTTTTTGTTTCCTCCCTTGTTGTGTGCATGGTTGTCAAAACTGGTACATACCGGCCAGTTGATCCTGAAATACCATGAACAATTTACAATTTTGGTATGATAGATGGAAAAATACTTTTTTTCTTTAATATCATAAAAAACTGTTCATGCTGCTGATAAACCTCTGAATTAGAACCGGTGTACAGTTTAAAAGTATGAAATGGTTTTTAGTTTTGTTTATTTTAATAGTGACAACTTTAAAAAATAGTAACAGGCACAATTTTGTATCTTTTAAAATTTATCTTTATTTTTCATTTTTTTTCTTATTATTGCCTTAGAAATTATTTTTTTTATGTTAAATATTTTAGTTGACCTTAAGAAATAATAAATATGAAAAAATGGCAAGAATAAATTATTGAAGCGAATATAAAAGTTTACCAACATTTGAACAATAATTTATAACTTATTGTATTTTAGTTATTTTTTAAAACATGATTATTGGTTGATTGTAAACATTTTTTTGGATAGCTATTAGTATTTTGAAAATTTTATTATAAAATTTGTAATATACATGAATATGTTAATATATATATATTTTCGATGATTTTATCTTTGACTGGTTCAACCTCAGTAAGACCACAGTTGAACCTTTAACCTGTATGCCTCTGTACAGTTCTGAAAACCATGGTCGTGTGATTGTGTATTGATCTGTTTTGTGGGGAGATTGGGGCAATGCTTCATTGAAAAATATATATGTTTAGGAGACTTCATGGCATGAATACACTTATCCTTTCTGGTCAGAGGGATATTGGCCTTTTTAACTTGTTTTCTGCCTTGTTAATTCTTTAAGATCTGGATTTATTTTATGCATTTGTTGATACTACCGAATGCAGAGCTACATTAAAAATAAATAAATAAAGTACCAACTTTGTAAGTACTTGGTGTTGGTTATGATATGTTCAGTGTTGAAATATTACCCTATGCAGGTACAAATTACATGTCATTAAATTCTTTGTCTTCTTTGAGATATTTGAACTGCTCATTGCAGGTGGAATATTATTTTAGTGATTTGAATTTGGCGACTACTGATCATTTGATGAGGTTTATTAATAAGGATCCTGAGGGATATGGTAAGATTCTCTGCTTTTATTTTGGTTTACTATTTAGTTTATCACAGTTTGTTTTGTAGCCTTGTACTATTTCCTTAATGGTCTCTTCTTTTTTTTTTTTGAAAAAAAAAACAATTTGGTACTACAATTTTTTGGCAGCATTTAGTCAAAGCAACTGAAAGAAGGCATTTTATTAGTGTTCTGGCAGCTTTTCTTGTTTTATTTTGATGTATACTTATTGTGAAAACTTTTTAGATATTTGATTTTATTTGTACCTTCGAGTGGTCATGTTGCCAAATAAAAATAAAGTTTATGCAAAGTGGAGTCATCTCAAGATTCAATGTTGAAAACACACTTTGCCAGTGTTGAGCTTCCAATCAATGGGTGTAGATTTCTTTTTCTCTGAAAGTCATGTCAATTTCTTTCAGGGAGCTTTCTATTATTATCTGCACCATAGTAGTGCCTTTTTCTTGAATATACTTTTTCTAATTACTATAATATGTGTCCATATGTGTTTGCATGCGAAGGTAAATAGTGTAAAAGTTAGAAGCTGTATGTAGGAGGGTAGAATAGTTTTTGATAAATCTACTCGCCTCTGATATCAGGTTGCTTTGTTTCATATCTTGATCATGTATTGCAAAATAAAGCTGAATATATGCAAAGGAAAAGGATAGTTGAGCATTGTCATTTTGGTTGATTTCTTACCATATAAGATTTGTATGTCCTAACTAATGCTCTGCCTTATTTATTTATTTATTTTGAATGTAGTGCCAATATCTGTTGTTGCTTCCTTTAAGAAGGTCAAAGCTGCTATAACCAGCAATTCTCAGCTTGCTTCCATTTTGCAGAACTCAACAAAGCTTGTAAGCTTTTAATATATTTTGCTGTATGCAGTAATCTATTATTGTTTATACTTTGGTGTTTTTATGGATCATCGTGATTTGTGAACCACAGGTAGTTAGTGAGGATGGAAAGAGGGTAAGACGGCAGCATCCTTTAACTGAATCAGACGTGGAAGAGTTGCAAGTAAGTTTCTTTTCTCAGTTTGTTTCAACTTATTATTATTCTCTTATCCCTTTCTTTGTGCCCCCTGTTTATTCTGTTATTCTGCATCTTCAACTCATGCTATATATATATATATATATAGTATCATGTTCTTTAGTTCTTATTCTTTTTGTTTAGTATGATTTCTGGATTTCATGTCTTACTTTTTGATCTCTAGTCTCGTATAGTTGTTGCTGAAAACTTGCCTGAAGATCATTGTCACCAAAATCTCATGAAGATTTTCTCTGCTGTCGGGAGGTAACAAGATGATTTTTTATCCAATTTATCTATAAATTAAGCTGAAAAAGGCTTTTAACACTTTTGAATTTTCTTTAGTGTGAAGACAATTCGTACTTGTCCACCTCAAACATCAGGTGGTGGGGCCTCTTCAGCATCCAGATCAGCAAAAGCAGATGGAATGCATTTCAGTAACAAGGTAGATTCCTGCAAATACTCAGGCACACAGAAATAAACATATGCAAACTCAGCCAGAAACTGCTTGGCATCTTTTAAAGCCTTTAGTCATACCTTAATTTTTATCATCATATCATGATTATTAGTATTATTAATTTTTGGGTACTCTTCTTTTCTTACCTGGCTGGCCTGCTTCATGTTGTTGGTTTCTTATGGACATGTCATTAATTTTTCACTGGAATTTTTGAAGTGGGAAATGTAAAAAGGAAGCGAAAAGGTGATATATATGTGTGTGCGTGTGAAATTTAACTTGCTTAAAAATGCGAATATTGAGTAACATAATTTTGAATCTAATTCAACAGGATAGATACTGGCAAAAGATTATTTTAAGAAACATGTGGAAGGATAGGGACGACATAATTTCTTTGCTTTTGTTAAAGTCATGTGACAGGCTTTTCATTGCTAATATAGGCGGTTCTAAAGCTGCCGAAGTGGTGGCTTAAATGGAAGTGATTAAACAGCATTTAGCATCGAGGCACATGATTTTCAAGCGTTACCATGAGACACTGATCCCAATGTCCTTAAAATATTTTTCTTTATCCTTGATACTCATAGGAGGATGTTTTAATGTGTATTTGGCAGTTGTTGTTTTATAGGCATGTTTTCAGAAGGATATGGCCTTTGTTTTGCTCTACCAGGAAAATGCGTTATTCTTTTGTTGTTCGCCCATGTTCTCATTTCTTTTCAGCCTATGCTATCAAAAAGCCTACTCTTTGCATTTTCAATTTCATCTGATTGTCTTTAAAAGAAATTGTCACTTTTGGCCTAGTCCATGATGACAGACTTGGCCAATTTAGCGAGTTAGAATAAAATAGTCACTTCTAACCATATGACTATCTGAATAAGTGAAAACATATATTATCTATATTTGCGCATATATATACACACACCCACATATATATACTAAATTAATAAAAATAAACATGTTTTTAAAAAAAATGTCAGAAAAATATGTTATTATTGCACACTCCAAATAAATGAAACAAATAACTTTTCTGCAAACTAATGTAATTGCTTAAAGGTTGTTTGTAATTTTTATTTCCCCTAACAAATTTTCAAATTTGTAATTTACTTTTCAGCTTAGGGTCACCATTTTAAACAATAATAATAATAATGGTGAAAAACCTGACCAAGTTTAGGCTTTTCTTTTAGTATCTTTTTAATTATGCCTTTACCTTTTAGCAGTTTACTTGTTGCTTATCTTTTGAGAGTGATTTGTTCATTTATTTCTTTATTAAGATGCTTATGAATATTTCAACTATTCTTGTTGTGGGCAGTTGCATGCATTTGTGGAATACGAATCTGTTGAGATAGCTGAGAAGGCAGTAAGTATTAGTATTTTTTGCGGTTGACTGGATTTGCATCTCCAAATTATGGGGACAGTGAATTTATATCCTTCTTTGCAGGTGGCAGAACTTAATGATGAGGAGAATTGGAGGAGTGGTCTGAGGGTTCGATTAATGCTAAGACGCACGGTGTGTGCCTCCTCATCTCTTTCCTTCATCTATTCCTCATCTCTTTCCTTCATCTATAAATGCAGTTTCAATCACTTTCTGCACTCGAACTTTGGAGCTTGATTTTGAAACATGTCTTACAACATGCAAATTGGGACCTACCAGTTGCCTCTAAACCCAAGTCTAGAAAAATCAATTTGCAGCACTACAAGTTTCATTATTTATCCCTTAGTTATCTTTGTTTCTTTCGTCTGTGTTCAGTCAAAGCCTAGTCATGGACGAGGAAAGAAGGGGCAAGACGGACAAGGGCACTCTGAGGAAGAAGAGGTTTCTATGTCTGAGCAGCATCCAAATGAAAAGCAGAATGAGGATTCTTACCAACAATATGATGATCATTCACATGAGCATTCTGTAAGTGGTTGTAGCTTTTCTGAATGTTGGCATGCCCTACTTTAAGTTTGATATGTTATTTGGTGTTGTGGTCAACTAAGGCCAACTGGTAAATAGTTTTGGTGGCCTTCTTTATTTATTTATTTTTGGTTGGCATGGGATTGGCGATGATCCTGGAAGTATGCATTTTTTCCTTATTTTGTTGTTCAGAAGGATTAAGATGGAAAGGGAAATTTAATTTCCATGTTAGCTGTTGGTAGTCTTCCATTTTGTATAAATTCTTTGATTTTTTGTAAAATGCGAGTGATTGCACTAAATTCAGAAAAGTTTAATGCATTTCTATTTTGTGCCTTGTATTGCATTCCTGTCCTCGATTTTGAATGATGTTTAGGTTCCATTTGACGAATTTGTTTTTGCAGGCAGAGGATCATGCCAACGACAAGGATGGCACACAAAGAAAGGGGCGGAATAGGGTTCGAGGGAAGGGACGTGGGCGGGGTCAATATCATCATAATAACCGTGGGAATCATGTGGGAACTCCCCCTTCAAAAAATCACATTATTAGCGAGCAGCCATCTATGGTGAAGCAGCCTCCGGGGCCTCGAATGCCAGATGGGACTAGAGGATTTGCCATGGGCAGGGGGAAGCCATTAGCTGTTAATATTACCTGAATTGTCTTCTCAAAATTCATGGATTTTCGTCATACAAGTAGTTGTGCAAGTCTCTTCAGGGCTATTGGCGGGGTTTTACGAAGGGCTGTCATACTGAAGTGGTCGGTAAAAGGGTCAACAATAGGTAAGCGGTCTAGTATTTGCCTGTTTGCGTCTTGTATTTTTTGTATGAATATTGCAGAACAAATTCGTTTTGGCATTTTTACTTTTTCATTTTTGAAGTTAGCTGTATGATGTAGAAAACATGAAGAAATTATACCCTTGGGTGGGGTGAAATACTAATATAGATAAAGGTGAGGGGGCTTATGCCATTACAATAAGACTCTTAATTATATGCCGCTTTATTTCTCTCATACAAGTTAAAAGATCGTTGGGATTTGTTTTTTTTTTTTAAATAATTATAAGCAAACTGATTGCACTTTAATTTTTGTTAAGAAAATATTGACTTCAGTTCTGTACTCCATTCCTTTTGAATAAATTGTTAGATTCATTAATTGGCATCCCGATATTCGTTGTTTACTTTTTACAAAAATACTGGAATGTGTGAAATATAATTGAAGCTGGAGATTTTGTGATGCAAATTAAAGTTGAAAAATGCATAGAAGTTGTTGGACATGTAATCCTTGAACAAAGCATTACTTTTCAAGTAGGCTTTAAATTTGATTTTATAATTTATTTAAATCTTTAAATTTAAATAATGATCCATTGAGTAAATATGTTGACTAATTTTTTAAATAATAAATATAAATTAATATTGTTTTTAAGAATTCAGGGTATGCTATGCGATAATTATACCAAATGCAAAATGCAAAATTTGAATAACTGTAGTGAAACATATGTTTTACATGTAAAGTGAGATTCACAAAAATTAAAAACGGAATATATTATTTTTTTTTATGTATTTTGAGGATTTTTTTTATTGATTTTTATCTTATGCGAGATCAATTGGTACAGTTCGCTTAATAGGTTACTGTTAAAATTTAAATAAATTATTCAGTAAATTCAGGTGCTATGTTGATGGGCTATAACGTTTTTTTATTTTAGCATTTTCTTTACATTACATTGCAAACGTAGCTTAAAGGTCAGAAAGGTGGAGCACAACAATATGAACGTTTTCGACCAGAGTTTCAAAACTATTTCTTATTCAATCAAACACTAGGAATAGAAAACATCCATTCTCACTTCGATCCCTAGGTGTGTTTTCCCTGAACCATATAGGGAAATTTAATTTGCTTTAAGGGCTTTAAAAGCATTAGCGGCCAGCAAGGCATTTTCTCAATCTCTTTCACCAACAGTTGCTGTCCTCACCGCTGGCCACCACACTCTCTACTCCTTGAGCTTCATTTCATACCCTGGATGTCACATGAGTCACTTCCGATAAGAAAAAGTACACAACAAAAGATAATTAAGCTGGCAGTTTTCCTATTCATGAGGCCTTAACCGATCTATTCCTTCAATGGAAGTTTACTTGCTCCTCAGCATCGTGGGAACACACGCAGAATTTTACCTCTTTTCTCTTGATTCAAACTTCCTTTTAATAGCATCCCAGAAAGCAGGAATGCTGATATCATCTGGTACTTCCTTGAATGACGGGAGGTAATTTACATCCACAATGACATAGTCACCTGTGCCTTCCTGAATCTAAAATTTGCAGCAGAAAAGAATCAAAAGAGAGTTTAAGTTAGTGCCTAATTGATTTACTAAATAAGTATTGTCTTATTCACGTATCCCAAGCTAAGAGGTCTACAATGTATAATCATCTACATCGGCAACTTCAGAAGTTGCTTTTTCTCCATATATGCAACAGACTTGGAAATTTACTCAGAAAAATTGGTAAGCATGGTTTTGCTAATGAATGCAGTTTTATGGCAGAATAGAAAATAGATAGGGGCACTAAATCAAGTTCATTTAAGGGCTAAATACGTGATTTTTCCACTCAATTTGCCCACAAAAGTATGTAATACCCCAAAATTATCTAATTATTTTGATGTTTTGAATATTAACTTTAGAAATTAAATTATATTATTGTAGAACTAAGTGATTCTAATTCTCCGGAATGAGATACATAGGAAGCTCAAGATTCTGAACCATTCAAGAATAGATCCTTTTAAGTTTGGATAACTATATAATATGGTGTACAAGTTTGATAATGGTGTCATGTTACATAACATGGTCTCTCCTACTTCTCAATGACATTTTTATATAGATAAATTATACATGCTGTTGGAACTTTGCTTTTATGATGTATTGCATTTGATATTTGTGAAGTAATGGACATGCTAGAACATGCCATCTGATGACCAACACCAAAACCATGCGCGCATGGGTGGACTAGCTGTATTTTATGAGATAGTTGAAAAAACTCTTGGTCATTATTCTGTGGTTTATTTCTTGGATATAAGTAAGGCTGCACGTGTATTCGGTTGAGTTAAAGCCGACTGGGAGTATGTTCGATTGAGTGAGACTTTCGATCCCCCAATCTTTGGATTTAAGAGAGCGTATGAGCTAATTAGATTTTTGATGTTAGGAGTTCTAGCACATCCACTTGTGCACTATGTGTTTGTTGCATTTTATGTGCTGTAGTGAGGATGCGTGACACTAGTTAATTTTAAAGTTGTCCATTCACTTCTAATTAAAACATTTAATAGAAGACTTTTAGAGTATTGCTATGAGAGTTCTACTTTTATTGATTGACTTTTCAAAATAAAAATCTAGTATACTTTCTCTTAAATTGGTTTAATGATTATATTTAATTTTTAGATAGTTAGGCTTACTACAGGCGTTGGGAGCCTTAAGCTTAAGCAAGTCTAAGTGCCAGTCCCATGCTTCAAGGTCGGGGTGTGACGCATAATAATTTAAGCTAAGTACACTCTCCCCATTAAATCTATCTAAATACTCAACAGTAGCAGTTTGCCTAAGCCTTTGCATCTCCTCTACCACATTCTCTTTACCTGTGTCCTCAAATCTTTTACCGATGGCCTTTGAAAATTCTTCCCAATCTATAAACCTTCTATCCCTACTCCATTGAAGAACCAGACCTCAGCCTTTCTGTTAGGAAAAATGATAATCAATCACAACACACAACCACAAATCAAGAAAATAGGGACTGAAATGCTGTATATTGATATGAACTGTATCAATACAACAGAACAATTCTGTAACAAATGCAGTCAAAAGGAAATAAACTCGATATAAGGGACTACTAAAGGAAGGAGCAGCCAAACAAGTGCTGAACTCCTTTCTTTCCCTTCCTGTTCACCTATTACAAAGAATAACTCTCATAGCCCTCATTCCTCTCTCCCTTTCCTTCTTATTCTGTTTTCCCATAACGAACTCTAGTCCAGCTTAGCTCCCTCCTCCACTGCCTTCTTCTTGGGCCTCCGAGAATAAACCCTCCACACATTGGGCTTGGGGCCTTGAACTTCTTGACCGATGGCCTCTTCTTCATCATTGCCAGGGGGGGAACAGCATTCTTGTCCCCAAGACTGAAGTCTGGAAATTGGTGACGAATCACAAACTCGTCCTCCCAAGTAGCATTGTCAACCCCACCATCATGCCATTGGACCAGCCATTGCGTAACAAGATCGCCATGCCTACGGATTTGTCTTGAGGCAAGTATACAGGAAGGAACAATAGGAGGAGTCTCAGTGGGTGTCATGTCCGCTGGTAAGGCTAAAGAGGTTGGCATGGCTCCAATCGACTTTTTGAGTAATGAAACATGAAAAACAGGGTGAATGAGAGCGCCTGCAGGTAATTCCAACTTATATGCCACAGGTCCAATCCGTTGAAGGGTGGAAAATGGCCCATAAAAACGGGGAGCCAGTTTTGGTGTAATCCGAAAAGCGACAGAAAGTTGTCGGTGAGGTCGCAACTTAACATAGACTTGATCGCCAACAGCAAATTCCACATGGCGACGATGAGAATCCGCAGCTGACTTCATCTGAGACTGAGCTCGTGCAAGGTGGGATTTAAGTTGGCGCAAAGCCTCATCTCGGTCTTGTAATTCCTACCCAACAGCAGCCACTTGAACTTCACCAGGAACAAATTGTATGATAGTAGGCGCTTGGCGACCATACACTGCTGCAAAGGGAGTAGTACCAATGGACACATGGTAAGTGGAATTGTACCAGAATTCTGCCCATGACAGCCAAGTGACCCCAAGTTTTGGGTTGATCCGTAGCAAAGCAGCGAAGGTAAGTTTCAACACAGCGGTTCACCACTTCCGTTTGACCATCGGATTGGAGATGGTAAGCGAAACTGAAGTTTAAGGTAGTACCCTGCAACTTAAATGTTTCCTGCCAAAACCGGTTGATGAACACCGGATCACGGTCACTGTTGATAGATTTGGGAAGCCCATGGAGACGAACAACCTCCCGAACAAAGATTTCCGCCAACTAGCGAGCAGTGAAAGGATGGTGGAGAGGGATATTGTGAGCATACTTGGACAGCTGGTCAACTACCATCCAAATGGTATCAAATCCTTTGGACTTTGGCAAGCCGGTGATGAAGTCCATAGAAATATCTTCCCAAATCTGATTTGGGATGGGTAGGGGTTGTAATAACCCTCCTGGAACCAATGTAGAAGCTTTGTAGCGCTGACAAATGTCACACGCTTGAACAAGCTTCTGGACAGCCTTTGTCATTCCCACCCAATAAAAGTGAGAAGCCAAACGGCGATAGGTTCTGTAGAAGCCGGAATGCCCCCCACAAGGGCCCGTATGGAACTCAACCAGTAATTTAGGAATCCAAGCGGAGGTTGAAGCGATAACTAACCTGTTTTTGAAGTACAGGATGCCATGCTTCTCTGCAAACCCCGAATGGGAGACAGGATCTTGCCGCAAGTCATGCAAAATTTTTTGAAACTGGGAATCAGTTGCTACCTCTTGGAACAGCTCCTGTGCCTCCACCCAGCAGGGAGTAACTGAGAATGGACACAGCTCTGCTACCTTTCCAGTGAGTCGGGACAAAGCATTTGCAGCCCGGTTCTCTTTTCCTGGTTTATAGCGAACATCAAACTTATACCCCATCAACTTAGCGACCCAATTCTGTTGCCCTGTAGTGGTGATTCGTTGATGAAGTATCTCACGGATACTTTGCTGGTCGGTGTAGATAATGAAAGGATGTCCCAAAAGATAGGGACGCCAGTGTAATATTGCTAATACGATGGCCATAACTTCCTTCTCATAGGCGGATTTGCTGAGGTTTTGGGGAGACAAGGCCTTGCTGAAATAAGCGATAGGCCGGCGATCTTGCATGAGGACAGCCCCGACTCCACAGCCCGAGGCATCACATTCGATCTCAAATGGCTTGGAGAAGTTGGGTAATGCTAGCAGCGGGGTTGTAGTCAACTTAAGTTTCAGTGTATCAAAGGCTTGCTGAGCATCGTTAGTCCATTGGAATCCATCCTTCTTGGTAAGGTTAGTCAAGGGTTTAGCAATTTTACCGTATCCTTCAATAAACTTACAGTAGTATCCGGTGAGTCCTAAGAACCCGCGAACCCCTTTTACAGTTGTAGGAACCGGCCAACGCTAGACAGTAGCAACCTTATTGGAATCCACTGGTACCCCGGAACCATTGATCACATGGCCTAAGTACTCCACAAAAATCTGGCCGAAACTGCACTTCTTAGCAATAACCACAAACTGGTTGGCACCCAACAGTCCCAACGCCAATTCTACATGCTGTAGATGCTCCTCCCAAGTGCGGCTATAGATCAATATATCATCGAAAAACACCAAGACACACTTACGCAACAGTGGCCTGAAGATGTCGTTCATGGCAAACTAGAATGTCGCTAGGGCATTGGTCAAGCCAAAAGGCATGACGAGGAATTCATAGTGACCGTCGTGTGTACGAAACGCCGTCTTTTCTATGTTTGAAGCTTGCACCAAGATTTGATGATATCCTGATTTGAGGTCCAGTTTTGTAAAGAATTTTGCCCCCTCTAACTTATCGAATAATTCTTCGATAACTAGAATTGGGTACTTGTCCAGGACGGTCACCTTGTTTAGAGCCCGGTAATCCACACAAATGCGCCAAGTCTGATCCTTCTTCTTGACCAAGATGACTGGACTTGAAAATGAGCTTTGGCTGGGGCGGATAATTCCCTTTCGTAGCATATCTGACACCTGCCATTGGATCTCTTCCTTGTGATGGTGAGGGTAACGGTAGGGACGAACGCACACTGGTCCTTGACCAAGCTGGAGAGTAATGGCATGCTCTATGGCCCGATGAGGTGGAAGTCCCTCCAATTTGGC
Source organism: Excoecaria agallocha (assembly GCA_037975025.1). Taxonomy (NCBI): domain Eukaryota; kingdom Viridiplantae; phylum Streptophyta; class Magnoliopsida; order Malpighiales; family Euphorbiaceae; genus Excoecaria; species Excoecaria agallocha. The sequence continues at coordinate 32,056,569 of CM075821.1, read as the reverse complement.
AAACACCACACAATGCTTCTTGAGCAATCTCCCCATTTGATGCTTCTGGTGGTCATTTAAATGGCCCAAAACATCCATGAAGGTGTGAGGAGCAGAGCTTTCGTCTGCCAGGAGCTGGGACAAATGCCCATTCAACCAATGTTGCAAAGCTGGTAATCCCTGAGGCTTGGTTGTTACCCTTTTCAAGTCCACCACTCTTCCCTGATCTACAAACTTAAAGCTACCTGATGCCCAATTGGCAGTAATGTCCCCCAATGTTCTTAGCCATTCAACTCCCAAGATTAAATCCAAACCCCCAATATTGGTTACAAGAGCATTAATCACACAAGTATAGTCATTAATTTGAATAGGAATTCCTATACACCTCTTGTCTACCCCAATCATATTTCCATCACCCAACCGAATACCCATAGTCTTAATGTTACATACCTGAAATCCCAACACTGCAGCTAACTGTGATGAGATAAAATTGTGGGTTGCACCACTGTCAACCAACATCTCTGTGGGAATTCCATTTATAGTACCCCGTAGCTTGATAGTACTCAACTCTCTGTCGAATTTGTTGAGGATTCCCATTCGGTGGTTAAGGCAGTTAAATTCGAGGGCCCTGCATTCACCCTCTACTGGGTTGTCTCCTTCATCATTCTCTACATCGAAAAACTCTTCTTCCTCCTCTACTTCATTCCCTTCTCCCAATAACATCACCTTTAGTTGTACCCTTGGACATTTATGTTGTGGAGAGTAGTTCTGCCCACACTGGAAGCAGAGTCCTTTGCGCTGTCGCTCTTCCCATTTTGCCTTGGTCAGATTCCGGATTCCTGGTCGGCGTTGCCCCCATCGACTGGAATCGGTGGACAAAGATGGAGTAGCTGTTTGATGGGCTGACAAAACAGATGGGTATCTGTTTTGATTGGGGCCTGAAGACTGGTTGGGCGTTGTGGATGAAAAACCCACTCGATTAGGCCCAGCCCAAGGACCATGAGTTCCTTGTGTTTTATAGGAACTGTCCCTCTCCTTCGCCGGAGTCTGGAACGCTCTCGTCGGAATCAACCCTCCTCTGTTATTCTGCAATGAAGCTTCAATAGTGCGTGCGAGACGCATAGCTGCAACCCTATCCTCCGGTTTGTGCACCTTCACCCAACCTTTGATTTCCTCTCTCAGCCCACTAATGAAGTATCCCACGTACTGCAGCTCCGGTAGACCAGGAGCGGTGGCGGCTACCATCTCAAAGGTATCAATGAACTCTTCCACACTTCCCGATTGCTTCAAGTCAGCCAGTTCTTCAGACGGGCTGGAAAAATGGAGTCCACCAAATCTGCGCATTAGGTCTGTTTTGAATTGCTCCCAAGTCAGAGATGGGGAAACATCCAACAACATAGAGAACCAGTTGATGGTTGAGCCTTCCATGCATATTTCAGCCAAAGGGACACGCATATCAGAAGGAATCTAATTCACACGAAAGTAAGTTTCCACCCTCATGACCCATCCTCTAGGATCTGTGCCATTAAACATCGGTAGCTTCACCTTCTTCAGTGATACAAGTGGGTCGGCAAAATGACTGGCATGAATCTGGTAATCCAATTTCTGGTTGGAACCTTGCCCTTGGCGGTTACCTCCTCCCTCCATGACCGTCTCTTCCTGTGAACTGACCTCCTCAGACTGATGAGGCTGTTTATCCAAACGCTTGAGCCAATGCAGAACTTGACCTCTGAACTCATCCTCCTTCTTCCTATTTGTTTGGTAGTTGATTTGGGATGTGGCAAAACACGTTTGTAGCTCTGTAACAAATTTGGTTAATTCCTTCACACAAGCGGCCAAATCACCAACTCTTCCCTCTGTGTCATCCAAACGATTGTTCAAGGATTGCAAACGGGTTTCTATTTTGATATATATATATTTTTTATCCAATTTCTTCACTTCCTCTAATTTTGGATCCGGCAGGTCGGATCAATGTTAGGAAAAATGATAATCAATCACAACACACAACCACAAATCAAGAAAATAGGGACTGAAATGTTGTATATTGATATGAACTGTATCAATACAACAGAACAATTCTGTAACAAATGCAGTCAAAAGGAAATAAACTCGATATAAGGGACTACTAAAGGAAGGAGCAGCCAAACAAGTGCTGAACTCCTTTCTTTCCCTTCCTGTTCACCTATTACAAAAAATAACTCTCATAGCCCTCATTCCTCTCTCCCTTTCCTTCTTATTCTATTTTCCCATAACGAACTCTAGTCCAACTCAGCTCCCTCCTCCATTGCCTTCTTCTTGGGCCTCCAAGAATAAACCCTCCACACATTGGGCTTGGGGCCTTGAACTTCTTGACCGATGGCCTCTTCTTCATCACTTTCCCTGCAAAAGAAACATCTATGTCTACTTTCCTCTCTCGTGTGACTTCATAAATCAAAAAATACTTCCTACACTTAATGAACCAGGGTACACTTCGATACCTCCAAATTTAGACAAATCACATTTAGGCAACAATCTATTTAGTTAACTTCTTCCTTGACCCCTCTCTGTCCATAGGTATGGGTTATAGTCCCTTATCAATTCTAGGAGGCTTAGGGTTGATAACCAGAGTTTCCTTACCTCTGCTGCCACTGCTGCATTATTGGAATCAGCTGGGCTTAGTAAGCCACTGAATGTTGGTCTTCTTGCCTCAGTTCTTCATAAATCACATGGGATTTTCCTTGTTCTACCCTTAGGCGAGACTACTGCATAGCTCCTCCAGCTTTGATTCAATGGATTTGAATCTGGATTCTAGCTTCTAGAATTAGACGTCTCTGTGACTTCAAACTTAGAGTTGAGAGACCTTAGTTGTTCCTCCAATTCCTACATTGGAGTTGGTATTTCCTCCTTTGAGGATCTGGCCTTCCTACAGATAGCACTCCTGCTCATATTGAGAACTCCAGGGAATGTTGCTGCTCTAATACTGCTTTCCAGGAATTAGACCTGACTTAACTTTCTTTAGGAGTATTAGGGATAGTTTCCACAATAGAAGAACATGAGAGAAGTTTGGGCGAGAAGAGAAAGAGAAGAAGAAGATAGGGAGGATAATTGATTAGAGAGAGTCTGTTATTGATCAGAAAGCGGTCCCCAAATAAGAGGACAATTGCATAGATAGGGAGGATAACAGGCAAAGGTGTACATACTGCCAAATAATCTGAAAATAATCTCTGCCAACTCGCATTAGCTGCCAGAATAACCAACTTTGTCTCTAGCTAACCCAAGTTACCAACTTATTCCTAGTTACTTTTTTACACATGTTTATGCTTGACAATTTACCGTTACGATTCTAGATCTAGAGGCAGTATTTAGTTATAATAGGATTCCTATATTATTGATTTATTTCCCATTATAATATTTCCAAATGTGAGGAATTTATAGTTTTCTAGTTAGAAAAGAATTCCTAGGCTTGTAATCTCAATTCAAAGAGGTAGAATCCAATCAATAAATTAAGCTAAAATTTCTAGCAAAAAAGTACAAGAGATAGGCAACTTTCTCTAACAAGATTCAATGGCTGCAACTCCCTTTAACGAGTTGAAAATTTTCAACAACCATAGCAAGTCTAGGCCAAAGAACTGCATATCATACTCGACTTTCTGGTTAATCGACTAGTGACTCAATCACTGATGCAAGACCATAACACAATGGGCATACATCAGAGATCGGCCTTGGACCCTTAGGTGCTTGCTTCAGTGATGGATGAGTTACTAGTAGTGTACAAGATGATATCTCATTGTGTAGTTTGCAGATGATGTTATCTTAGTTGATGAGACTAGGAAGTCAGATAACTAGAATCTAGAAGTGCAGCTGAACACTCTTGAAACTAAAGTTTTAGTTAATTAGAAGCAAGATAAAATATGTGCACTACATTTTAGTCTACACAAGAGGGATGGAGGGGAAGTTAGATTAGATAGTGTAGTAGTGCCTAAATGTAGCCATTTCAAATATCTCTGCTCTACTCTCCAAAACGATGGAATGATAGATGAAGATGTAACCCTCAAAATCAACACAAAATGGCTAAAATGGAGAAGTTCCAGGAGTGTGCTAAGTGACAAGAAGATCCCTAACACAATGAAGGAAAAATTTTATAAAACGGCGTTTAGACTAGTAATGCTTTATGAGAGTGTTGGACAACCAACATTCAACATATGTACAAAATGGGTGTAGCAGAACTGCGTATCCTAAGATGGATGAATGATTATACAAGATTGGACAAAATAAGAAATGAATATATTCGACAGGGTGTGCATGTGGCACATGTCGGAAACGAAATAAGAGAACAATATTTAAGATGGTTTCAACACATGTTAAGTAGATTCCCAAGTGCCCTGGTAAGAAACATAATAGTTTGATAGTATAAGATACAAAGAATGGTAGAGGTACACCCAAGATAACGTGAAGAGAAAGTGTCTAAAGATCTATAATTACTAAATATGAGGAGTATCTAGCTTTGGACAAAGGGATTTAGAGATAAAGAATTCATATATCATACTCCATATAGTAGAGATTAATGCTTCATTGTGGTTGTTGAAGTCAATATTAGTTGACATTATGCTGGAAGCTCCTAATCAGATGCATGCTACATAGATGTCATTCAAGAAAAACAGGTTGCAATTAAATATTACCCATGAAAGACCCTTATCATCATATTTGTTTTAATTAATCCTTTTTAACCGTTTAGCTTTCAATGTTTTTGAACTTTCTTTTTGATTCATATTCCAGAATGCACAAGAAAGGTAATCAAGAAAGCACCACTTACAACAACATCAAAACCAAAGATGGTAAGATCAAGTTTCCTTGCAAGCCAATTTGCAGCTTCAGTGACTAGATCAAGATCAAAATAACTTATTGTGATGGAATCCCCACTATTAGAGTGCTCCATGCTAGTAGGAAGAGATTTTAAGCTGTGGGTATTCACCATAACATTATCAAATTGGATATGTAACTTTGATTATCATTCAATCCAAACATAAGAAAAATTGAGGAAGGACATACTCTACCTGTCAAAAAGCAACGGGCCAATTCCATTACTTTCTGATAATTCCATCAATGTATCAACATTAGGGGTGGACTTTTTAACAGCATAGAAAACTTTTTCACCCAAGACATAAATCTTGAACAATGTGGATGAATGATTTACATATTCCTGCAATGCCAATTATTTCCAGTTCTGAATTCTTAGGACAGATATGTTACATTAAAATATCAAAAGGAGAATGGCACAATTTGATACAATCATCAAGGCATTTATTTATACAAATTGAAGCATTTGACCCTTGAACAATCTTTTGGCTTCAAAGCATATTTCACTATTCAAGTTGTATGACATTTAGCTTTCTGAAATTGAGTTGTCCAATTCTATTGTTTCTGTAACGTGTACAGACTATATTTATTAGGACATTGTTCAGTAGGCCCGCCCTAGAGACTAATATACTGAGTTCGACTTGTATTCTGTTATTAACATATGAAAAGGAAAAACATGCTTACCTGAATTTGGACAAATTAGAACTTCCATGCTTACCTGAACAACTGCTGGAAGAGGAACACTTAGATTCTGAAAATCTTCAACCCTAAAGACAATTGCCTGCAAGGTTCAAATTAAATACTTCAATGCAAAAGCAGCAGGATGAGTAACTACAACTGTTATATATATATATATATATATATACACATACATACACGTGTATATTCATATGCACATACATACGCACGCACATAAACATGCATGTGTATCACTCAACAAACGAGAATACAATCAGACCAGAAATGGCAGCATTAAAAGCCTATAACCATCTGGGGAATATACTGCCATTGGTAATTAATAATCTTCGCTCATTCCAGAATTTTGAACAAAAATCTGTTTTAATCCTTTCAAAACAACTTCTGCATCTAGATTTTTATTTTGATTTTGAAAAATCACTCCATTCCTTGTCCTTTAGATGTAATATACTGCAGCAGCAAAAAGCCACATACCTGGACCTGCATTGAAGCTCTTACTTACCTATCCTATGTTGAACTACATACAAAATCCAACAATTCAGAACTGTCAGTAAGTCTTTGGATAAAACTTACATGATGAACTACTCAATTGCTACAACTCTTTAGAAAAACAGGGTCAATAAGTATGCTAGCTACATATACACAAAAAACCATAAGCACTTTGAAGGTGATTGTGGGTTTGGGAAGACAATAATCAAACAAAACATCTAGTTCTTAATACTAAAGAACAATTAAATAACATTCAATAATTACCATCAAGGCTAAAAAAGGCATATGAACAGCCCTATTGAGCATATAGCTATCAGATTCATGAATGCAGCAACAAATGGAACTACCAAATAACAATCAATTTCAGCTTTGAGAAGTAGCAAAAGGGCATGGTTTTACATTGATTTTTATAAACTCTAGATTATGAAATGTGTGAGCCTCAGCGATATCAACCATATGGACTATTAACCTAAGAATGCACAGCGATTTAAAACTGCAGCATATATAAACTGCAAAAGACTAGTCCATACACCATAATCACCTTTCGAAAAATGACAGGAAAGACCATTGCAGTAAGTTAGCAATACAAGCACAATAATGAAATTGACAAAGAAGCCATTTTCTAAGCAGCACCTTTGAGCAAGCAAATTTACAGATGATCAAATTTTGTTATGAATAAATAAGTATAACCAAAAAAAAAATTGAGAACAGAGTAGTTTGTTAACGGAAAATTGTGTTTAACCACTATCGCTAACTTAATTTTTCAACAGAGTAGTTCGTTAATGGAAAATTGAGTTTAACCACTATCGCTAACTTACTTTTCAGTGAAAACGTTCTTACCATACTGTGAGCATCAGCTACCCCACAAGCAATTTGAGGTTTCACTATACTTGGAAGAGAGAGTTTAGCTTCTAACAATCTTGCTATCAGATCAGGCTCATTAAAATTATCAACCTGCATATTTAAACTCAAGATATAACTATATTTGATGAAGAAATGTTGAAAAGCTAAGGAAAAAGCATTTATGCCTGAACTTGACCTTATAATGAAATGAGTACCAAAGATCACGTTCCTAGTTTCTTACTCCTGTTCATTCCTATACACAATGCAGTCACTCCGTACATTAATTCATGATTCCTAGAGCCTATGGGATGCATCAACAGAAAAGAGGCGTGGGAAGGAAGTAAATAATCTCATATGGCGCTGATTGAATGTTCAGTCTAATTTATAAAAAGGATACCATTCTGGTCAAAAGACCTTTAAAAAATGGAGGCCTCTGATGTTATGGGAGCCTTCTTTATGGAGATCCTCCAGCCCAAGAAGAATTTGTTGGATTTTTAGACGATCCAATACGGGGTATATTTTATCAAGCGGGTCAATCACAAAGCAACTAGAGTGATGTTCCATATATCTGTATATGAATCAACACTTGTAAGATAAGATTCTCAAATCCAAAAGACAGAATAACACAAAAATTTCAATTCTGCTGTGATTGCACAGTGATCCAACCTAGATTTTGCTCAGATTTCTATATAAGAGCTATATATCTATTACATTGGCAAAAAAAAAAGTGAAGCACATCCATGAAGTGGAGAGCCAATTTCAAAATGTAGGTTGTAGTGAGGTAAGCAACATTGATAAGAGTAAATATAAGCCAACATCAATAGATTATAACATGTTGATTCACCATTCCAACACTACTCAGAGATTACTACAAGTTTACCTTTGTAATTCCGCCATTCCTGTGGAGAAAGTTATTGTGCTAGAGGATTTTGTAGAACCACTTAACTCAACAGAAATGATTTCATCTGTTGCTTTATGCAGAACTATGTCTACATACTGTAGTTGGGACATTAGAGGGAGCTCAAATGTAAGCGGCAGAAACATCAATCCATTTGGAGTAGGACAAATGGGGAATGCACCTCTCTGCAACAACGAGGACAGCAAGTAGGCCTTTCCAATTTTAGATGTAATCCAGATTGTAATTTACTTATGCAACATTTAAAATCACTGAAAAGTTATGATGGAAAAATGAAGAACTAAGCCAGTGAAGCCAAATTTAACTCTGGGTTTTGAAAATATAAATTTTATGCCGGAGTTCAATCAAGGAGACCACTGTTTCACATAGGCTTCTTTACTTAATCATAGATCAATTATGCTTCAACATTTTCATGGCTAATTGTTGACTAATCTCTTTTATTTTATTAGACATTAATTGGGAAGATTCTTAGGCCCTAATTTCTAGAGATTTTATTCTATTTTGCATGTTGCCTTATATTCTTTCTTAGTTAGGCCTCATTCATCTACATAAATTGGGATGTAAATTGTTTGTTTATGCACACAAAAGAATCTGTAAAATCTACCTTCTTGAAATCTTCACCAGTATCATATTTCAAAGCAAAAGGCTTATTACATTAAAAAGTGGAGCTTAGCCACACAAAAAGATCGGCTCTGAAAAAAACCAAAATTAGTCAGTATTTAAACTCCAGTTTCATGTTCATGTCTTATGTGAAGAGACCAAGTAGGACGTAATACTATTTCCTTTCACCTTAAATGTCAATGCATTTTTTTTCCTTCTATAACATTGAAAAAACTTCTACTTTTAGTTTTCAAGGGCTCACCTTTGCAAAATCTTCTTCGCGGGAAGGCTTCATTATATAACCAACAGTCACAATACTGTTGCTAATTGCCTATTTCATATTCAAAAGCCAAAAGGTAAAGATCATTAATCCAACAAGAGAAAAAGACAGTTTTCAATACCAGTGCAATTAAAGTTTCCTACATGAAGGGAAAAAAAGAAAAGAAAAAAGAGAACATAATTGAATTTTATCAACTGGAATAAGATCAAAGATCCATTTCATCTAGTGCACACTTACTGATCGAACAAGCAAAACAAGTTTAGATGAGTATGCATTCTAGATCTTCTAAGTCACTTGTTACCAAAGTAAGTGGGTCCCATTCCAACTAAATTACCATCTAAAGTGTTAAGCTTTGCCTAGGAAAGATATAGGATTTAAGATTCTACAAGCAGATCAATGATAGTTTTTTTATTTTCTCCAAAAACCAGTATTCATTTTAATCTGTTTTCAAATAGCAAAGCTCTGCAACAACTTCATGTTTTAAGTCTTTGAAAAACAAGAAGAACAAGAACAGCCACCGAGAACAATTACTGCAGCACACTACTGCTTCAATAAGAATCACAGCTACCAACCTTTTTATTTAATTGGCATATGGTCAAAAGCAATTCTTCTACTTTATTGATATAAATAGTGCTAGGATGATCACATGGAGCAGCAACTTCAGCATCTGAAAGCAAACGGAAGCCAGGTTCAGCACCAAATTAATTATGAAACTCCCTCAGACCTCATAAAATTGTTCTTCCCGAACCAGAAAGCATGAATCAGGAGGCTACGACCAACAAGATCCATAAGCGGACAGATAAGAACTACAAATCATCATTATGTCCAGATATAGGAGTTGATGAGCTGAAGAGAACTCACGCATAACTACGATGATCAAACCCAAATTGCTTAGATGGTTATAAGTATCAGGCTTGCTGTTAGAAACAAGATACAAAATAGTCCCTCCAACATCACCCCAAGATAAAATTATATTCTTCAAGGCATCATCAGTAGATGAGGCATCCAACATAAAGCAATCCAAAGAATATCGTATTGCCATCTCTTTTAGCAGGGTCACCTATACATTGATAAAATCAATAAACTATCAGGAAAAAGAAGAGAAAATTGAGTGGCACGAAATCAAATTCAGGAAGCTATGATTATTGAGCTGAAATCAAGTTCAAAATTCCAACAACCTTGTTGTCAGGAAGAGCCTGATCATAGGAAATTCCCTGCAGGAGAAATGAATAGCTCGAATTAATGGTTAAATGATTAGAAAGAAGACAAGTATGGTGTGGGAAAGGCGAGGAAGAGTACCAGGTGGAGCTTGGAATGGCGGAGCTTACTGAGGAGAGAGAGGAGTGGAGGGCGGAGAGACGCGTTTCCGCAATTGTCCATTAGAAGCACTGAGGCGTCGAAAATGATTCCTGCGATAGGCATTTCTGTGTCACTGTGCTTGCTTTCTCTTTGAAGACGAGGAAGGAATCAGTATAAAGATGAGACGAGTGGCAAGGTGCCCAACTGCTTTTGAAAATAAATAAATATATAAAATTTCCTAACAAGAACTTAATTTTCAATTCGCCCTCAAATTTTAAACAAACCAAATCTATTCCCAATTCTTTTAGATGTATTCAAATCGAATCCACCATTATATTACCATAAGGAAATTTTCAATTTCAATATAGAAACAATTATAAACATCGCTCAAATTATCACCTAAAGTTTAATTAGACTTCTAATTAAATAAATCGACTTAATACAATGCTATCAACTTAGAGCAAAAAAAAATTAATAAAAGATTTAAATTAAAATTGATATGAATTATTGGAAATCAATTGATCTACTTTAGCATTTAACCCTAAATAAAAATTTGGAAAATCTCCAACTTATATATATATATATATATATTCGTTTGGTATCTAGTTATTTGTTTATAACTAGTTAGATGTACACATGCTAAATTATTTTTAATAACTATTATATAATTATATAATATTTAAAAATCAAATTATTATTATGAATTTTGAATTTTGGCCTAAAAATAGAGTTGTGAGTAAAAACTTAGATGGACTTATTATCATCATCAATGGTAAAGAGTAGGGTTGTATATGAGTTTGAATTTTTCTTTACCAAACCTAAATACCAAAAAAAAAAATTTCAGAATCAAACTGTATCGTTGACTTTTTTATTCGAACTGAAACGAATCGAATTATACTGTTAACTTTATTTGAAACGAATTTGGATATTTTATCCAGAACCGAACCGAAAACCGTATTAAACTGTACCGAACTATTTTGGTACTGAATTGTACAAAAGAATAGATATTTATTAATTATTATATATAATACCAATAATTTATATATAAATATTATTTATAATTTCTATTCTATATGTACTATATAAATGTAACTTTAATTATTTGCATTATATATTTTAATGTGCCAAAATTAAGATAATAATTAATTAATAAATTAAACTAAATAATTTAATTATTAATAATATAAATTTCACTATTATAATAATTATTATATTTATATGAATATGAATATAAATATGTAATTAAAATAATTTATATTTAATTTAATTTATTATTAATATCACTCAACTACTGCTTAATTTTTTCTTGGTTTAATACCTTATTTGTCCCCTGAACTTGTATTTAATTGCAATGTTAATACCTAAACTTTTATCCTATTTAATTTACCACCTAAATTTTAATAAACGATAATAATTTACCACCTAATTCACTTAAGTTGATGACGTGGATTGGAGAGTGAAATGCACATCCCTAAAGGGCATGATAGGTACAAACAGTAGAACAAATACAGAAACTTTAAAAAGAAAGCCAAAGAAGAACACCAGAGCAGCCATTAACCCAACTAGGAAGAATAAAAGTGTCAACAAGAAGACAACGGCGGCAAAAGCAGTGGAGCACCACCATTTCTTACTTAGCTGCAAGATTTTTCTTTTTGATAAGTGAATAATGTCATTAATTATAAGAAAATACAGAGCAAGCAAATGCCTAGGAAACAGAGTAGTAAACAAAAACCCAGACAACTGTTGGGATTTTTGGAAAGGGAGAAGAGAAAAGAGAAAAATAAAATAATTGGATCTTTTTATTCCATATCTAAAATTGAAAAAACTATTGCCTTTATACAGGCAACTACAACTAATCACTCAAACTAACTCAGATTTTTCTCCTTAAAATCTTATAATATAAAATCAAATATAAACAAATCAAAGACCAATTCAAATTATAATTTAAATAACTAATTATTTTGAATTATTCTAATTTTGAATTATTTTAACACTTTCCTTTAATTCAAAATTAAAAAATTCAAGTTTTCATGGAAACTTTTTTTTAACTCTTTATTTTTTTTATAATGTACTATCCATCACAACCGTTGATGCACCATCTCACCAACTTCCTTTTTTGTTGATGCACCATCTCATCAACTTCCTTCTTTATTGATGCACCCTCTCATAAACTTTTTTGGTGCATATCTCACCAAGCAATCAAAAAAGAGTTTCTTCTTTTACCACACCCACCATATTTGCTTGTTCTTCATTTTTTATTTTGCAATTTTTTTGTAGACGTCAAATTTCTTGCAATTGAAACATTGTGGCTTTCCTTTGTACCAACAATCTTTTACTTTATGGCCAGATTTCTTGCAATGGCCACATTGAGAAATTTTTCCCAATCTCTTTGAAACTTTTTCAATATAAGCTTCTTCAATCATTGGTTCATCAACTGCAACCTTTCTCCTAGCTCTTTTTTGTTCCTGTGCCTGCAAAGCATTAATCAATTCTGTTAATGTTAATTCGCCAATTTCTTTTGAATCTTCAAGAGACGAAAGTTTCGCCTCAAATCTTTCAAGCAAGCTTATAAAACATCTTCTCCACGATCTTGCTATTTGGTAGTTCTTCTCCCAATAATCGAATTTTATTCACCATTGTCATCACCCGGTCGGAATATTCTTGTATGGTCTCTTCTTCTTTCATACTTAAAGTCAAAAAAATTTCTTTTGAGATTTAAGATTTGTATTTTGCTTGTTCTATCATTGCCTTGATATAATTCTTTTAGCAAATCCCAAACTTCCTTTGCAGTGTCATAAGTTATAATTCTTGTAAAAACAATTTTAAAGACAGCTGAATATATTATAGATAAAACTCATGGAGCTTTTGCTTTTTTTTTTTTTCTCATGAGTCCTTATCTGATTAAGAGTTGGATTATTTTCTAGAGATGGCAATTCCCTTTCCTCTTCAACCCATTACCATAAGTCAAGACCTTTTAGGTGAGCTTTCATCTTGATAGCCCACATTTGATAGTTTTCGCCATTGAAAATTGGAGGTAGGGAATTGAAATATTAGTGGCAGGCATAACTAAAATTCACAGATCTCTAATACCATGTTGGGATTTTTGGAAAGGGAGAAGAGAAGAGAGAAAAATAAAATAATTGGATCTTTTTATTCCATATCTAAAATTGAAAAAAACTATTGCCTTTATATAAGCAAATACAACTAATCACTCAAACTAACTCAGATTTTTCTCCTTAAAATCCTACAATATAAAATCAAATATAAACAAATCAAAGACCAAATCAAATTATAATTTAAATAACTAATTATTTTGAATTATTTTAACAACAACAACTAGCTACCTAACCAAACAAAACCTGCAAATACCCACAACCCCATAAAAATCAAAATACTGAATAGCTTATGAGGCATGCAATCAGCCAAAAATGCACGCGGTACCCCAACCTTAACCACTGAAGTGAAGGAGGACTAAGAAGATCTCCAAAGCCCAAGTGAAAAAAAGTGTATCGCAGAGCTAAGCCAAGGATGCATAGTAGCAATGCCAAAGCAGAAACTAATACAAAAAATACAACACCTCAAGCAAACAAAAATAACAGACCCCTGCACATTATCTTCACAAATCCAGAAAAAAAGAACCCAAATGAATAACTCAATTGAATTCTCTCTCAAAATTCATCTTCTCTCAATTGAATTCATTAAAGAACTATATTCCTAAATGAATTCATCAATTCATCCTCGTCCATTTCCATTCCATTTTTTACTCTCCACAAACAAAATTCATCCACAAACAGTCAATGGAAATTTCCACATTATAGAGCTTCAATAAGGCAACAGAAGTCCGACTAACCAGTGCTAACCACAAACTCCATTGCAAGCCTCCATCGCAATGACGATCTGCTACCAGCCCTCCCCAACTAATAGCGACATAGCCACAACCAAGCAGATCTGCCACCAACGATTGCCACCAATGCGCGCGCACCTACAGCCCACCACAACTCCAGTGATGCACATCTCCACTGGCAAGTCTGCTGTAATCAAAGGGCAGAAGAAAAATCGAGAGAGAAAAGGGAAACGAGGGAGAGAAGAGCTATTAGGTAAAAAACAACGTCATTTTGGGAGGGACTGATTTCATTATAACACGTGTCAAATTTGTACCCTTTTCATATAAGTAGCGAGCGTGACACACGCAATAAAATATTTCTGGATTTTATTTTTTAGGTGATCATTTATTATGATTAATTCAAATTTAGGTGGTGAAATAAAAAAGTTAAAAGTTTGAGGTATGAATTATGAAATTAAATACAAATTCAGGAGGGATTTTAAGTATTAAGCCATTTTTCTCTTTTTACAAATATCTATATAGATATATAAGCTAAGCCATTATCACATAAATATTTTATCAATTAATTTCATTTACTCTTAGTATCATTTAACTAATATTCGTCTATTTTTAGCACAATACAAAAAACCAGAAAAAATAGCCCCTTGAAAAATATTGCGTATCTGAAAATTAACAACCTAACTAATTTGATTTTTCTATTTGTTAGCATAATAAAATTTATTATCTTATTAATATTACGATAAAAGCTACAAACTATCTATCTTTATCAGAAAGAGATAAAGTTCTATCCAAAGCTTCAAGAAAATTGATGAACAAGATATTATGACTCTGGTGCTATAATTTCTTTTTTGTTTGCCCCTTTTATTATTGTCCAAAAAGATTGAGTAAGACTTTTGCTTCCCTGTTTCAATAACAAGATGATATAACTCTGTTTAATATATAATTTATTTCTTACAAATTTTCTGAAAAGATTTTATGATATGACTTGCAAATTATCTAGATTATTATATTTAACTTCAAACTTGTATTTTTCAGAAATTGTGTGTATTTTGAATTTATTGCAATCTTCGCAAACTAGTGGTGGTGATTCTTTAATGAAAATAGAAAAATAAATGCAGTTGAAATTTGATAAGTATTGAAATTCGATTAACAAGATGAATGTCATTCTTTTTATAACTGTGGTCTTGGATCCTAGATTCAAAATGAAATTTCTAGTTTCAAAATAAACAACTTTTTATGGTGAGCGTTAGATGGAGACATTAGGTTTTTAAAATAACAATTGTTTTCAATTGACTGATAAAATAATATAAAAAATTAGAAGAGGTTAATATTAATCAAATTATAAGCTTACCATCTAATTCTGTTGATGAAGTTCATGATGATGTTGATGTTTGGTTTTTGAAAAATGAAGATAAAGAGCAAATTGTGTCTCAAAGAGATTTGAATGCTTATTTGACTAGTAAATTAGTAACAAATTTTCATGATTTTGATATTTTAAGTCGGTGAAAAATAAATGAACCAAATTATCCAATTTTGGCTAAAGCTATGCGAGATGTCTTGGTTATTCAGTACTCAACTGTAACTTCTAAACTAGTTTTTAGCACTGGAGGAAGAACTTTAGACAAAAAAGTTTTTTTTAACTCCGATTACAGTTGAAATTTTTATTTGTTGTCAAAATTGGTTAAGATCGGCTACACTTTTGGCTTCAGAGATATCAACCGAAAAATTTGAAAATCTTGAATTAGATAATTATTATATTTATGTAAAATTTTAAATTTTGTATTTAATGTTTATATTTTTTTGTGATCTAATTATTTAAAGTCTATGTTATTTTTTTAAATATTGCTCAAAATTCTGAAATTAGTATCAGTATAATACAAAAAAATTGTTGAATGTTAATTTTTAATTAATGTACTTAAATTTAAATTTTAATTATACTTATTAAGATATTTTAATTGTATTTATAAATTTTAAAATTATACCGTAGACCCCTAGCAAAGGGCATAAAAGTATTAAAACGTGTGTCGATTCCCTATGCAGTGCAGGAAAACTAGAAAAATGTACCCCGTAAGAAATTCTATTTATTCACCATCCAATTAACAAATTATTATTATTATTATTATTATTATTATTATTATTATTATTATTATTATTATATAAATAATTCAAAATAAGCAGCAGTTTAGTTTTAGTTTGTTTTGTTTTGTTTTGTTTTTTTTGAGATTAATCGTAAAAATTATCGTTATGCTCCTCTTAAAAAAAATTACTAGCATGCTCCCTAAATTTATAAGACTTAAAAAAATTTATTGCAAGTAAAACCAAAATTTCCCCCGATTGTAAAAATCCAAACACCATTCCCTGTTATTTTGTTTCCGCAGTTCATAACACCTTTAAGTTAACAATAGATTTGTGCCATTTTTTCAAGACACGAAATCTTGAAAAAAAACGACTATAATTTTTTTTTTTTGAGTTTTCATTTGTTTTCAATATTTTATGAGAAAATTTAAAATTTATACAAGTATATTACGTATTACATTGTTACTTTATTAAAGTATTTTTTTGGGTGCAGTATATATATAAAAAAATATTGATTCATTAAAAGTTTGCGCCACTTAATATTCAATCTCTTGGAACTGTCCCTGCCATCATACTAAGAAATAATGAACAAAAACAAATAATTGATAAGGCTGAATACATATCTGGACCATGGATTTATAAAAAATAATATTTTCGGCAACTAAATTTTTTGAAAGTCACTTTTAACACTTAAATTTTTAATATATGCAATTATTTAATACTTCTATTCCAAAATTTGTAAGGCTTAATGTGTAATTTTGCTCCTGAAATTTTTCAAAAAAAGTATTGTTACTTCTAAAGTTTACTTGCGTGTAATATTTTTTCGAATGTTTGCAAAAATGTGCAATATAACCCCTATCCTAATTTTACCATCAATTTGATAAAAAATCGTCAGTTGACAACCTACGTGAACGTATTATTTGATATTGACGTATTATTTCACATAAGTGGTTAATGACGGTTTTCGATCAAACCGACGGAAAAGTTAAGGTGGAGTTATATTGCACATTTTTGCAAATATACGGAAGAATATTATACTCAAATAAATTTTAAAAATAATATTATTCTTTTTAAAAAATTTTAGGAACAAAATTACACATAAGGCCATTTGTAAATAATAGTGTATAATAGTCATGCAATGCTCTAATGCATAAATGACAAGTGGCATAACTTTTTTGCTTCATGCATCATTTGAGCTCTAAACTTATTGAAAAAAAAATATTTTGTAGCACCTCGACTTTTTAGAAGTTATTTTTAACACATAACTCATGATATTTACAATTATTTAACATACAATTGTCCTAAAACTTAGAAAAGATAAGACGTTGCTGGATGTGAAGGCTGACTGTCAATCTAATTATAATTATACTGAAATTTACTCTATTTTCCCTAATTCACTGTTTATGACCGTCGAAGAAAACTCCTGTTATTCCGCCAAGATTTATAAACTCCAGTAATGAACTATTCTCCCCATTATTGATTTCAAAAATAAAGAATCCATTGATTTCAAAAAATAAAACATTAAAATGCATGAGTAGCTACAAATGTTGGTGCCTAAATTTTAAAGCATAAGTTACATTTGCCCTGCTCTTGCAATTTACTTGAGTATTTTGACACTAAATCTGCTTGTGACTGAAAAAACTATTTTCGATTTTTTTGAATTCACTGTTTCAAGTGTTAAATAATTGTAAATATTATAATTTCAGGTATTAAAAATTGCTTTAGAAAGCTTGAGGTATTAAAAATATATTTTTTTTCTTTTTACGGGTTTAGGACCCAAATGATATGTTAAGCTAATTAATTTAATTAGTATTCACGTTTTCTTCTTGCACGAACTACAAACAACTGTTCTAATTGATATATCGGGACAATCAATTAAGGTTATAAATATTATGTGTTTTAAGTATTAAAAGTGATTTTCAAAAAATTTATGCAGGGGTGTGTAAAACCGAACCGAATGGATTTTGGTATATTTGGTTCGGTTATTTCGATTTTCGGTTTGTTTAGTTTTGAATCGAAATAAAAATCGATTTAATCGGTTCGATTTTTAAAATTGAAAAACCGAAAGAATCAAACCGATCAAAGTTTTTATACATATATATTTTTGAGTATTAGATTTTCAGAATACAAAATTTGCTCGGTGCCGTGAAACACGGTAAAAGCTACAACAAAACCTCAAGGTCCCAAGTTCAAATCCCCAAGAAAGCACATATTTTGCAGCTTTTTCTTTTTACTTTAATTTTTTTTTGTTTTCTCAATTTTTTTTACTCTACAAAAACGTAATTCAATTTTTTGTACTATACAAAAATCTAATTTACTAATTTTTTTTTTACTTTTTTTTACTTTAATCTTTTTTTTTTCTCAAATTTTTTATTTTATTCTTATAAATGAACAATTTTTCTATTATATCTTTTATTAGCTAACTTTTTATTATATTTTTATTATTTACTTAGTAATCTTGAGAAAAATAACATGCACCACTAGTATTAAATCATGGTTATGATTTTGGCGTTAAATTATTCTTATATACTAATATAAATTAAGTTTAATCACATATCTAATGATATCCAATTTCGATTTTAATTAAAATTTTTTAAATTTTTTTATTGATCTTCAAAAAAATAAAAATTAATTTGTATCATAATTATAAGAATTAAGTGTTTTTCACAATTAGGCTCAATAAATCCATTCCACTCTTAATTTGTTAAAAAAAATCCTAATATACTTGAATTTTTTGGGAGTTTAATTTAAGACCTAATATTTTTATATTTGATAATTTACTATCACTTCCTTTCAGTAGTCTAATTCAACAATTAGACTTTATTTTTCATAATTTACCACAAAATTTTCGGTAGAAAAATTTAAATTGGTACCTATAAAGTATGATACTAGGCCTTGGGCCATAATCTTTATTTCCTTCCCAACTAACTAGTTGGTTGGTTTTGTTTCATTTTCAATGCTATTAAATTCAAATACTAATCTCTCTTCCTTAACAGCCAAATTTGGAATTTATTAACTGATTAATCATATGCAAAAAAAATCAATTTATTATATACCTCAATCTTATAAGGAAACTAATTAATCATATGCAAAAAAAAAAAAATTCCTAAATTTTTGGAATATATATATATATATATATATATAAGTTCGTTAAGAGATCAAATCAGTGGCTGGAATGACAATCTCTTGTCCATTTCGTTATTTATTGATTTTTATATATATTCGTCTATTGTAAAAATAAGTGGACACTATATACTAAATCCAACTAACCTAAATATTTTTGGAAAAAAATAAAATAAATATTAAATTTTTAGGTAATATTTGTTAATCTTACAAAGGTTGAGATAGAAAGAAAATAAAATTATTTTAAATATATTTTTAAAATATTATTTTAGTGTATATATATATATATATAAGTTCGTTAAGAGATCAAATCAGTGGCTAGAGTGACAATCTCTTATCCATTTCGTTATTTATTGATTTTTATATATATTCGTCTACTGTAAAAATAAGTGGACACTATATACTAAATCCAACTAATCTAAATATTTTTGGAAAAAAAATAAAATAAATATTAATTTTTAGGTAGTATTTGTTAATCTTACAAAGGTTGAGATAGAAAGAAAATAAAATTATTTTTAATATATTTTTTAAAATATTATTTTAGTAGTATATTTTTCAATATAATTTTGATTAGTATTTATTATAGACATAATATAATAAATGTATGTATATTATTTTAATTTTAGTTATTTTAAATAATTTTATTTTGTTGAATATAAATTAATTTAATTTATGGATTCATATAAGTTAAAAGTCCAATAAAAAATAAACCTATATTGACCCAGAACCGATTGAATCGAACCGAACCAACCGAAATTAATTCGGTCTATTCGGTTTTGGTTCTAAAAATTTTGGTTTTTGGTTCGGTTCTTTTAATTTGAAAAGTTCAATTTTCGGTCTATTTGGTTGGGTTTAAAAACGAATCGATCATTTGCACACCCCTAAATTTAGGTATCGGAAATTCTATTTTTTTTTATAAGTTGACAGCCCAAATAATGTATACAACAGTATACTTTCATTGCAAAACTTTCCCCATCTACACGCGCATACTAGAATTTGCTTTTTCTTTATATTACTGCAAACCCCATCTTTGCGAATTATCAGTAATTCCAGATTCTGAGAGGCATCCATCTATTTGTAGCTTTGACCAACTGTGCAGTTCCTAAAATGAACACTTAAAGGTGCGTTTTGGATATATATATATATATATATATATATATATATATATATATTCCTCTTACCCAAATTTGTTCTTGAAGTAAAAAGGATCATTTTGGTTTATCACCAAAAATCATTGGCTCATAAACTGATAATACATAAAAAAAAATACAAAATGAAGGATAAGGCCAATCCATCAAAGGCCCGCTAAAAAGGTCCAATATTGAAAGACTAAAAGTCCACTATTAAAAGTTACAGCTGAGCTACAATTGGACCACTTTTCAAGGCCAAAAGCTCTATAAACGGGGTAATTTCCTTCATAAGCCATAGATTGATCTCTCTCTAAGACTCTCTTTCTCTAATTTTTCCTACACATTCTGATAGCTAACTTGAGCATCGGAGCACTAACGACCGGCAGGATCGGGCTAGTCTCCTTTTTGCAGGTCATCCAGGTCTTTTCTTCGATCAAGCATCATGTCTCTAATTCAGGTGTTGATCTCTCTTTATTGTATAAAATTTTGTGATTTATCATTTGATATTTTCGTTGAGAGATGACGTTGGAGCTGAGCTACTCAACTTGAAAACAAAGAAAAATGATGTTTGCTCCATGACTGCTTCTCGTAGAAGCTTTCAATGCCAAAATCCCGAGCGGCTCCTGCTCCTCAGTAAAAAAAAATTCCATGAAGAAGTTGGAGTTACATTCAAGAAGGATATCTAAAAGGATCTCTTTGTCCTGAGCCAAGACCTGAAGCCCGAAAAAGGGACCATAGATAGTGAAAGGCAAAGAAAGCCTAGATCTAAAAGATCTTGAGCTTGATTTTACAAAGAAAGCCTAGATCTAAAAGATCTCGAGCTTGATTTTACAGAGAAAGCCTAGATCTAAAATCTTGAGATTGATTTCACAGAGAAAGCCTAGATCTAAAATCTTAGGTTTGACTTCACAAAAAAAGGCCACCGAGATCCCACTCAAATTCGAGATTCAAAAATCTTGCCCAATTTCAATACACTGCTACCATTCCATCAACAGGGGAGAAGAAATTGAATTACAAAGCAAGGAGATGACGAAGTGCCCATGGAAATGCGAGAACAAACGCCAACCTTATAAGAAGTGTGGACACAAGTTCACCATTATGCGAATGCTTTAGATGTATAAGCTTCAGGAAAAGGAGGCCAAGCTTAAACAAATCCAAGATTAAACAAACCCATAACCAAGGTCAGCTTCAACGCATCCTTTTATGAGGTTTGACTACTTTATTAGTCCTTTTGACTACTTTATTAGTCCATGGGCCCCAACGCTTACTTTTAGTCTTTTAGTATTTTAATGTGAAATTGTTAAAAAAACTTTTTTTCACAATATGTTATTTCTACCATGTGATTAATTTTTATTTTAATTTCAATCAATAAAAATTTCAATCGACGAAAATTCCTTTCGATGTATTTAATTCCAAACTAAGAAAATCCTGATCGACGTATTGAATTTCGATCGATGGAAATCTCGATTGATGATCACTTAACCCCGGTTGACCTATTTTAATTCCGACCAATGACAACCTCGGTCAATGAAAAAGGTGAGGGAGTACAAATGTAGCAACAAGGAGTACAACAGCCACTTAATTTTTTGGCCAAACATATCTTGAAGTTGAATATTTGAGGCAATTTAAGTCTCAGTCACATACATGTATCATCGACAGCTTTGAGCTTGCCTTGGCTATTCTATATTCGTGAGCATAGATGCAGCAGTGGGAAGCACAACAATTGCTTAATGAAGTACACTGAAGCTATAAGCACATGGCCTTTCCTGCAAAGTGATCATGAGATAGAAACTTGAGGCAACATGAAAAATTAGAAAGCAAAAGCTTCTCGTGCCAAAGAAGATATCGAAAGGCTCAACAATAAAGCCATAACAAGAGTTGCAAAATTGAAAATGCTGTCATAAAAGATAGCAAAAAAGGATGAATAACTTTGGGAAAAGGAGTGTGTTGCGACCCTAGCAAGTGCACTAGATCAACAAGTAATAAAGTGGAATATAGTTAGGACCCTCAATATCGAACCCAAGGAAAATGTGTGTGTGAAGACTGTGAAGATTAATTGTATGCTAAAAAATTTCCAATTATTTGTGTGTAGAGTTGTTTGATTTATATAATGTAACTTTAAAGTTTAAGTATGTAATGTAGAGAAATTTAAATTCAGTGTATTAAATTCTGAAAAATTAGCAAATGTAAAAATATATAGAAATCAAGCGTTGCTCGGGTTCACTTATCCACCCTATACCCAAATGTGAATAAATTTTTACATAAAAGTATACATGAATGAACTCGGAATAACCCTTCTTAACCCAAGCGTCCCATTTCGGAGCCAGCTATTCTAGTTGCTAATGTCTCATTCCGGAGCCAGCCCAATAACTAGCCTAAATTCGGGCATTAAATCCTAAGTTCGGTCTACCATCCCATTCAGGAGCCAGGCAACCCAAAACCCATCTATTTCACTCCCTACTCTAGTTTTAAAATCACAAATACCACACATCTAGAGTCCCATTTCGGAGCCATCCAAAATAGACGACATTCATGATAGAAAAACTGAGCAAGATCATTCATAAACTCCAATCTATTAGGCTCAATACCCATCAAGACATATGATAAATGCCATTCATCCATGGATACAAAATAACTTAATAGATCGAAAAATCAATGATAAACAAATAAGTACTTGTGAAATAGACCATCCATTCTTGTAAAAATCAATTTGAGTTCAAGATTCACATTATGAATAGGGGATTCAAAGATCCCCAAGCAACAAAAAAGACTACTCACAATCCATAATAAAATGAAAAGAGAAAAAGATAGAATAACCCCTGAAATTCATGGTGAAGAAAACCCAGCTGAATCCAAGCTCTTCAATCTCTTTCTCCAAAGCTTACAGGAAAAATGAGCTTCCAATATGTAGATCTATACTTGTAAACTATATATCTATGTTTAATCTAAGTGTTTTTGTGTAAATCCCACTATTTTCAAGTATATCTATATATTTATGTGTGTAAAATAAACAAAGAGCTCAAAGAGAGAAGAAAGAAACCCTAAAACCTAAAAATTACCCAAAAACTACCTCTCTCTCGATTTTTCAGAAAACTCTACCTTATAAAGGTTAACATGGTCACGGTTACTACCAAATTCGTGGTAACCGTGACCTCTAATGAAAAACCCTCTTTTGATTAAAATGGGTCACGGTTACTACTAAATCCTTAGTAACCGTGAGATTGCTCGGAGCTGAAATTCAAAATTTGGTCACGGTTACCATAAAATTCCTGATAACCGTGAGATAGTTCTCATCTTCATTCTGGACTGAAAAATTGCCTGCCTCACGATTACTAGGAAATCCTTAGTAATCGTGAGACGCTACTCTTCTTGCTTCTATATTAAAAACTCCATAGGTCACGGTTACCAGCCTATCAAGTACAATTGCCATGCTAACTGTGACAAGCTTCAAAATGGTGCGTTTTGACAGAATACATGGGTCACGGTTACTAGAAAATTCCTGGTAACCGTGAGGTACCTAAAAATCACAAAATTCTGTCAAAAACTCTCAAAAATCACACAAAAAACTAGAATTAATTGAGAATCGGATAAATTATTAAATGCTAGTAAAAGCAAAGCAAAAGATGCTAAAAGATCAATGAAAACTAGACTCAAATTAAACTAAAACTAAATACTAAAATTGAGTTATCAAAATAACCCACACTTAGACTTTGCTTGCCCTCAAGCACATGAATTATCCACAATCTTGAAAAATTCAAGACTTCAATTCAGAACAGAAAAAATCAGAAGTGCTAGAACAACACTTAGCAGAAGTCACTCAGAAGAAGAACTTCATCAAAAAGACTCAAATTGGTCTATATCAAACAATTTCTCGTATGTGTGTGTGAGGCTAAAACAAATTTATTTTCCTTCAAAACCAAAACTACCAGTGAATTCCAGCAATCAAGCAAACATAGAATTATGACAATTTTTTTTTGTGTTTGCAACTTAGAATAGTCATAAGCCTCTCCTTTAGCACCTGAACCACAATGGTCATCTCCACTAAATAATTTATAGCAAAATAGGATCATCAGGGCTTACATTAAGGTTGTAATGGGGATAAGGCAAAGGTTCCAAGAATTTTATAATTTAACAATACAGAATTAGCCACACTATCCAGAAACACAACCCACCAACTTTCTTAAAGAACTTCTTCAAAATCCATACCCTATCATCATAAGAATGAACAATTGATCTTAGGACATTAGTTGGGTTCTCAAAATTGTAGGAAGTAAGATAAATGACACTTTCTATAAATGCTAGGTACCCCACACTTATTTTCTGCAATCATGAATCAATTAAAATTTCTGCAGCATTACAACCGATTTTTTTTTTAATTTTTTTGAATTTTTTTGATTTTTTTTATTTTTTTAGGGTACCAAAAGCACTAATTGTTTATCATCCTTATTCCAAAATATTTAACACGTTTAAGCTCAACAATTCATAAAAATTTATTCAACTTCCCCCTTTTTAACTGACAATCATAAATTCATCAAACCCGACATGCAAATTTCATTACCCAACCTAGAGTGGCCAATTCCAAAATGGAAAAGACAAAAGCATTTAGGCTATATGGTTAAGCATTAGTACAATAAAAAAAATGTAATACGCTTTTAGCATACCAATTAAGCTCAAAGGGGCTAACAATGGGAAAATTTACTAAGGATAGGTCAAAAGTCATTTAAAAGTTGGTTACCAAAGAAGGTTGCCTGGGTCATATCCTAAACCTGCCTAAATTGAATATTTATTTCGAAGGGTGATGAGGAAGGTTCTAGCTATTTCAAAATTCCTTCACTTAACTGCTTTCACTCACTGGATTTTTTTATTTATTATTATTAATTTTTTATTTAGCCTAATGTGCTCATTAAATAAGAAAAGTGAATGATATATGATTAACTGAGATCAATTTAAAGAAAAAACTCTTTACTGAACAAACTACTACTCTCCGGCTATCCAGTCTTTTCAACTTATCAGTTCAAAAATGAGTCTAAGATAATTCAATTCAAGATTAACTGGCAGCTCAAACTAAAGGTAAGGTGATTAATAACTCAATGGGAAAAAAATTTATTCTAACTTAAATTAAAGATTTTAGAACAAAACAATCTACTTAAAACCAGAAGGAAATGCAAAACATAAAATAAATTCACTTGAAGCAAAACAAACTCCATTAACTCAACACAAACGAACATTCACAATGCAAAAATTTATAAAGAAAGACTAAACAACTGAAAAAAAAAATTAAAAAGAGTTGTGGTTCAAGAGTTTCACAATTTTCGCCATTTGAATCCCAGATTGTTCCTTTGAATAGATAATCTGCACAAAGCAATCTTTTCGCAACAAAATTAATTTCCAACAATTGTTCAAATTTCCACCAAATTTACACAATTCAAAATCATCAATATCAACAAAGGAAAAATATACTTTCCCATCCCACACTTTAAAACCTGCTGTCCTCAGCATGGGGCAAACAAAAATTTCAAAAGAGATAGGGGGGAAGGGACTTCCTGCTCAAGGGTGCAGAGGAACTTGGGAATCAAGCCGGGCATTCAAGGTAGCCAATGCTTTAATAATTTGCTATTGTTGATGCTTGAATTCCTCTTGGTTAGTAGCCAAAATGTCCATACGGTCTATCAAAGCAGTGTATTGAGCGAAGGAGAAAGTGACTGAATCGTGATCCGGGGCAAGTAGAGGATGACACAGGCTGCGCTCCATCTTATGCAAGTATTCTTCTCAGCTGGTTAGCCTGGACCCATGCTTCGTAGTCACATCATCAACCATTATCTTCATGTTCTTCAGCATCTTGGCATCAATGTAAGTACCTGCAGGGAGGCTTTTGTCAATATCCAATGGATGCCCGAAATGTCTGGCAATCATGGTCACCCATCCCCCAAAGGAGATCTTTTTTACTTTAGTTGATTTTTGTTGTATTTCCTCGAGTTTATTCCACCAATGATAGGCTCCATTGATGCGGCAATGTCGCACCATGCAAGAAAGTATGAGAGCCTTTGGGAGATTGATCTGCCCTGCACTCTGCACATGAGACATGAAAGACATAGAAAAGAAGCGATGTAAAATTCTCAAAGCATGATCCTGTCGTAAATGAGATTTAGTGGTGCCGGCCACATAAGGGCCTCCAATCAACGGGTCTCTTATGTCTTCCCAAGCTCTGTCTTTTGAATGATCTTCATAAGCATAGATCTCATCTGGTGGAAATCCTAGAGTGTCAGTGACTTTAGCCAAAGATACTTCATAGAATCTGACTTTCAAGAAAAAGGTCATCATATTGGGATTGTTACCATGCCCGAAATGAAATTGCACTGTAGAAAGGAAGTCTCTGGTCAAATCTGGATAAACCAGTTCCCTGCAGTTAAAGAATCTTCCCCAACTGATGGCTGCAATGTGGCTCTCAATCTCCCCCTTGATCCCCAGCTTTTCCAGCAAACTCAAATTGAGATAAACTGAAGGTAGGTACTCGCAGTTGGAGAATATATCATAGTAAGTCCGC
Organism: Excoecaria agallocha; assembly: GCA_037975025.1. Lineage (NCBI taxonomy): Eukaryota > Viridiplantae > Streptophyta > Magnoliopsida > Malpighiales > Euphorbiaceae > Excoecaria > Excoecaria agallocha. The sequence goes on along the minus strand of CM075821.1, from coordinate 32,029,914 downwards.
ATCTTTTCAGGAACCCAGCTGATATTCTTGGTCCTTTCTTCTTTCGTGTCTTCTATTGCACAGGGGCTGGCTGTGGTTGCTGACTAGCTTCGGCATACTCTTCAGATGGGAAGGGTTGGCTGGCGAGTGGGAGGATTTCTTATGCTTGAGAAGAACTGGAAGCACGAGCTCTTTTAGGTGCCACTGTCCAAAAACAACAAAATTGAAAGTTTACAATGTGGGGAAAGGAAAATAAACACAAATATAGCAGGAATAGATGAGAATGCATATATAAATTTATGTCACACACAAGTTCCTTAGAAGTACGTGGCACTCAACCACGATGACCGAGTCATCCTTTGGAAATCAGTAGCCCGCAGGTCGAATCGTTTCAGCCTATATACCTCAAGGACAGAAATGGCACACACATGCAGTCAAATGCAATTGTTGATTAAGACAAAAAAAAATTATTGATTTGGCATGCTTATTTGAGCATGAAATATGCTTGATAGATGTGCAACAGTTCCAAATCATCTACAGTAATTGGATCACAATGTCAAAACAAGTCATGGTAAAGCAATGCATTTAACAACATTCAATAAATCTGTAGGCATGACAATTTCGATGTATCGGTGTCTGCATTCAAGCAAGAATTCAACAATTTCACTCATCATATTCAGCAAGAAGAAAAATGCAGTGCACTAAAACAAAAAAGAACAAGGTTCAACTTGCGAAAATTAGGCAAGATAGGAAATGAAAATTAAAAGTGCTTCAAGGACATACACAAAACACAATATAACAAAATGACCAAACAAATGCCATCAATTCTCTCAATCAAATGACACACATAAAAATTAAAAGAGAGAACAAAAAGGAAAAAGAAATGAAAATGAGGGAGGATACGAGAACATACCTATGGGTTGTGTACCTTACATACAAAATTCATCCATAATAATACACAGGTAAGACTCACAAAGGAAAAACAAACCCAAAAACAAACCAAAACAGAGAAAAACACACTAAAAAAATAATAAAAAAAATCGAATAAAGAAATAACTACAGAAAAATACGAAAGCAGAATAAATCGTAAACAGAAATGAAAAAACTTAATTAACCAACAACATGACAATCAAAAAGCAAAAAAAATCTCTGATTTTTTTTATATATAAAACAAATTAAGAGAACATTTTGAGGAAGGTGAAAACGAGAACAACATATCAAATCGAAAGACAAAAACAACTACAACAATTGCTTGAAAGAAAATTAAATAAAAAGAAAGCACACTAAACTTCCCGAAAAATAAAAATAAAATAAAATAAAATATATAAATAATTAGAAAGGGAAGGAAACTTACTTGATTGATGATGATAATGGAGAAAATAAAGGAACTAAAACAATCACAATCATAAAAAAAATTGTTAGAAAAACCAACGAAAATAAAGAAGAAAAGAAGAAGAAAACAAAGAACGAAAAAGAAGAAATAAAAACAATGGAAAAACATGTTTCAACACTAGATCTAAACAATAAGAAAGAAGAAAAAGAAAAACGAGAAGGAAACAAACTTACCGGAGAAGATGGCGGCTAGCGGTGGAGAACGGCGAAGGGGAAGAGTAGGGGAGGGAGAAAAGAGAAAAAGAGAGAGAGAGAGAGAGAGAGAGAGAGAGAAACGAAATGAAAAGAAATAAAAAATAATGAAATAGGGTTTCTTAAAATTAGGGTTTCATTTTTTTTTCATTTTTCTTTTTTTTTTTAAACAACACGGTTACTATGAATATCATAGTAACTATGAGGTAACTCAATAAAAGTTTCTGGACTAAAAACTGACCTGGGTCACGGTTACTATAAATTTCATAGTAACCGTGAGATAAAATAGAATTTGCTTCTAGACTAAAATGAAGGTATCTCACGGTCATCATGAAAATCATAGTAACCGTGAGATAAAACACAAATTGCTTCTGGAACAAAATTGAACATTGGTCACGGTTACTATGAAAACCATAGTAACCGTGAGATAAAATGGATTTCAGTTCTGTACCAAATTGAAGGAACCTCACGGTTACTAAGATAAGCTTAGTAACCGTGAGACCCTAAAATTACCGAAAAATTTTTATTTTTTCTCATTCTCTCCTAACAATTAAACAAAACTTTCTTCTCCACTAAATTTCTAGAAAAACACACACAAATTGAATGAAACTCACAATCCTTAAACCACTACCCTTAACACAACTATTAATAAGAAATTAACACAAAACATTGTTCAAAAGTATGAGTTAAAGGTAGTTCTGCATTTATCAAGTCCGCAGCTGGACTTTCAAATACCGTCAAGTGTCTTGAAGAGTGACAATCACCGAAGCACCTTCAAATGTTGGTTCGAAATAGGGCTTCACACAATGTCCATTCACCTTGAATTCTTTTTCATCTCTCGGGTGTTTGAGAGTCACCATCCTAAATTTATCTGCTCTTACTAGCACATAGGGCCCTTTCCACCTCGATTTAAGTTTCACTGGGAACAGTCTCAATCTACTATCATAAAGCAGCACTTTCATTCCTGGTATAAGTTCCTTCTTGGCTATTCTTCGATCATGCCACTTCTTTGTGTTGTCTTTATATTTCTTGGCATGTTCATAAGCCCAGAATCGGATCTCCTCCAATTCGTTCAACTGCAAAGACCTGCACTTTCCTGCATTCTCAAGGTTAAGATTTAAAAACTTAGTAGCCAATAAGCCTTGTGCTCTAATTCCACCGGTAAGTGACAGGATTTTCCAAACACCAACCTAAAAGGCGACATTCCTATTGGTGTTTTAAAAGCTGTCCTATAAGCCCACAAAGCCTCATCTAACTTAAGGTACCAATCCTTCCTAGATGTATTGACCGTTTTCTCCAAGATTGCCTTCAACTCTCAGTTAGAAACCTCAACTTGCCCATTAGCTTGGGCATGATATGGGATAGTTATTTTGTGCCTCACTCCGAATCTTTTCAATAAGGCTTTGAATTGGTGGTTGACAAAATGTTTCCCACCATCACTAATAATAGCTCTCGGGGCTTCATAGCGGGTGAATATATTCTTCTTTAAGAATTCTAAAACAACATTTGCATCGCAAGTCCTAGTGGCTATAGCTTCTACCCATTTACTCACATAATCGACTGCCACTAAGATATATTCAAACCCGTAAGAAATTGGAAAAGGTCCCATGAAATCTATCCCCCATAAGTCAAACAGTTCAACCTCAAGCATGTTAGTCAATGGCATCTCATCTCTCCTGGTTATATTTCCCACCCTTTGACATCGATCACAGGTTTGAATGAATATTTTAACATCATGAAATAAGGTGGGCCAATAAAACCCAGAAGAAAGAATTTTCGATACCATTCTGTTAGGGCCATGATGTCCACCAGCTTCCCCACTATGACAGGCTTGCATGATTTTTACTTGCTCCTCCTTGGGAATGGACCTTCTGAGAACTTGATCAACACAAAGACGGAAGAGGTAAGGATCATCCCAGATGTAGTGCTTCGCATCAGCTTTAAGCTTCTTCCTTTGCTGCCATGTGAAGTCTCTCGGTATATAACCTCCTGCAAGAAAATTTACAACATCAGCGAACCAAGGTAAAGAAACTTTACAAACAAATAATGCACAAATTCGTTCATCAGGGAATAAATCCGAAATCTCCCCTTTTTCAATATGATCATGCTCCATTCTTGACAGATGATCTGCTACATGGTTTTCTGCCCCCTTCTTGTCTTTAATCTCTAAATCGAACTCTTGCAATAGGAGTACCCATCTTATCAGTCTTGGCTTGGATTCCTTTTTGGCAAAGAGATGCCTTAGTGCTGCATGATCAGACCACACCACAATTTTTGCTCCCAGTAAATATGGTCGAAATTTCTCAAATGCAAATACAATGGCAAGAAGCTCTTTTTCAGTTGTGGTATAATTGACTTGAGCTCCTGTTAGAGTGTGGCTCGCATAATAAATAGCAAAAAAGACTTTCTTTTTCCTTTGACCGAGCACTGCTCCCACTGCAAAACCGCTCGCATCACACATTAATTCAAATGGCGAATTCCAATCTGGAGATATAATCACCAGAGCTGAAATAAGCCTTTTCTTTAACAATTCAAAGGCCAATAAACATTCATCATCAAAATCAAAAGGAGCATCTTTCATTAACAAATTCGACAAAGGTTTCGCAATTTTTGAAAAATCCTTTATAAACCTTCTATAGAAACCTGCATGCCCTAGAAAACTCCTTACTCCCTTAACATTGGTCGGTGGTGGAAGCTTCTCTATAACCTCTATTTTTTCCTTGTCCACCTCAATTCCCTTCTCAGAAATCTTATGCCCCAAAATTATCCCATCCCTTACCCTAAAGTGGCATTTTTCCCAATTTAGTAATAGGTTGGTCTTCTTACACCTACTTAACACTAAGTCGAGATGCTCTAAGCAGCTCTCAAAGTCAAGACCTTATATGGTAAAGTCATCCATAAATACCTCTATAAATTTCTCTATAAAGTCATGAAAAATTGCCATCATGCACCGCTGAAACGTAGCCGGCGCATTGCACAAGTCAAAAGGCATCCTCCTATAGGCGAAAGTGCCATAAGGGCAGGTAAAGGTGGTTTTCTCCTGGTTTTTAGGTACTATGGGGACTTGCAGATATCCCGAATACCCGTCTAAAAACAATAAAACATATTACCTGCTAACCTTTCTAACATCTGATCAATAAATGGCAATGGAAAATGATCTTTTCTGGTGGCATGATTCAATCTCTTATAGTCTATGCACACCCTCCAAGCCGTGACCGTTCGAGTGGGGATTAGTTCATCTAATTCATTTTTTACTACTATCATTCCCCCTTTCTTAGGGACACATTGCATTAGGCTAACCCATTTACTATCAGAGATTGGATAGATTATACCTGAATCAAGCAGTTTAAGTACCTCTTTCTTCACAATCTCTTGCATAGCTGGATTGAGCCGTCTTTGGGGTTGAGCGACCGGTTTGCAATCCTCCTCCATAAGAATTCGGTGTGTGCAGTAACTCGGATTAATACCCTTCAAGTCCGCTGTCTCCCATCCTATTGCTTCTTTGTGTTTTTTCAACACCTTGAGCAGCGTCTCCTCTTCAGCACCTGTCAACAAAGAAGAAATAATCACTGGCTTTTCTTCTCTTTCCAAAAATACATATTTTAAAAGAGAAGGAAGAGGTTTTAGTTCAGATTTCAATTCTCCCTCTTGCAAAGTGATTTTTCTTGCTTTGAATTTTCCTCCTTGCAGTCTTTCACCACAGCTGCTATTAGTTCTTCTTTTACTCCATCCAATTCTTCATTTTCCAAGGAATGCATTAAACTTGAATTCATTGGATCATTTAGTAGTACTTTTTCTTGCACTTCCTCTACACATTCGTCGATTTTGTCCATGAAGTAGGCTGACTCTTCTAGGTCACTTGATGGATATTTCTGAGACTTGTTCATATCTACCACCAGTTCTTCGTTGTTGAATCGAAGAGTAACCTTTTGCCCATGAACATCAATCAAAGCCTTTGCAGTGTTCAAAAATGGTCTTTCCACGATAAGGGGTACTTTTCTGTCTTCCTCCATTTCTATGACTACAAAATCCACGGGAAAAATGAATTTTCCTACTTTTACCAGTAAGTCCTCAATAACTCCCCTTGGCCTTCTCATCGATCTATCTGCAAGTTAAAGTCTCATTCCTGTTTCCTTGAGATCGCCTAAATTGAGTTTCCTGCACATAGAATAAGGCATTATATTAATGTTGGCTCCTAGATCACATAAAGCGTTTCCAACAAAAGTTTCGCCAATTTCACAAGGTAGAGTAAAGCTACCTGGATCTTCCAATTTCTTCGGGATCTTATTCATTATAATTGCACTACAGTTCTCAGTGAGTTGCACAATTCCATACCCTTTTAATTTCTTTTTATTATAACAAAGTTCTTTCATAAACTTAGCATAGTTGGGCATGTGTGCTAAGGCTTCAGCAAAAAGCAAGTTAATATGTAATTTCTTAAACATTTCTAGAAACCTAGCCAATTGCTCATTTTTCTTCTCCTTCCTAGCTACAGCAGGAAATGGCAACCTATTGATATCAAGATCCTCTATGTTCAGATTCACGATACTCTTTTCCTTGTCATTCCTTAGAGCATCCACATCTACCTCTACTCTAGAGTTAGAAATACTTACCTTTCGCGTTGGTTCCTCCAATTCAGTTGATGAAGTTGGTGATTTACCTCTTCCTTTCTCTCATGCTACTTCCTTGCCACTTTTCAAAGTGATTGCTTTGGCCTCCTCTTTGGGATTGCGGTCCATATTTGAAGGAAATATCCCTAGTTGTCTGTTTGAAATTGAAGTTGCAAGTTGACCCAATTGAGTCTTCAAATTTCTCATTGAAGCATCTTAATTTCGGTTCCATTGCTCTTTATATTTCCACCTTGAATCTTGACTCGCCATGAATTGTTATTGGCTATTCATGAAACTAGCAAACATGTCTTCTAAATTTGGCTTCTTTTCTTGAATGGGTGGTTGTGATTGAAATTCCGGTGGATGGTATGGTTAAGGTTGATTAGAGTTTTGCCCTTGATGGTGATTTGGTGGATAGGGGACTTGGTAATGATTGGTGGCTTGTGGTTGGTGGGGCTGAGCTTGACTATGATAGGCATTTGAGTGGTAAGGTGCTCTTGGTTGTGGTTGAGAAGATGAAGCTTGTTGATTCCCATCCTTCCATGAGAAATTAGGACGATTCCTCCATCCCGGATTATATGAATTGCTGTAGGGGTCATTCCTTCTAAAATCACCTAATGCATTTACATCTCCTACAACTCCTCCTTCTTGGATAACTTGCTCACTTTCACACGGTCCACTCCCTTGATTTACTGCAGCCACATTTTGAACTTTCAAACCACTCAACTCCTTTTTTACTAATTCTAACTGTGCTTTTAATAATGCCACTTCATCCACATTGTGTAACCCTTGCCTCCTTGGGATTGCTCTAGGAGCAGTCCATTGTGAGTCATTTGCTGCCATCTCATCCAACAACTGAAAAGCGTCCTCAGGCAGCTTGTTCAAGAAAGATCCTGCCGATGTTGCATCCAATAATGACCTTGTTTGAGGTGTAACTCCCGCATAAAAGATGATCATCAATTGATAGACAGCTATTTCATGATGTGGACAGCTTCTCAATAATCTTCTAAACCTCTCCCATGCCTCGTGAAAAGGCTCTTCATTCATTTGATGGAAACTCATGATGCTATTTTGGATGCTTGCAGTCTTTGTTGGAGGAAAGAATCTCATTAAAAACCTTTCTTGCATTTGATCCCATGTCCATATTGACCGACGTGGTAACATTTGTAACCACTCTCTTGCCTTGCCAATCAATGTAAATGGAAACAACTTCAACCTCACTGCATCCGTACTAACACCCGAAATTTGAACAGTGTCACTAACTTCCAGAAATATATCGATATGCTGAGCTGGACCCTCTACTTCTGAACCAGAGAACTGATTCCTCTGTACCATGGTAATGGTGGCTGGCTTGAGCTCAAATTGTACTCCTCTCGGTAATACAATTGTTCGGTGATCTTCATTCAACCTTGGCACAGCGTAGTCTCTTATGGTCCTTTGCCTAGGCATTTCTTCTCTTCTTGCCCTTGGCATTTGTTCATGTGCCCTCGGCACTTGTTCATTCTCGGGAGGAAACTCATCAAGAGGAGGATCGTGCTCCATCTCGTTATCTCTATTAGCTCTCCTTCTTTGATGTAGGGTCCTCTCGATTTCAGGATCAAAAGGTAGTAATTGCTCTTGTTCTGTTCTATTCATGCACCAATTTTACCTGAAAAGAATCAAGAAAAACAAAATAAGGAAAAGAAAACACATACAAACAATAATCACAGCTTACTAACAACGCCAATTTCTCCGGCAACGACGCCAAAAACTTGTTGCGACCCTAGCAAGTGCACTAGATCGACAAGTAATAAAGCGGGGTATAGTTAGGATCCTCAATATCGAACCCAAGGGAAATGTGTGTGTAAAGACTGTGAAGATTAATTGTATGCTAAAGAATTTCGAATTGTTTGTGTGTAGAGTTGTTTGATTTATATAATGTAACTTTAAAGTTTAAGTATGTAATGTAGAGAAATTTAAATTCAGTGTATTAAATTCTGAAAAATTAGCAAATGTAAAAATCTATAGAAATCAAGCGTTGCTCGGGTTCACTTATCCACCCTATACCTAAATGTGAATAAATTTTTACATAAAAGTATACATGAATAAACTCGAAATAATCCTTCTTAACCCAAATGTCCCATTCCGGAGCCAGCTATTCTAGTTGCTAACGTCCCATTCCGGAGCCAGCCCAACAACTAGCCTAAACCCGATTCTAAAATCCTGAGTTAGGTCTATCGTCCCATTCCGGAGCCATCCAAAATAGACGATATTCATGATAGAAAAACTGAGCAAGATCATTCATAAACTCTAATATATTAGGCTCAATACCCATCACGACATATGATAAATGCCATTCATCCATGGACACAAAATAACTTAATAGATCAAAAAATCAATGATAAACAAATAAGTACTTGTGAAATAGACCATCCATTCATATAAAAATTAATTTGAGTTCAAGATTCACATTATGAGTAGGGGATTCAAAGATCCCCAAGCAACAAAAAAGACTACTCACAATCCATAATAAAATGAAAAGAGAAAAAGATAGAATAACCCCTGAAATTCATGGTGAAGAAAATTCAGCTGAATCCAAGCTCTTCAATTTCTTTCTCCAAAGCTTACAGGAAAAATGAGCTTCCAATATGTAGATCTATACTTGTAAACTATATATCTATGTTTAATCTAAGTGTTTTTGTGTAAATCCCACTATTTTCAAGTATATCTATGTATTTATGTGTGTAAAATAAACAAAGAGCTCAAAGAGAGAAGAAATAAACCCTAAAACCTAAAAATTACCCAAAAACTACCTCTCTCCCGATTTTTCAGAAAACTCTGCCTTATAAAGGTTAACATGGGTCACGGTTACTACCAAATCCGTGGTAACCGTGACCTCTAATGAAAAACCCTCTTTTGATTAAAATGGGTCACGATTACTACTAAATCCTTAGTAACCGTGAGATTGCTCGGAGCTGAAATTCAAAATTTGGTCACGGTTACCATGAAATTCCTGGTAACCTTGAGATAGTTCTCATCTTCATTCTGGACTGAAAAATTGCCTGCCTCATGGTTACTAGGAAATCTTTAGTAACCGTGATATGCTTCTCTTCTTGCTTCTGTATTAAAAACTCCATAGGTCATGGTTACCAGCCTATCAAGTACAATTGCCATATTGACCGTGACAAGCTTCAAAACGGTGCTTTTTGACAGAATACATGGGTCACGGTTACTAGGAAATTCCTGGTAACCGTGAGGTACATAAAAATCACAAAATTCTATAAAAAACTCTAAAAAATCACACAAAAAACTAGAATTAACTGAGAATCGAATAAATTATTAAATGCTAGTAAAAACAAAGCAAAATATGCTAAAAGATTAATGAAAACTAGACTCAAATTAAAATAAAACTAAATACTGAAATTGAGTTATCAGAGTGCCTGTCCTTTCTAACTTTAAAGCTACCCACGTTTAGCCTACGCGACACCGTTTTATGGTAAGAGCTTTCCCTTGCCTCATTTACTTATTTATTCCAATTGATGCGATTTCTCATCCAATGTCCAACGAGTTTTTTGAATTTGTTAATAAGTGTTTAATTATTTTAATAATTCATGAGCACCAGCACATTGTTTTATGCACCTTAATATGAGTGACTTAAACTTCCTTTTCACAATATATTTTTTACAATATATTATTATCACAATGTGATTATTTAAATTTCAATCGATAAAAATTTCAATTGACGATTTATCATATTTAAATCAAAGAATGGATCGGATCAAAAGATCGAGCACCGCCAAGAGCGGATCGGAAGATCGACCACGGCCAAGAGTGGATCGGATTGGAAGATCAAGCACCGCCAAAAGCGAATCGGATCGGAAGATCGACCATTGCCAACGGCGGATCGGATTGAAAAAGGCATGAAAATGCTTTAAAAAAATTTCATCCACAACCAATGGTGGATCCAATGATCGAAAAATAATAATACCCTAAAAAATAGAATTACAAGACTAAGAACATTTAAGAAGCCTAAGTGAGGAAGGCTTAAGAAAGCCTCCCAAAAGCCAACTAGCTAGACATGGGAAATAAAGCTGTCCTGATCAGACGAGACTCCTCCTGAAAAAACGAATGGTCGAACACTAGAAGCCTAAGTTCGGAGAGAAAAGGAATATGACTTTGAAAAATTTATCGGATAAGAAAAGCAATCGAAATGCAGGTTAGTAAAATGAAATAATTTGTATTTATAAATTTATTTGCAGGATAATTATTTCAAAACTCTCGATCGGTGTATATCTCGATCGAAGCAACGAAAATTTTCTTGATCAACGTACATTCTGATCGCAACAATTAAATTTCAGTCTCAATAAATTAAGGGACTCTGCCACTGGCCGTAAAATGATTGAATGGCCGCCATAAACAACAAACATCCGGACCTTTGATCTCTCTTGAGAAACGATCGAACTAGTTGAAGGGGGACAAGTGATAATACATAAAAAAAAATAAAAAACAAGATGAGGACTAAGGCTAACCCATCAAAAGCCAGCTAAAAAGGCCCAATATTGAAAGACTAGAAGTTCACTATTAAAAGTTACAGTTGGACTACAATTGAATCACTTTTCAAGGCCAAAAGCCCTATAAATGGGATAACTTCCTTCATAAGTCATAGATTGATCTCTTTCTAAGACTCTCTCTCTCTAATTTTTCTTAGACATTCCGATAGCTAATTTGAATGTCGGAGCACTAACGCTCAGTAGGACAGGAGTAGTCTCCTTTTTATAGGTCATCCAAACCTCTTCTTCGATCAAGCATCATATCTCTAATTTAGGTGTTGATCTCTCTCTGTTCTATAAAATTTTACCGTAATTGGAAAAAGCTAAAATTGTTAAAAGTGATCCCCCCACTCGAAGTTTCCAACTAGAAACCAAGTTTCACTTTTTAATTTCTCAACTTGAAATTACAATTCGATACAATGCAATTTAGCCTTCAATTTTTTTTAATATTCATTAATATTTAGTTGGAGTCAAATAATTGGTCGACTACGAAATAATTTTTTTTTTAATATTAACTTTTTTCATTTACAAAATTGTAACTCAAAATCTTATTTTTTTAAAAAAAAGTGTCAAATCACATAAACAATTAAACCAACAATTTGCTCCAAATAAATTTTAAACTAAATTTACGCCATTTTTTCCCTTTCATATAATAATAATAATAATAATAATAATAATAATAATAATAATAATAAAGCAAGCTTTTGTTCATTCTTTTATTTTGTTTATTTTAGCATCAGTTACTATAAAAATTTACAGTAAAAAAGAATTATGTAAAAAAATAAATGAAAAGAAAATTCCATTAATAGAAAAAAAAGATATTGTAAATTGAACGTTGCATGCTAATTTAAATTAGAAATTCATCTTGGGCGAACTGGCCATTACCAAATATTTTTGAGGGTCAATTTGCATTTTTCTAAGACAAAACTTTAACCAGGTTATTGGTGATAAAATATGGTGCGTGTGTATGCAGTGCACAATCCAATGATTTAAATATGTATGCACTACTCTAGCTATTGGTGATGTAATATGGTATAATTTTTCTTCTTAATGTATTGAGTAAGTGATTATTTGTAAATAATTTCAATTCATGGAATGGTATTTTATTGTAAAACCATTGTTCTCAAAAAAAAAAAGCATGACTTTTGCTTACCAATTTATTTTTTTTTGCTTACCAATTTATTGATTTATTATGATTCACAATATTTTTATTCCCTCACTACCCTCATTTAATTTTTAAAACTCCCATTATATCCTACTACAATCCTAATTTTATATCTCACTCTTGTTAAAAGCCTTTATTTATTTTTTATTTTTTTCAACTTCCCACTTATAAAAAAAAAAAATTAGACCACACCATACTATACTATTTTTCCAAATATCTTTTTAAATCATACTACAATATACTATACCATATCATATGATACTCTACCACGTCATGATACACCTCAAACAAACATGGTGTAATGAGAATCAAAGTACAATGTACATATAAAAAATACATGAAAAAAGGAAAAGAAAAATAGAGCAGTTTGCTTTATTATATAATCAATATTTCCAGGAAAATAAAAGGGTACAGCAATGTCCATCTAAATGACAATGAAAGCACACTAGCTCAATGCCATGTGTAAGTATGCACAAATTGGAAGTAGTCAAATAGTATAACGCATATTTACTTGTCAGAAATGGCATTTTAACTGCATAGCCAACAAGCAAATACCTGTTTGACTACCAAGAAATTGTCTCCTTGTTAGACCACCAACTGCAGGCTACAATTTTCAGGATTCCATAAGCCGTTCCATGACTAATTTGACAACTGCGGGAGCATCAACTGAAACAGCCACCTTCACTGAAGGTTTATCAGACCATTCCGTGACTTCACCAAACCTAGTTTACAATTCAAGACACATAAAACTATGACCAAGCCGCTGCAGCACTTACAGTCGAGTCAATACGGTGTATGCTACTCAGAACTGATTGAATTTGATAATTAAAGACTAAAAAATGAACTGATACTCATGCAGCCTTCAACATTAACTACGTTTGCCCTGTCTTTTATGGCTTTAAAACTTACTCCCTCCATCCCACAAATAAAGGTTTGGTTTCTTTTGTAATTTATTCCACAATAAATTCTACTTTCCCTATTTATTTTATGCTAGTAACTTGTTAATTGTCCATTCATCCCTATTTATTATTTCTCAATTTACCACTATGCCCCTAATAAATGTAGGGATATATTAGGAAAAATGTACAGTTTCAATCACATAAATTAAATTTTCTTATGTGAAAATTGAAACAATCCTATATTTGTGAAACAGAGAGAGTATTTCCATACTTCACATCCATGAAATGATAGAAACCAACAACCAAAAGGAAGATTTACTTTTTTGCGTCCTTTTATTTTTAATTCAACTTGTGTTATTTTAAATGAGCTTAATTTTGAACATAACCATTTCTAAACTGGTATCATCTCTCAGATGATGGTTGCTCGATACCAAGAAACAATCTCATGTGAGTCTTACCTCTTCTTCTTGTTATACAATATTGTCAATCCCCTTGTGATGCCAGTGGTTTGGACTCTAACACCACCCTCTGTGTATGTCATAAGCGAGGGATTTACTGCAGCAAGAAGGGCTGTAGGATCATGAAGATAGACTCCTGCATTCCAAACTAAGTATCAATATCTTCAAAGATTTTGTTTTTAAGCCTATCAACCACCGAAGTATAAAAACAAATCTCTTTTGCTGTATGGAAAATAAATAAATAAATAATAAGGAAAAAAGAGCAACAACAAACCTCTTGTGTTGTATGTATCGTGATGATAAGCAAAATACCCCTCTAAAATTTTGCACAAGTACTGAACAAATTTTCCATTTGACTGTGCCATCAAGTTTCAGTCATTATCTACGATCAATTACAACAAATGACAAAATAATCAAAGAAAACAAACCTAAGTCACATAAATGAAGCTCATTCAGTTCATGAGAACCTACGACTGACTTTTGAATGAATGTTTTCTGGCATCATGTCATCAAAGATTTTCTTTCTTTGGAGGATTTCAGTTTTCTATTTCTTTTAATAAACCAGTGTTTTACAAAATAATTTTGGCCAAATACATGAATTGACGCTCCAATTTGATACCGATTTTCATTTAAACACTTGAATTTATTGGCCGACCAAATAAACACTTCAATTAAAAGATTGACATATATCTAAACCCTTATTGCTTGCGTGGCACAAACACTGTAATTCACCCAAAGAAGGGAGTGTGAAACACCATAACAACCACCGCTTCTCTTTCCCTCTCCTCTCTCTCCTCCTCTCTTTCCCTCTCTTCTCTCTCTCTCTGCCCCTACCCCGCCCCCCCTCTGTTCTCCACTCTTTCCCTCTCCGTTACCACCAATGCACACTCCCTTTCTCTTTCTTCATTTGTTTCATTGCTCTGACTGCCTCCGACACTGGGGATCCAACCCGGCTTGACTCCGACCCTTGTTTTGTTGCTGGCTCTGTTGGTGCTCGTTACAAGCTTATGTCCCCGGCAAAGCTCTAGATCTCGAGGTTGCCTTGTATCACGATTCCTCCTTGTCTTAGTCCGATGTCGTTTCTTGAGTCTCCGGTTGAGTCCTGATTTTGGTTTCTAATGTTAAGGTTAGTGTGTGATTTTTTTTGGGATGAGTTTTTGGTTTCTGTTTAGTTGCTTAGAAGATGAAGGAGATGGTTGTTTTGCTGTATGTGTTTAGTTTTGTTGAAATTGAAATTGAAAATAACTTGTTAGGAAGTTTAAGATCTGTTTGGCAGCTGGTGGAAGTGGAGAAAAGTGTACCAATTGCTAATTTGAAACTGAAAAAATCAATGAATCATATTAAGGAAGAATTGCTGTATGTATAAAGGTTGGGAAAATTTTGCCATATGATAGTATTTTGTTAGCGCAGAAATGACCATCTCTGGGTGAGATTGTGCAAGTCTTTGCTTGATATGATTCCGATGAGGAACTAGGGTAGATTAGAGGCAGCTCAGTGTCGTCGACTTTCAGGCAGCAGAGATGAGTCCGATGAAGAAGCAGGGTCCAATTTTTTAATATATTTATTGACACGTAGCATATTCTATTGGATTTGTTGCCACATCAGCGCATGTAAAATACACGCTCTTTCCTGTCTGTATAAATTCATAAAAGGTGATTTAAACATATCTTTTTTTCTGAGATAAGGTGTTTATTTGGACACTTAATTAGTATGGGTGTTTAAATAAAAATCGTTGACAAGTTAAAATGTCAATTCACGTATTTGGCCAACAATTTTATTCCTCAAAAATTTGGCCTTAAAAAAAAGTAATGCACAATATTATGAATTCTAGCCAAGTACATACAAATTTGTACCAAACATTTAATTGTTTTTCACCACCTTCATTTTGGATTAAATACATTAATAAATTCTTTATTTTGAGCACAGCTGTCTGCAGGAAAATTTTGCACCAGTCTAGCTCCGGAGGAACAATCGATTAGGTTGTGACTCCTAGTAGATTCAAAAGGCTTTATTGGGTTTTTATATATAAATGATTTTGTGAATGCCCATTTCTCCCATATATAAGATGGTGCACACACGTAATGCAAAGATTGTCAAAATGATACCTGTCAAAACAACTTGATGCTTAACATTAATCCCCACAGCCAAAACATCTGCTCCACTGGTGAAAACAATATCAGCAGCATCTGGATCACCAAATATCTGATAAAAAATTCAGCATTTTAGACTTGAGATGAAGGTGATAGGAGAGGAAAGCAGCAAATGGCACCAATGCACAAAGTTGTTCTGATAGAAGCAGCATTGCTTATTGAAGAAACTTACTTCCACAGATTCTTTATAAGCTTTCTTGGTCCAAATGAAATAAAAATTCTCTTAAACAGATTAGATGCAACTACACAAATCGACTAAAAAAGTCACAACTTAATAAGCCATAAAAAACATCATGCAAAACTGGTTAGAAGGTTAATGGTGAAGATCACCATGATAATGTGCTTAAAAGACCTCATGAGGCACAGCACGTTTGCAAGGATGTCCAGATGCCTAAAAATAAGAGGGCTCCTAATCTTTAAAATGTTTGGAAGAAATAAAAACTTTCAGGCAGGAGAACTCTTCCTGTTGAAAGGGGAGATCTATCGATGGCCACTTCAACATAAACCCTCTTGCTTCATATTGAATATATTTAATTTTTATAATTAATTATGAAAATTTTATTTTTATTTTGACTATTTTAATGAATATTATATTTAATTTGTATTTTTTCATTTATAAAGCATTTTTAGCTATTAAAAATAATATTTCAAATTGTATAATTTATTAAATTTATATATTAAAATTTTTTAATGGTTAACCAATAAATCGATCCGAAAAACTAAGTTAAAAACCGAAACCAATATAACAGTTAACTGAAATTAATAGACTGATTTAATAAATTTGTTAATGGACAGCTTAACCGGTTCATGCTCACCCCTATTAAGTAGAGCTTCCTGACAACTTGTCTAAGCTTCACCCAATTAGCCTGTGTTAGATCATTTACAAAATCATCACTGAGGTTGTGATTAATAGAATTAAGGGAGCTGCTTTCTAAATAGGTTCATGAAAATCAAGCTAGTTTTGTTTTTGGCTGGAACAACACTAACAGTACAATTGTCGCTCAGGAAATTGTTCATTGCATGAGGAAAAAGGGAAAGGAGGGTTGTATGGCTATTGAATTAGACTTTGAGAAAGCTGATGATTCTACTAATATATTGAGTCAGAAATTGAGGTTTACGCAAGTGTAGGAAATTGCAAGATATACGGGTATTCCCATGCTTCATAATAGAGTTCATAGACTTTCCAGTATGTATTTCATAAAAGGCAACTAAGGCTGTCAGGTGGGCTGCTAAGTCTCTTTTTTGCTTGGTTGGTGACCCTAGCTAATTCTGTTTTGTCAGCGATTCCCTCTTTTATTATACGGTACGCTTTTACTGCAAAATGGCTTACTTTGAAAGTGGAAAAGCAGATCAGAACTTTTATCAAGGGTTCTACAGGCAAGAACCGATCCAATAGCCCTGCCAATTGGGATCTTGTTTGCCAATCTACTAAACATGGAGGATTGGTATTAGCATTAGATTTTTGCAAGTCTTAGTTTGTGGTTACCCAGTGATGATGACCAGAATGATATTTCACTGAGAAAGTCCTTCAAAGGGATAAAATGCTGAAAAACAGGATGTCTAAGCAACCACTAAATAAGAAATCCTAAACCAAACATCAAAAGGTGAGTAAATTGGTTTGTCAACTTACATTTGCCTCTGCTGCAGGGTTCACATTCCCATTTACTGAAAATGCACCACCAAGAAGAACAATTTGCCCAACGTTTTTGACAAATGCAGGATCTAATTCGATGGCCTGTAGAACAGAAAATCTATAAAGAAAGTACAATAAATGAAAGTTAGCAATGAAAAACCAATCTACACGAGTAATCTGACCAATGCAATATTTGTAAGTGGGCCTAATGCCACCACAGTGACTTTTCCAGGGTAGAGATTTGCTTGTTTGACTAGAAATTCAGCTGCTGATTGTTCAATTGGCTTTCCTTTTGGTGGGGGGAAGTTTTGGTTGCCAAGGCCATCAGCACCATGCACAAAATCAGCAATCCGAAGTTTTGTACCTTGCTTTACCATATGTAGAGATGAAATGAATTGATGAAAAATGAAATTCAATCATTTATTAGTTTATATTTTTGTTATCATTAGGTTAAACAAAAGATGCAGTCCCAGAGGTGAAATACAAAATCAAAGATGCAAGTGTAGATTATAACGATAAATACCATAAAAATCAGACTTATTGCAGTATCTATGTGCTAGCCAAGAATAGAAAATAAATTTATTCACCTGAAATTGCCCTTCATATCTAGAGAAGCTTAATTTCGTTGGTTAGGCAAACCATATGGATCAATAGAGATTCTCTATAGACAACTTATGCCAGACATTCAATTTCATATTACTAAAAAGGACATATGTCAACTTTTCATTCCCTGTAAATATTTGTAAAGGACAGTGATATAATATTCTAAATTGATTTCCTCTCCCAACTTACAGCTTTTTTCATCCCTGTTTTAGAAATCCTACCAAACACACAACAATTCTTTGAAGCCAACACTTCAAAATCTCTCTAAAAACAGTACCCTGCAATCATCTGTACGCACAATTAAGTCAATTTAATGAGACCTTAACACTAAACTAGTCATTTGCCTCATCAAGAGACGTAAAAACTAGATTGCGGATTCTCAAGTAGACGTGATAAAATTTCTCTCTCATTTCTTTCTTGTTGTTGTTATATAAATAACATCAAAAATTCCTAGTGATGGTTGAACTTTCCAAAATTCCCATAGAATTACCGTATCAATCCCCTCCATACTGCATAAGCTCATCACTGATAAAACAAGAATTGATTAAAGCAAAGATACACAGATCTAATAGACAACACAAATCTAAGGAGCCAATACAACCTAGAATTACTTAAAGAGCAAAGAATGAGTACATACAGTTATTGTCACATGAGATCCCTCGGCAACTGGAATATCAGTCCTTCCTGCAACCTCCAACTAATCCATAAACAGCAAACAGAAGTGTAACTGTAGTTAGCAACAAAAGAATTCAATTATTTCAATTGAAAGAAGCCTGAATTAAGGATCCAAATCCCCTATCTAGAAAATCACAGAGCTTTATTGTTAAAAAAAAAATTAAAAAAAAAAATAGAAGTAATAAAAAGGCAGCAACCAACGCAAATGGTTTACCAAATGCAAGGCATTCCTTGTAGCCAGAGTGGTATAAACGTTCCCATATATGGTAGTCAATCCAATCACTTCTACTTCAGGTGACCTTAATGCGAGAAATATTGCCATGGCATCATCTGATAAACACAATGTATTATTAAAAACATATTAAAGTCATTGTTAGAATGCCAACAGTAAAACTAGCAGATGCAAACTTTTTCCAATTCCAAATCGTATAACGTCCCAAAAATGAAAAATTTCCGTTCTTTATGTTCTCTTGAACACACTTTCTGAAGTACCAAACAGGAAGCATAAGCAAATGGATAGAATAAAAGAGGATAATTTACTCACTAATGCTTTGTTTGTTATGAGGAAAGTGGAGAGAAACGGAAAGAAAAGGGGAAAAAAGTTGAAATTTCCTTGGTTTGGTAAAAAAAAGAAAATAGATGAAGGGAATGAATGGAATGGAAGTGCAAGCAAATAAGAATTCCCTCCAATTAGGTGGGAAATGAGAGGAAATGAGAATTCTTGCTGCTACTGGCACCGTTGCTGAAGGTAACAGTGGTGATACCAGCGATCTCGGCGAACGACGATCTGATAAAGCTATTCTTTAACATTTGTCAGCTATGTTCTGGGCTCACAATCAAGTTGAAGGATTTGAATTCGAGGGACAGAGAAGGAGAAGGCAACTTTGCTGGCAAGAAGCAGACAAGGTGGCTTCAGCCAGTTGAGGAGGTTGATCAATGAAAAGATTTTTATTTCAGTTTTCCTCTGCGAATATAGGGAATCAGACAACGGAAAATGAAATTAACTTCTTTTCTTTTCCTTTTCACTTCCTTCCATTAAAACATAGGGTAACTGATCCTATACACCAAAAGCAAATGAATTTGATTAGCAGTTAGAAAAGGAAGGCGTACCAACGCCGGGGTCAGTGTCGATGATTATCTTTTTTGGTTCGGTCGCCATGGCTTTTTGATTCCAGACGCAGATACTACTGATTTGTTTGGTGAGAAATGGGGGTAAAATATAATGCAACAGGGGCGGGTGAGCTGGACCTGCATTTTATGGATGCTTCCGTGAAGTTTGAACAAAACAATACTAGGAATAATCCATAATCCATAAATGTCGACCATCTATCGTCGTTTATCAAATCCCCTGCATACGAAATTACTCTAAAATTTATTGAAAATATCGTACTAACCTTTAAAATTTATTTAAAATATAAAAAATATATTTTATATTATTAAAAATATTAAATTATTTTTAAAATTTATTAAAAATATTAAATTATTTTTCTATTACTTTTTGATGCATATTAATTTATTTTTAAAATTTATTAAAAATATTAAATTATCTCTTTATTATTATTTGATGTATATTTTTTACTTATTTTTTATGAACTAACGGGTGTCATTATAGAAAGATAATATGATATTTTTAATAAGTTAAAAAGATAATATAATATGCAATTAATTTAGAAATAAATATGATAAATAGTGATAATTTAAGAAAAAATTTATATATTAACCTAATAATAATACACTAAGGGATATGTTACTCCTTATCTTCTCCCTATAATTCATCAAAATCTTTATTTTGTAGGGGTTTTCCTTTTTTTTTCCCTAAAATATTTCAAGTTTTTGAGAATAGATGCTATTTTGGTTTTGAAATTGGTGTTATTTTACTTTTATTTACAATAAGGTCTATGAGACTGATGGTATTTACGTTCATAATGAGTCGGCGATACCATTGATGCATGGCACATATATGTCCTGATAATCCCGAAAATATAAAAAATGAGAGAAAGAGAAGAGAAGTTCAATCGGATGAAGCTTCCTGAAACCTGCAAGAAAAGGAGTGCTCAGTTGGACCAAGGTGAGCACTCCGATACTTAAGTTAGTGAATATCTTTTAAAGAGAAGAATAAGTGGAGAAGATTCTAAAGAGATGAACATTACCGGGAGCTTTCCACAATTTCTCTGTTTATAATATTCTTGTGACGATAGGTTAATTAGACTTTTGAGTGCCTAGAACAGTAACTTATTGTAGTGACATGATTGCACTGTAGCAACCATACCAGTTAGGTAGGTGACATCAGACGAAAATGTGAAAGCTATACCTTTGGACTGATGTAACAATCCGTCACATCAATTCGATCGGATTGACTTTGAAGCCTAATTATGGGCTTGCATGTGAGTTAGGCTTTTGGGCCTAAGAATCCAGTTACAGAAGGATGTTATCATTTGTTTCCCTCATAAATCAATCCGATTGGCTTTTTATACCCAAAAACTTTGCATTTCAATAAATCAAGGGGTAAGGTTCATTTCAAATTTTGAATGGAACCCTTCACCTGAACAGTCATCGGTCATTATAAACAACGCTTCATTTATTGTGCAATTAATAGCTCCTATAAACTCGTGATACTTGGTATTTTTCATTAGACGCATCAAACTTGCCGGATAAGTTACCCTTTCCCTATAAATAGGTGTTGGGTTATTCCTTTCACACTTTTGCAAAATTATCATACTTTCTTTCCTTTTTCTATGGCATTCAGATTTTGGGGCTTCAAAGTTCTTCACATTTCGACGTTTCTTTTCCAAGTTCTTTATCGGTTTCATCAAGTAAGCTTTCTTTACTTGTATGAGTTCCTTTAATTTTGTTTTATCTCATTCATCTTCTAAGTCAACATCTTCCTTGTCATCTTTATCATCAAAGTTAGATGGTTTTAATATCATTTTAAAGTTTACTTCTTGGAAGAAGATTAGGAATTTTGTTTTCGAAATTGTGCCTCTTAGAATGGCTTCTAGTAGTACCGCTCCAAGTAGGAGTGAGGATGGTCTAGATACAGGGTTTCTTGAAAAGTACTAAAGGAAAGAACCTATAGTTGAACACACTAAGGTTACCACCGCCATATTGAATGACCTCAGGATAAAGTATAAGTTTTCGGAGAGTGTGCTAACTTTGGTTTGCCCTGTGTCCATATCTATTTTTAATGGTCTATTCGGAGACAATGATAATGAATGGTTCATATACCATCAAGATAGTTTGAAATGCGGTCTGTGATTTCCCCTTCCTCCTTTAGATCCTAGCATTCTTAGGAGCTATGAGGTTGCTCCTAATTAACTAAATTCGAATGGATGGAAGACCATTACCTATTTTAAAATTATCTATGAGAAAGCGTAGATAGTTCATTCTCTGGGACTATTTAGCCATTTCTTCTACCTTTCCAGTCATGACATTGGGAATGACTATCACTTCTCAAGTAGGCATAAAAGAAGATTGCTTACTCTTCCTACTTCTCTTAAAGGGTTAAAAAGGAATTTTTTTTTTAGTTAGGCAAAAGGGAGGTTTTGGAGTGAGCCTACGCCGATCGAAGAAACCACATAATTTAAAGGATTTAACGACTAGTTTTGATAACTTCAAGCCAAAAATCAAGGTGTTAATGAAGTATATTGAGGGTCATTGTGGCAAACCGATTGATTCTAATTCTTTATTGGCTTCCTTTTATGAGTCGACAGTTCTCGAGGCCGATCACCCTGAGATCGATCATAAGCATAATAATCATATGATAATATTTTATTTCGTGATTTTTTCTTTCTTTTTTAATTGTTTTAACTTTTACATATGTAGCCTTAATGGATGCTAATTTTGCAAAGATGGTATCAGAACATAAAGAAAAACTTTGATAAGAAGAAAAAGAGAAAATCTACCTAAAGGGTGATAGATTCGCTCGGCCTAAGAAATCTCATAGAGCTTTAGGGTTGATCCTCAGAGAGGAGCCTGAAGAATTCACAGAGATTCCACCTCAAGACGAGGCTGAATAAGTTATAGAGATTCATCCTCCAGCCTCTACCATCACTACCTCTCCTATAGGGGTCGATGTCAAAACCCAAAAAGCATATGAGGCTCAGCCTGTGCTTGGTTTTGTAAGGTTTTTATCTGAGTAGACTCCGTTTAAGGGGCATGGTACAGTGTCGGCTCTGACGTTGCCTTATGCGATCGAGGCTTTAACTATGAAGGAGTTTTTATAACATAAGTTTGGGGAGGGTTGTTCCGTTCAAAATACCCAAATGCTTGACTTCACTAGCCAAGGATTGATGCTGGAGAAGGATTTGAATGAAATGGGCCCTATTTCTTCACCTCGTAAGGAGTTAGCCAAGATTATATAACAGTTCACTCTCATTAGGTTATATAAAGGGCAATGCACTTATACACAGAGAATGTGGCTTAGAGGAGGCAACTGATAGATAAGACCAATGCCGAGCGGGAATTAAAAACAAAATTGAAAGTTGCTAATAAAGAATTCCAAGAGAAATTGCAAGCTGTTTGCTCAGAATCTTTAGCTAAAATCGAAGAGCCATCTAACAAGAATGTCAAACTCTGCAATCAAATTGATCATTTGTAAAAGGACATTGGCTCACTTCGCTCGATTGTTGAGGATCTCAAAAATAAGGAAAAGTATCTTCTTAAACTCCATAAAGGAGAAATGGAGCAGCAGAAGAATGAGTTGGCCAAGCAAGTGGGAGCTATGCAATCTAGAATGATCGCTAAGATCATTTAAGAGAATGAGAAGCATTTTCCTGAAGGAGATTTTAGTTTTATGGAAGACCCTACCTCACTTCCAAAGCTTCCAATCGACGAAGAGGAATCAGAAGAAGACGAAGAAAATGTAAACATAGAAAATTAGGATTTTTCTTCTGTATCTAAAAAAAATTCTTGAATGAAGACTTAATTTTTTGATTTTCCCTATTTAAAGTTCTTCCATACAATTTTCTATATCTTTATCGAATTATAAGTGCAGTGATTAAATATATATATCCGGTCAGAATACTTGATGAGATAGATTGCATTGATCTCATGGATCAGGTATTATATTTATTATGAAGGACTACATCATATATATTTTTTTAGCACCTCTATATTCCAAGATCTAGGAATTTCAGATCCATCCATTGACCTTAGTTTGTATGTGCTCTTACTTAGCACTTTTGATATCTCATAAAGGCCTTGCCAGTTGGGCATAAGTTTCCCAACTCCTGCGTTTCATGTGCCAATTTCTGCTTTAGTCAAGACCAAACCTCTAACATTGAAAGTTTAGAGCCTTATGTTGCAATTATGGTATCAAGCCATTCTTTACTTGTAGGCTGCAATCTTTATATAGGCATCCTCTCTTTTTTCTTCAATAAGATTGAGGTTCTGTCTTCTTTCTTGCTTATTCTCTTTCTTAAAAAAGAGGGTTAACCTATAAGATGGAATTTTGATTTCTACCGGTATAACTGCTTTTGATCTGTATACCAAAGAAAATGGAGTTTAATGTGTTCCCTCCCTTAAAGAAGTCTTGTAAGATCATAGAACACTCTACAATTTTTCGATCTAATTTCCTTTAGCATTTCTCAATCTTTTCTTTAGTCTTTCTAAGATTTTTCGGTCGGAGACTTCAGTCATGCCATTGGTTTGTGGATGAGTGACTGAGGTGAATCTCAAATCAATCTTTAAATTGGGGCAGAAGGATCTAAATATGGAGCTATCAAACTGTTTTCTATTGTCGATAATGAAGACTTTCGGCAAGCCATATCTGTAAATAATCTCATTCCAAATGAAGTTTTTTATTCTTTCCATTGTGATGGTGGCTAAAGGTTCAACTTCTATCCATTTGGGGAAATGATCAACTACAACAACAAGAAATTTTATATGTCGCTTGTCTTGGGGAAATTGACCTAAAATATCCAGACCCCACTGATCAAACGGCCATGATAATCCAATCGAGGATTGTTCAAATGTTGGTTGCCGTATAATTCTTCCATGTATCTGACATTTCAGACATCATTTGACCTAGCTTTAAGTATCTTTAAAAATATTCGGCCAACAGTAACTAGTTTGCAATACTTTTCTTGCAATTGCCCCGCTAGCTTCATGAGCCCTACATATTCCTTCATGTATTTCCCTTATGAAGTAATTTCCATCTTTCTTTGTCATACATTTGAGCTAGGGGTGAGTGAATGCCTTTTTGTAAAGTTCCCCTTCATTCATGGCGTAGTTGATTTCTTTTTTATTAATCTTCCTAGCCTTTGTACTGTCTTCTGAAGATTCACCTATCAAAAGGTACCGAAAAATCGGGGTCATCCATGTTTCTAACTCCTAATCAATTTCCATTATCTCTGGCTTTTCTAGAGAGGATTGCGATTGCTCTTTAATTTTTATATCCTTATCCACTATGCGTTGATCTAAAGCTGCTAGCTTGGCTAGCTGATCAGCCATTGTTGTTTCCTCTCTTGTGACTTTTTTGATGCTCCAAGTCGTTCCTTCTTCCTTAAGTTATTTAAGGGCAATTTTGATTTTTGCCAAGTATTTCTTCATATTTTCCTCTTTCATTTCAAAATTGCCCAAAACTTGGCTCGTTACTAACTGTGAATTGCTTTTAACCTTAAGGCTTTTCGGTCGGACGGACTTAACACCAACCTTAGGCTCTAGAGCAGTGCTTTATATTCTGCAACATTTTTGAAAGAATTAAAGCTTAATTTTATTTCATACCTGACAATTATGCCCAAAGGGCCCTTGATGACTATGCCAACACCTCATCCTCTACTATTGGAGGTTTCATCTACGATTACTTCCCCAGAACTTTCTTCCATCTTTTGCTTTTTGCACTCTCCAGTGAATTTTTCAATGAAATTTGCTAAAGCCTACGCTTTGATAACATTCCTGTGCTCGCATCATACATCAAAAGATTGTAGTTTGATGGCCCATCCTGCCATTTTTTCTTCCAAATCTGACATTTAAATTTTTTTACGAAAGGGCTGATCGAATCAAACTATGATGGTGTGAGCCTATAAATACTTTCTTAGTTTTTGAGTACAAATCATGAGTGCAATGATCAGTTGTTCAGTTAAATTTTTTTTCAATTCTAGACCTCTCAATACCTGGCTGACGTAGCATATGGGAAGTTGTTAAGTTCTTTCTTCCCTAATTAGGACGGAGGCCATAGCTTTTTCGAAAGTGGATATGGATAAATAAAATTTTTCTCCTGCAATCGATTAGCTGAGCAATGGTGGGTTGCTCAAGAATTCTTTTAATTCTTCAAAGGCTTTTTGGCAATCTTCTCCCTAGGTAAAAACATTATTTTTTTCTAAGCTTTTTGAAGAAAGGGGTGCATTGCTTAGCTAAAGATGAAATAAATCTTCCTAGTGTTGTGATTATTTAATTTAATTTTTGAACATCTTTAACATTGGCTGGAGGTCACATATCCATTATAGCCTTAATTGTTTCGGAATTAGGCTCTATGCCTCTTTTAAAGACCATAAACCCTAGAAACTTTCCTGAAGGAACTCCAAACACACACTTTTTCGGGTTTAATTTTATCTTGAATTGATTAAGTGTGTTAAATACCTTCATCAAGTCAGTAGGATACTCTGCTATATTTTTACTTTTCACGATCATATCATCAACGTATACTTTTACATTTTTCTCGATCTACACTTTGAAGATTTTGTTCATTAGACCATTGATATGTCATGCTTGCATTCTTTAATTCGAATGGCATGATCTTGTAACAGAAGATGCCATCATCAGTGATGAAGCTTGTTTTTTTAGACAAGTAGCCGCATCATGATTTGATGGTACCATGCATAAGCATCAAGCAAAGGATATATGGAATGACATGTTATGGCATCTACTAATTGGTAGATGCTTGGGAGTGGGTAAGAATCCTTTGTGCAAGATTTTATTGAGATTGATGAAATCCACACATATTCTCAATTTTCCAGTCTTCTTTTTTACCAAAACAATGTTGGCAAGCCACTCAGAGTGATTGAATTCCCCGATAGTTCTAGCTTTCAACAATCTATCTATTTCCTCAGAAATGAACTTCCTCCGATTAAGTGCATGCCTTCTTAGCCTATTTTTATTGGTAGATGGTTAGGATCTACGTTCAACTTGTGAGTGACCACCTTCGGGTCTATACCCTGAATATCTTCTGGTTTCCAAGCAAAAGAAATTTAATTGATCATCAACACTTGCATTATCTATTCCTCCACCTCTTTTGACATACTTGAGCCTATTTGAACCTTCCTTCTTTCAGATAGTTCTTTTGTGATGACATTACCTTTGGATTCATCCTAGGTCGGTCATCTTCCTCATTTTTCTCCAAGTCGGGTTGTACTATATATTATTATTTTGTTTTTTTCACCATGGTGATATAGGCCTCTTTCGAGGGTTTTTTGGTTTCCTTTCAAGATTGTTATTCCCTTTTTAGTAGGAATTTTCATCACTATGTATCTTATACTAATGACAACTCTTGCCTGAAATAATAACGGTCTTCTAAAAATTATATTGTATGCAAAATTTACATCTATGACCATGAATAGGGCTTTAAATGTGTGGATTACTGGCTCATCTCCCAATTCTATAAAAAATTCTATGGATCTGACTACTGGGACAGTGGCATTACCCAGTTCGATTAGCAAGGTGGTGATTTATTTTAATTCCCCCATTGTTAGATTCATCCTTCTGTAAGCTTCAATAGTGAGGATATTCATTACGCTACCATTGCCAAAAATAAATCAAACCCCCAAATCAATTTTTCCCAAATTACAAAATCTGTAATACATATTTCTCTCTTTCTTTTAGCAAATTTCAATCATAAATAATCAAAACAAGGGAGAATAAAACTTACTTCAAAAACCAATCGATGAAAAGAAAACAATGACTAGATGGAAGGGAATAAAGAGAAAACCTGTGCAAGAGAAAGAAAATCGGCGAGGAAGGAGGAGGCTGTTCTTGCACGACGGAGAGGAGGCGGCGACGGGCTAGCTGGCGTCGACTGGCTGGCTAGCGCTGCCTCCCCTTTTTCCCGTTCTCCCCCACTTTTTCGTTTTTGTCTCCTTTTCTTTTTTTTTCTCTCTTTTGCGTGGTCTTGATCTCCTCTCTAGAAGTAACAGGTGCCCATCCTTAAAAAGTCTCTTTTTTTTTAAGATACATATATAATAATAAAGTTATATTAATTATTTAAACACAATCTAATTTAGCTAATTTGTTGATAATTAGATATATAAAATATTTTCACTCTATTTCTTAATCAACCCAAACTCATGCCTTCTAATAAAACTAAATTTTGATAAATTATTAAGCTATTACGGTGTTATTCAAAATTTTAGGATTATTAGGGCGTTACAATGTAACTATGCTAGATTGCATGAAATGATGAAATAATTTAAACTAATGTGATATAATGTTGATTTGAACCATTAGAAACATAAATGAATGAAAAAATTAAATTAAAAGTGAGTGTAATTGGCTTGGCCAAATATGGTACCTTAGGGTACCTTAGTGTAATTTAATCTTTAATTGGGTGTTTAAATGCTAATTGAATAAATTAAGGTATAAGAAATGTAATTACATTAATTGGAATAAATTTTGAGAATTTTATTTAATTGTGCCATAGTTACATAATGATAAAACTTACAAAAACTTTAAAATATTCATGAGAAAATGGTATGTTTCACTACATTGTGTCATAAAAGGGATATACAATTATGTATGAAAAAAGGAAGGATAAAACAATGTGTAAGCATGGGGCCTTTAAGTGGTTGAATGGTGTACATGTATATAATGCCATGTTTTAAGTATATTTTTGTAATAATATGTGCATAATTTGTGAAATGTATAGTTAATGAGTTTGAATGAATAGAAATGAAATTATGATAATTTTAACATAGTGTGCTTGGTATGTAAATCAGTGTAAAAATAAAATAAAGTAAGAAAATACAATAATTTGTTATGCCCTTAGTGCTCAGTGGGCAACCTAGGATCCTAGGATAGTATGGCTAGCCATAGGGGCACTTACCCCGCGGTGTTCTGTATACTGTACTGTTACTTTACTGTCACTCTAATATTACTGTACTGAAAGAGTGAAATTTCACTGTTAGCCAGCTTATTATATTGATATACTGGGGAGTAGTATCGTACCGTAGTGTTATAGTTACTCCCACTTACTAGATTTGTTCATCCTCTTATCCGGTCATGATTTTCCTATTTTCTACATGTAATGACCTCAACACTGGATTAGTTGTGAACAGTATATTCCGAAAGTGAATAATATTTTTTGGGCTGAAAAGTGCACTCGAAAGTAAAAAATATTTTATTTGACCATCGGAAAATATTAGTCATGATGAGTCTGTGGTTGAAATTTGAAGTGAAATCGAGGTCAAATGGGCCTCCAAAAGTCAAAAATACGAAAAATATAACAGGTCAATTTTTATTATTGAAAAATTGACTCAACTTTGTATAAATATTTAAAAATAGCAAAAGAACTCCAAAAATTGAAGTTAGACCTAAAATAATATGTAGATTATTTTGGCTGCAAAAAGTAAATTTTTATGTAATACTAGTATTTTTGGATCGGACTGATTTAATTGAATCGGATAAAAAATGAACTCCGATTGAGCCAAAAATTTGCGTGTAATATATTTTTGGGGTGATAAAAATTATGGAATCAATTTTGGAGTAATTTGAATTTAGAAAGTATGAGAAATTAATTAAAATTGATTATTGGATAATTAATGGCCTTTGATTAATTGATTTAGGCCCAACCCAAACCCACTATAAGACACTATAAAAGGTAGAAAATCTCAGATTTTTCCAGCCATTTCACATTCCAGTAGCTCTCTCTTCTTTTGGGTGGCCAAAACCTTGCTTTCTTCTTATTCCATAAATTTCTTCTTTATTTCTTCACTTTTTTACCTTGATCCATGCATAAGAAATGTTCTTTAGCCTCTCTAGTTGCTGGATCCAAGTTCAAACCAAA
The DNA here is from genome assembly GCA_037975025.1 of Excoecaria agallocha. Classification (NCBI taxonomy): domain Eukaryota; kingdom Viridiplantae; phylum Streptophyta; class Magnoliopsida; order Malpighiales; family Euphorbiaceae; genus Excoecaria; species Excoecaria agallocha. The sequence continues at coordinate 32,000,636 of CM075821.1, read as the reverse complement.
GATTAAAGGGAGAAAAGCTAAGGAAAATAAGGATTAAAGGCATGAATGTCAATTTTTGGTAAGTGAAATCTTGGTTTTTAATTTGATTTCAAGGCACCTATAGATAGATTTAGGTGCCTAGAGTATATTTTTGTGATTATTTTGAGTTAAAATGATGGTGATCTTGGTGATTTTGTGAGGAAAAATTTCAGCCAAGGAAGGATATTATTGATGGTTAATGATTTTCATGCTTTCAAGTGAATAAAAGGAAGCTCAGGAAAGATTATGCATGGAGAAAGGTTAGTGACTACTAAATCTTAGTATTTTTCATTTAATTTAATGATTTTTCTTAGGGTTTATTAAGAAAAAATGTATATAATTGATTAAATTTGAAATTGATTGCATAATGGTGTAATTAGACCTTAATTAAATGTGTTAGAAGGTTTAATTTGAATGAAAAAAAATTATAGGGAATTTTATTGAAGTGGCCGAATTTATTGAGGAAGAAAAAAATTGTATGTTAAGTATTTTAGTGATTTTAAGGCTTAATTTAATAGTATATGTGTAATAATGCATGTACAAATTTTTGTGGAATTTATAAAAATTATGTGAATATTTTTAGAATATTTATTGAATGTGTAATTAAGAAAGAAATTAGAAAATTGTATGTATATTGAAATTTTCCTTAATATAATGTAATTGAACCTTAATTAAGCTTAAATAAATTGAAATAAATTTTTAAGGAGAAATTCCTTAAGGTGCAAAATCCAGTGTTAAGGAAAAAGAATGTGTACAATAAGCAATTTGATAAAATTAAGCCATAAATTAAGGTATAACATAAAATATAATGTCCATGAATTTTTAGAAAATTTATGAAATTTATTCAAGAATTTTGAAGCTAAGGACAAATATAAGTATATAATGTAAATGATGAATTATGATGAAATAATTAATAAAATAAGTAAAAATGATAAGAATTGAAGAATATTGTTTACATAAATTTTTATAGAATTTATGTGATTTATGAGAATATTTTTGAAAATAAATATTAAATATGTTTAAGTGAAAATATTGAATTATTGAGAAATAATTCAATAAACAAGCAAAAGTTAATAAATTAATGTAAATTAATTTATATTCCGTATTAAAGAATAAAAAAGTCAAATGACGGATTTAAGGAAATTAAAAAGTATAGTAAGTTAAATAATTGTATTGAATTATTATCAAATAATTCATAATTTAAATAAAATGGTGAATTATTATAAATAATTCACAACCCGTATAAAAGTACTCCGAATTCTGAACAATCGTAACTGAAAAAGTAAGAATTAGTTAGAAGCCAAAAAGTAAATAAATGAACATAAAAGTAAATTAGAGAATTATAAAGAAATAATTCAATAAGTGTCAAGAAAGAAAAAGAGTGAATTATTCCGACATAATTTACAAAAATATTGAGAAAATAATTAGTTAATAATCAGAAGAATAATAAATGTTTATAGTGAATTATTGTAAAATAATTTTCACACAAAAGTGATGGAAAGAAAAAGAAATTGAAAAAAAAAATTGTATGATCAATAGTACTAAAAGAGTGCGATTGACAAAAATGTATTGCTTAAAGAAAATGGAAGAAATTAAAAATTATTGAAGTATGAAAATTATCTCGAAAATTAATTGATTACTTTTGCCTTAAGCAATAGCTAGGTAGTGATTTTCTTATTCAGAATATAATTGGCTAGCCATAGGGACCCTATACCACGGTGCAAGTCATGGCGACTTGCTTTGCTATGGGTAACATCTCTGATCTCCATAGCTTTAGTATAAAAGTGAAAGTGTTTGTACAGTGCTTTTTGGAGAAAGGGCGCCTTGGAGGTTATTTCTCTATTAGTGGGACCTTTGGGTCCATGTCCCGCATATCCTATTTGAGAGTCCTAACATATTGTACTAGGGGCATAAAAAAAGTATAGTGCTAAAAATGTAAAAAGAAAATAAAAATTAATGATTAATTATGGAAAAAAAAGACTACAGTGAAAAAATATATATTCAGGGGCAAAATAGTAATTTTCCCAAAAGAGTGTAAACAATGAGAAAATTAATTAACAAATGCTTATAAAAAGATAAAATAGTTATTTGATAGATAAACTATTTTAAAATGAAGTTTTATGTCTGGCAGGAATAAAAATGTAATTTTTCATAAAAATAACAAAATAAGTGTAAATTAATGAAATGTACATTGACTGTTAGCTTAAAAAGTAAAAATAAACTTATTAATAATAAATTAATTATTTTAAATAAACTTATTAATAATAAATTAATTATTTTATTGTGATTGCGTGCAGGAACAGGTGTAGCCAGGTGACGTTGAAGACCAGTAGTGGCATATAAAGAGTAGGAAAACTTTTGTTACTTTTGGGTTAAAAATATTTTGCAAGATTTTCATAATACCTTATGGAGTTATTTGTAATAACTTATGACTTTAGTAAAATTTATGGTTGATGTGCTTTAAGAGATGTTTTTAGTTGATTGCACGATGAATCATTTTGAAGTGCTGTGTTGATTGTTGAAGTTTGAAAGTTGGAGAAATGATATTTGGGAGTGTAATTTAAATATTGCAGGTTTAGGCAGCCTGAATATTATGCCGTCATGCTATCAAAATTTTTCTCAAACTAAATAGTAAATTGACTATTGTAGAAATATTAATAAAGTAATATATACTTGAAATTGCATAAAGGGTGTTACATATACCTCAAACTTGTTATGCATCATCTCATAGAAGAAGGTAGTAGCCATTTTTTGGTATGTGGTTGATTCATTCTTAAAATCAAAATGGCATGACTTTATAATAGTAAGTTCCCTATATTTTATGAATGTCATTTTTACATTGTCCGTTATTGCAATAAATGTTTGATTATATCTCATAAATCCTTCCCTAAGATAATAAAATGCAACCATGGCCACATTATTTAACAAAATGATTGTGTGATTGTAAAAAGTCATCTTTTGGATATGCTTTATTGAGGTCGTGGTATATGACACACATTCATATTTGCTGCTCCTTCTTTAGCACTAGGGCAACATTGGCTAGCCAAGTTGAAAGTTCTACCACCTTTAGAAAGTTTGCCTCAATCTATTTCTTCACCTTTTTTTTTTACCCATTTTGGCCTCATTTTGTGCAACCTATGCTTGACTACTCTTGCATTTGAACATGTGAGGATGAAGTTTTGTGCTATATCTTGGTTTATTCCCAACATATCTCTATATGTCCATGCAAACACCTTTTCATGCTGCCTGAAAACCTTTTTTATTTTTTCCTCTTTTTTGGGCCATAAATTTTGGGTAAACAATAGATTTTAGGATTTTTTTTATCTCCTAAATTAAAAATTTGGGGTAACATTATACTAAAATAATATAGAGGTCACATTACACTTTTGGCAACAATAGAAGGATAATTTTGGACCTTTACCAACAAAAAAAAATTGTTCTGAAAAATAATATGACAAAATTTGAATTTCAGGATTATAGTCTACCAATTGGAAAAGGATTGTACAATTTTTATACAATTAATAGTCAAATACTTAGATTATTAATTGGTGTTACTACAATTTTTTAATAACTGTTCAAATATTCCATAATTAAATAAAACATTAGCATATTTTTTTTATAATTTTTTTGGAACCTTTGTTTTATAATTTAATATAGATGAAATTAAAACATAATTGAAAGATAATAAACTTTAATATGTATAAATTAGATATGATGAAATTTAAGAAAATAAAAGAATACCGCGCATGGCTAATTATAAATAAAATTGAGAGAATTATGATATGAATGAGTATAATATCAAAAAGTTATAAGTTGATTGATAAGATCTAAATCTAAACTCATATACTAAAAAGGTACCAAGCAAGAAGCACATTATTTGTTGGAACAATGCCTATTTTTTTTTTATATCTGAAGGGAGAAACAAAAACAACTCGAAAAACTTTAGCAAGGGAGGGTAATCCCTTTGCTATCATAACATAAAATCTGCTGTAAACTCGTTGGAGGCATCTCCCACCATACAAGCTGGTGGTCTTGGTGCTTTCCTTTCTTAGCTAGCCAATCCGCTGCTAAATTTTCTTCTCGTCTGATATGAATAAAGTTGATCTGCCAGTCGCGGGAGACTAAGTTTCTGATATCTTCAAGAACTTCCGTTAGATTGGGGTCTATGGCTTTATAATGAGTGAGCCACGAGTATACTTCCCAACAATCGAGTTGCACTAAGATTTTCTTCCACCCCTTGTTCCAGGCAGAGTTGAGACCTTGTTTTACAGCCCATAATTCCGCAAAAAGAGAACCTCCATTGTTTAAACGACACGAGTAACCACCCAACCAAGTTCCTATGTTGTCTCTGAAGACTCCACTGGCAGCACTTAGGTAGGAGCGGAAGCAAGAAGCCCCATCCGTATTAAGGGCAATCCATCCCACTTTTGGAGGGGTCCAACTGCAATGGGCAATATTGTCCCTGTATCTTCCATAATTGAGGGAATGGGACAAGGAACAATGCCTATTTTAATTGGACAAGATTGTGATTCTCTTTTAATCTATAATTAATATTATTTAATCTATAAAGACTATACCCCAAAAAGAAATAAAAAATAATAAAAGTAAAGAGCATAAATATTAAATAATTGAATAGAATAAAAAATAATAATGGTGGAGTCTAAAAAGCAGTAATTGAAGGGGTCAAGATTTGAATTTGGCCCAACTTTTGCACATATAAAACAAAGGCTAACACTTTGAAAAATATAAATGGCACTTCAGAAAATATACAAAAAGACGAAACTTCTTCCCCCCCACCACCCGATTTCAAATCTACACACACTCTGTTTTTTTTTTTTTATTCATTTTACCTAAATAATGGCTCCACTCAATTACTTGCTCCCTTCTCTCACTCTGCTTCTCATACCCAAATAATTCCATCACAACATGAATCAATCATCATCCTCATCAATAACCCACAACCACAAATCTTCCACTGCATGCCCGAAGGAGAATCTCATGAAAAACAAGCAGCAACAGAAGCAGAGGTCTAGAAACCCATTTCAAGATCTCAATAATGGTGGCAATGCTTCTTCTGGGTCTTCCATTGAAGCTCCTAAGGGATGCCTCAGGTTCTTTCTCTCTCATACTCCTTCTTCTACTAAAACCCATTGTAGTAATAGTGAGAATAATCATGGTCCTGTTAGAGCAAAACTCGTTTCCACCCCCAAATCAGCCCCTAGTATGCGACAGCCGAAGGAGGCCTTATCCAAGAGATTTATTTTCCATAGGCCCACTTCGCAAAAGTTAGAGAAAGTTAAGAAAAATCCTCCTAAATCTGTGAGGAAACCCTGTAAGAGGGATGTTTCAAGTTCTAAAAATTCTTCAGCTTTGGACAGTAATGGCATTACTGAAAATAAACTGGATCCTGCCTTTAGAGAGTTAAAACAGGTGGTAGTTTATGGTGATGGATCAAATTTGACTCCTTTGAGTAAAGTGACAAGTGGGTCTGGTTTGAATGTTGCAACTGATGGTAAGGTTATAAATGAGGATGATGAGAAATCAAAGAATAATTCTAATACTAACACAAACTCAACAAGTAGCAATAGTAAGACGCCTCCAGTTCAGGCCTCTGTTTCTCCTGAGATACAATGCGGGTCATCCATGGTGACAACAACAGCAAAAACAATCACACCTGTATGTTATGGAGCTGGCTTTGTCATGCCAGGGGTTACTGACAAAAGGAAGTGTAGGCCTAGAGGGATACTCACTGTTGGAGAAGCTAAGCCTCTTGATTGTTTTAATAGTGATGATGAAACTGGACGAGAGAATGATTTGGGGCTTCTCAATGATTCTAGCAATTCTGCGTTGCCTTTGCCTTGTGAGGCTTCAATGCTTTGGCTTTTATCATCCTGTAATGGGGAGGATGGAGTTCACAAACATAATTCCGAAAACCAGTTCTGTGGTTTCTGCAGATTGGAGGATTGTGCCGTACAGAATCCCCTTGGTTCACCTTCACCAGGAAATGCTATTTGTTCACCAAATTTATGCGATACTAGTACTAAAAAACTTGTTCCTAGTTGTAATTGTAGGAAAAGGGGGTTATCTTCTGCTTTGCTTTCTTCAAGTGGAGGATTTATAGGGCCTCCTTTGTATGATAAGCAGGCTGTTTTGTGTTCAGAAGAAGAGAGGAAGAGCTACTCTGATTTTGCTGAAGAAAACTCCCCATTCTCCAGAGATTCATTGAGCAGTGGAAATGTAATTCAAACCCCTCAGTCTGACTCTACTTCTGAGAGACAAGGTGGGATATCCTGTTTAAATGTAGATGGTAATAGGAAGAACTATAACATCGATATTGAGCTCAATTCGCCAGCTGCGCGTATTCAGATGGCTAGTTTATCTCCAAAGAGCCATGTGTCAATATGGGATCCAGCCGCTTCAAGTTTTCAGTTTGATTGTTTAACTACACCTTCCAATTCTGTTGATCTTTCCCACTTTCAGAAAGTTTTAGATGATCACGCATCGTGGTTTTCTAATTCAACAATGGAAAACATCTCGCAATCTCAAATGAGGATTTCGTGGAGGGAAGGACTGGTTAGTCGTACATTTGAGATAGATGAATTTGATTCTTGCAGATGCTTATCATATGCGGAGGATGATGCTGATATGTGCAACTATAACTTCTTAAACTCTGACTGCAGCCCTGAGCTGGATGTTAATTTGGCAAATGAACCTATTTCAACTACTGATTCCAGATCTACTGCACATGACTGTAACTGCAACTGCTTAAAGTCCCACTGCATCCCTGAGCTGAATGTTAATTTGGCTAATGAACCTATTTCAACTAGTGATTCCGGATGTACTGCACACGCAAAGAGTGAACCTGGAAGCGATAGGGAAGTGGAGGAGGAACTTCCCCTTCAAGTACCCTGTTCGTGCGCAGAGTCTATAAGCACTGATGGGTGTGGTCTGGTTCGTTCGGAGGATTCAGATTGGACTGCATGCTACAAGAATCATTTGTTTCAGTAATGAATAATGATGATTACACTTTTAATTATTCCTTAGCTCAAGTAGAATAAGCTCAAAATTTGCTTTCTGAGTCATAGCTGTATTCTATGTGTTCCATAATTTGTATTCGAATCGTCTTTCTGTTGATTTTTCTTAATTTCAAGATGTTTACCTATGTTATGCTGTCTTCTATGCAGTTGGAAGTTATTTTTTCGCTTCTTCCTTTTAAAATTTCGCCCATTTATTCACCAAGAAACCTGAACGTATAATAGTTTGGCTGAGTGTCTTGGTTCTTTGAAATAAAATTACAAATGATGACCAGAACCGGGAGGCACACCATTCATTGGGTAAAACCAGACCGCTGATATAGATTGAGATGATATGTTCAACCAACCAAAAGCAGAAAATTTTTTTAGTGAATATGATCCATCCGTTGCTATATTAAACGAATACGTTACATGTGGGAGGTATTGTGAGTTATATTTATACATAAGAGCTATGTCTGCTTGTACAGAAAAATTGAATAGATTGAACTAACAGAATATTTGAGAAATTTTGTTGGTTTCAGGTTTATTAAATGATAAAAGGAACAGAAAATAAGTATCAGAAAAGTGATGGGTTAATTTGTGAACTCAAGTTGTGTTGATGATACCAGACTATCTATTCTTGAATAACTGTTGTTACGTAGAACATCAAAAGGCAAGTCTTGGGTACATTTCAGAGCTAAATACTGATTATAATGTATGAAAAGATTCGAGTTCAAATTCTCGCTATCCCTTTTTCTCCAGGAAAAAACAAAGGAAGTTCCAGCGTTTGCTGTGCTGAGGAAGGCAATTAGATGGCATCTTATTGATTGGATTGTGACTTTTTATTTAGTATCGAAAGAAAGCATGTATACTTAATAATTCAAAGGAAATAAAAAACAAGTGAAAAGAGAGAGAGAGAGAGAGAGAGAAGTAATTAAGTAAAGCATTCTAGATTAGTTGCCTTTTATTTATTCATTAAGAAATGGGTGATAAACAATTCAACACTTTCAAGAAACCAATAGCCAATTTGGTTTATCGAACACATAAAGGGTATTTCATTTTCATATGACTATCCATACTGTTGAGTGTAGACAATAAATTAAATTATATTTTGCCGAAATATCCAAGAAAAATCTTAATATACATTAAATAAGAGCAATTATCTGGTATCATTTGTTCGAATTTCAAAGAACGAGTCAAATTTTAAAAAATAATCCTTCAAGTTGTTTGAAACATTTTCCAAGGCAACTGATATACGGTGCTCATTAGGCTCCGGTCCATCACAAAGACAAGTCTTCGAGGCAGACTAGGTGAACAACAAACCTACATATTCAAGGCACAAAACGTCTTCTTTTTTTCAAATCAATCATAAATTTTCAATTGCAGAAGTAATTTTATAACGTATAGTGTCATTTTACCAGTAGTTGATTTATGAAAAAAAATTAAATATTTTTTCCATGGCGAATTATAAATGTTTAGGAAGAAGAATTAATGCATTAATTACGTAAGGTGGTCCATAAAAAACAACCAACATTTTGATGACTTCATACATATTACTCATTCTTTTTTTTATCAGTCACTTTTATTATTTTTATTAAAATTAAAAAATAATAAATAAACTTAAATTTAGTATTAAATTACGTGATTAAGATTAAATTATTAAATTTTATTGATTTTAACTTTATTAAAAAAGAAAAATAAATTAAAAAAGTAATTAAATTATATTAAAAATTTAAAAATGACAGAAAAATAAAATTTGAATTTTATTTAAAAGTGATATAAAAAAACTGAGGGAGTATTATAAATGTGGGAAGAAGAATGAGCAGCCATATTTATTAAAAGGGATTGTGATTTTCATTTCATTTTGTTTTTTTGGGGGGGTTGGAAAATATACAATTAATTATCCTAAGGCTTGACAAAAATATATATTATAATATATGGCATGCGCTGGCATAAATAGACATATATTTGATTTATTCAATAGGAATTCTTTAAATGTAACATATTAAAAGAAAAGATAGTCGAAGAAGAAATATCATCTGTATATTTGATTTATTTTAAGTTGTTTTTCGTACGTGTTCAACGTTTTCTTAATCTTCATTGCTCTCAATATCATTATCAGATTCAGATTCAGATAAACTCGTCACTGTCTACATGTTTTATTCCTTCCATATATGTTTGTGAACAACTGCTTCTCTTCATCCATATACATACAAAATGATTTGGTGCAACTACTCAATATTTTTTTATCAACGTAAATTGTGATTTTACTTTTAAAGTTAAAAAAAAAATTTAAATGTGTTAATTGCAAATACAATCAATGAATATATGGGAGTACGTAAGAGCAACTGTATACATAAAGATAAATGATTGACCGGATCCAAGTCCTTTAAAACGGGTACTTGAATTGAAGTAAAAAAAAAAAAAGTTGGGGGTGCTGGACTTTTTGGTAGGCTTATAGGAGAAATTGATTTGAGACGTAAACATCATAGTCATACACCACCAAACCCGCAATATATTCAAATTCCAAGCTTTCTCATTCACACAACAGCTATTCTATCAATGGACGGCCTAATTCCAATGGTGTATAAGGCGATCAAGAAGAACAATACTCGCCGCCAATACCAATGTCTCTCTTCTGGTTCTGCTCTTTCTTTTAATCCTTCTGATTTTCACGTTAATACCGATCCTTCACTTCAAAAAACTAATAATGTTGCTCCAAGAAATAAACTGCATAGGAGATCCTACTCTTCTTCCGTTGAAGATTTCTCCGCCAACGATGGCCGCCGTACAACCGCCGCTGCCGGTACTTCTCCTCCCACCCAGAAGCGACTTAAGAGGTTCGGCAGCCACAGAATGTTTTCATGCGTTACAGGTTAATTTCTACAAATTATTACATATGTATACACTTCAAACTTGTGTACGTGAGATCAAACGTTTTACTTTTTTTTTTTTTATTTCCGATGTAAGGGAAAACCTTGATGCCGATTAATTCAATCATCCCGTATTGAAACAAGTGTATGATATATGTAAATTAATTGCACCCTGCTATTCCTTTTGTTTTTTCTTTAATTTCATTTTTTTTTTATTTTTAAAACTGAAAGCATTTTATTTTTAAAAATTTATATGGATTTGTAAATCCGTAAGTAGGACAAAATGACAATGGTGACATCTTTAGTGATGAATCAAAATGATTCGTAGGTAAAAGTGGCAAGGAAATGGTAAACGCAACGGACTTTGAGACTGAATTTTCCATATGCAAAAGAATTCATGCCATTTGTTGCATTAGCAATGGATTTTTTTTTGTCAGTGAAGGCATTTTAATTTTTGTTTAATATTTATAGCTACGGATTCTAAAATTGTTGCTAAAAATGATGAAAAATATTGCCACAAATTTGGGCATGAGTCAAGTTGGACGGGATTGGATCCGATGAAATCGAATTTTTAGAAAAAAATTTCTCTGTTCAAGCCTAAAAAGTGGGCTTGGGCCTGGCCCATGCAAAAAATTTTAATTAAAAAATAATCTTTATGTGTAAAATATATATTTTATAATACAAAATTATAAAAAATAATAAAAAATATTTAATATATCAATAAATGTATAAAATTTAATATTCCTCATAAAATTTTATTTTTAAATATTTTTAAATATTTTAAATAATTTAATTAGTAAAATAACTATGCACATATATAAGATATGGCCGGGCTAAGCCAAGCCATGGGTTTATTTGCAAAGCCCCGACCCACTCACCAATAAGCGGGATTTTGATTGGATTCAAATCGGGTCATACTTATATAATTAAAAACATGTTTAAACTCACAAAAATTACTGGGTAGGCACCCAATTTTATACCCAGGTTCTAATTGCCGTACAAATTAGCTAAGTATTTAGAATGAAAAATCCAACAGTAAATTATAAATAATCATTTTTTTTTGAAAAGTAGTTTGCAACATTATTTCTGTCTCACATTAATAGAAAAATATTTAATTTGGCAAAAAGTGGTAGAAAAATACAGCGAATACAATCGACTGATTAAAGTACTTGATATTTTTATAACAATAATTGATATTTTCAAAAATATCAAAATGAGAAAGAGAGTATGATCCAACAATGAGAAGCTTCTTAGAACCTGGAAGAAAAAAAACGTCCGATCGGATTGAGATAAGCTCCGATGCCTAAGTGAGCGGAGTGTCTTTCAGATAGAGAAAATAAACAAAAAAAGAATTTTAGGGAAAGATTGACATTACCATAATTCTTTGTATTGCCTCTATTTATAGTATTTTGATAATTCATAGGCTATTAGGTTTTTGAGTGCCTAGAGTGGAGACCTAATGGTGGTGATGTGATTGCATTGTAGCGGCTATACTTGATTAGGTGAGTGATATCAGACGGAGATATAGGGGCTGTATTATCGGATTGATGTGATAGCCTTGTCATGTTAATCCGATCGGATTATCTAAGATGTCCTTTATGGGCCCACATATGTGTTGGACTTTTCGATCCTAAGGCCAAATTTTGGAGGATGTTATCATTTATCCCCCTCACAAATCAATCCAATAGATTTTTCTTGATATCTAAAGTCCAAAGTTCGTTTAAATTTGAATTTCAAATTTAAAGGGAATCTCCTCTAGACGGTCGTCATCTATTGATAATACTTTATAAATCACGTTATTAATGGCCCCTGCAAATTCGGGCCACCTGGTGTCCTTTTATTGGGCATATCAAGCGTGTTAGATAAATCATTATTTCTTTTCTATAAATAAGTGTTTGGCCTTTTCTTTCATACTTTTACAAAAAATTTCAAATTTTGGGGCCTTTGGAGTTCCTCATGTTTCGGCATTCCCTTCCTAGTTTTTTGGTCGATTTCATCCAATAAGTTTTCTTTACTTGCATGAGTTCTTTTAATTTTGTTTCATCTCCATAGCCTTCTGAGTCAACATCTTTATCGTCCTCCTCGTCGTCAAAGCTAGGTGTATTTGATGTTGTTTTAAGGTCTGCATCTTGGAAGAGAATTAGAAATTCCTTTTTCGAGATAGTGCCTCTTAGAATGGCTTCCAGTAGTAGCGTCCCAAGCAGGAGCGGAGATGGTTTAGATACAGAATTTTTTGAGGAATACCGCAGTAAAGACCCCATAGCCGACCATATTAAAATTATTACAACGCAATTGAATGAACTTAAGGCAAAGCATAAATTTTCGGAGGATGTGTTGACTTTGGCATGCCCCGTGTCCATGTCTATTTCTGATGGTCCATTTGGGGAAAATAAAAATGAATGGTTTATATGTCATGAGGGTAGTTTGAAATGTGGTTTGCAATTTTCCTTACCTCATTTAGATGCTAGTATTCTTAGAGGTTATGAGGTTGTCTCCAACCAACTAAATCTGAACAGATGGAGGTTTATCACTTGTTTTAAGATTATCTGCGAAAAAGTACAGGTAATTCCTTCCTTGGAATTGTTCACCCATTTCTTCTACCTTTCTAGACACGATAGGGGAAATGAGTATCATTTCATGAGTAGGCATAGGAAAAGACTTTTTACTCTTCTTACTTCTCTTAAAGGGTTTAAAGAGAAGTTCTTTTTAGTTGGGAGAAAGGGAGGTTTTAGGGTGAGCCTACGTCGATCGGATAAACCACAATTTTGAAAGACTTAACAATTGATTCCGATGGTTCTAATTTGGGAATTATCGCGTTGATGAAATTTCTCGAGGAATGTAAGGGAAAACCAATCAATTCTGACTCTTTATTGGATTCTTTAGACGGGCTAACAGTTATTGAGGCTGATCTTCCTATTTTCAATTGTAAGCATAATTGTTGTATGATGCTATTTTATTTTGTGGCTTTGTCATTGGTAATGAAGTTCGTTTTCTCTTGATCGAGCAACCACATCATAATCTGATGGTATCTTGTGTGGAATTAAGTAGAGAATAGATGGAGTGATATACTGTAACGTCTACTAACTGATCAATGCTCGAAAGTGGGTAGCAATCCTTTGGGCAAGCTTTATTGAGATCGGTGAAGTCCACACACATTCTCAATTTACCATTTTTCTTTTTTGCCATGACCACATTGGCAAGCCATTCTGGGTAATCAACTTCCCTAATAGTTCCAACACTCAATGATCTGTCTACTTCTTCTAAAATGAACTTTTTACTATCACGTGCATGTCTTCTCAATTTTTGTTTGACCGGTGGGTGGTTGGGATCCGTATTTAGCTTGTGAGTGATTAACTCAGGATCTATTCCTTGGAAGTCTTCTAATTTCCAAGTGAAGGTGAATTGATTGATCATTAATACTTTCATTATTCGCTCTTCCACTTCCTTTGGCATGTTCGATCCGATTTGGATTTTCTTTCCTTTAGATAAATCTCTCGTTAAAATAGTGCCTTTCAAATTCATCCTAGGCCACTCGCCTTTCTCATTCTTCTCCAGATCGGGTTATACCATGTACGACTGTTTTGCTTCTTTTACCATAGCGATGTAAGTTTCACTCGAAGCTTTTTGATTTCCTTGCAAAATTGCTACTCTTTTTTTCATAGGGATTTTCATTACCATATATCTTATGCTGATGAACGCTATTTTCTAAAATAGTAGTGGTCTCTTAAAAATTGCATTGTATGCAAAGTTCATGTCTATTACCATAAACAGAGCTTTGTAAGTTTGATTAACGACCTCATCTCCTATTTTCACAGAATTTTATAGATCCCACTGCTGGGACAATGGCATGCCAAGTCCGATCAGCGGAGTGGTTATTGTCTTTAATTCTTCCATTGGTAGATTCATTCATTTGTAAGCTCTTATAGTGATGATGTTCATCGTGCTGCCATTATCCACCATAATTTTTTTTATGAGGAAATTATTGATCGTTGCTTGGATCACTAGTGCATATTCATGAGAAAACTTTAAATTAGCCACATCTTCGAGAGAAATGGTGATTGAAGGTAACTTTTCAGATTCAACGGAGAATTATATGCCTTTTCCTTTCTTTCATTTGGTGAAGACTTCTCCATAAGATGATCCTCTGACAATCATGTTGATTATACCTAATCTGTATCTTTGCTGATCAACGTCTTAGGGTTTGTACTTTTCGTCGTCCTCTTCTGAATTCGATCTTCCTTTATTACCCAACAGTCTTTTACATGTTTCCTATAGTGAAGATCTTATAAATTTTTTCAGGGACCCTTTTTGTATGAGTCTCTTGATTTCTTCTTTCAATAATTTGCACGTATTGGTAGTGTGACCTACATCTTTATGGAATTCGCAATATCTGTTTTTGTCCCTTCGAGTATATGACGGACCAGAAAGCTTTTTAGGCCAATTCACTTTATTGTGTTTCTTAATCGGATTTTTTTGGTTGCTCATAATTGTATTTGATTATATATAAAAATTGTTTTCCTAAAAAAAAACTTTTTGTCAAAATTTTAAATAAGCCTTAGCCTAATAATACATAATGGAAATTTTAATGTATAAATTTACCAAATTGGCCATGGTTATAAAGAGATGAAAGGAAGGAGAGTAAGGGTATTTAGTCATTTTGTAATCCCTAATATCCACATATAAAACTTAAAATTTCTACCTCTTTCCTCACTTCTCTCCTTCAGCCAACGCAAGCTCTCGTTAATTATTTCTTTCTTCTTTCTCTTCTTCTTTTCATTTTCTCTTCACCCTTCACTTGAACTGAATTCATAACCCATGATTGCCATGGTTTATTTCTTTAAATTTGTCATTTCTCACATCTCCAACATTATTTCAATTGTAATTTCATTTTTCCTTAAGAAAAATTTGAAAAAAATGGTAGAGATTTTGAATGGATACTTGTTGCATATTGGAATCGAGACAAGCTATGGTCTCTATTTCATTTTTTTTAATGCCAGCTTGTCATTTTAAGCCCTGTTTATGATTCTAGACATCCTAGACTTCTTTTGGGTAAGCATCGATTAAACCCCCAAAACTTTCAATTTTAATTCTCAATTCAAAAGTCATATTTTGACCTTTGTAGACTTCCAAATTAGTCATTTGCTTCAAAAATTATGATTTTTTAAAAATTATCATATTGGTCTTTTTACCTATAGAAGGTCAATTTATGCCCCAAAAACTTCCAATTTGGTTCTTGTAACTCAAAAGTACCATTTTGGCCATTAAAAACTCCTAAATTGGTCTTTTTCTTGGAGAATTACCATTTTTATTCCTTTTTGAAAAATTACCATTTTTGGTCATTTTTACCTAAAACACCATTTTCACCTTTCAAAACCTCCGGTAAGCCTTTTGCTCAAAATCATTTTATAACCATTTTTAAATCACCTTTCTTGAATGTTTGACCCCAAAACAATATGAAGACATCTTTAATTTCTTAAACTGTATATAGCCTCTTCAAATGTCATCTTTATAATAAAACCCAAATTAACCACTTAAAAATGACATTGTCTAAACTTGACCCTTTTTGATTAGATTTGAGACGGGTGTAATGGCCTCAACACCAGGTCAGTCGTGAATAGTATTTTCCGGCAGTGATAGTATTTTTCTGGCTCGAAAGGACACCCGAAAGTCAAAAATATTTGATTAGACCATTAGGAAGTAATAATCATGGTGAGCATAGGGTTGAAATTTGGAGTGAATTTGAGGTCAAATGGGCCTGCACAAAAGTCAAAAATAAGAAAAAGGTAGCGAGTCGATTTCCCTGATAGGGAAGAAAACTTGATTTTACATAAATAATTAAAAAAAGTAAACGAACTCCAAATATTACCAGATTTTACGTGGCTACATGAATTTTTATGTAAAATATTTTGGTGATGAGAATGAAATTTTTTGGTGACACCGACGGTTGTCGAATCGGATCGATAACGAACTCCGATTGAGCCAAAAATTTGTGTGCTAGCGAATTTTGATGTTTTAAGAATAATGAAATTATTTTTGAAGTAATTTAAAGTAAGGAAGAGAGAGAAATTGTATTGAGCCTTAAATGGCCTAAAATGGGCCTTAAAGTTTAAGTGGGCAAAGCCCACTCATCAAGCCTAAATTTTGGCCCATTAAAAAGTATATAAGGGCTGAAAATCTGGAGAAAACTCCAAAGAAATTGATCACCTTCTTCCTCTTCCTTCTTGGCCGAATCTACCTCTCTCTCTTGCTTCTTATTTACTTAAGATCTCTCATAACTTTCAACTTAGGAGTTGTAGTTCTATCCCTCTAAATAATTAATCAAGCCTCAAGCCTTTGATTTGAAGGAGGAAAGCAAAAGAAATCAGGAGGGAAAGGCTTAGGGGTTAAAATGAGGTCAGGGATTTTCAAGGTTTTAAATTTATTTGAAGGTATCTATAAGTAGTTTTAGGTGTTTAGAGTCTATTTTGTGGTTAAATTGAGCTAAAAAGGTTGATATTGTAGTGTTTTCTTTGATGAAGAATTCGGCTCCCATGGGTTTTTTCATGGTGATGGAGGGATTTCTTTGGTTTAAGTCATGGAAAAGGAAGCCTAAGGAAGCTAAAGCATGAAAAAAGGTAAGTGACTACAAAATCCTTTAGTTTTCCTATTAATATGAATTTTTCTTAATTATGTAATTAAGGTAAAAATGTTTAAAGTAGCTAATTGATGTAATTGTGTTAGGGTAATTGTAATTGGACTAGAGAAAAGATAAATAAAGAGTGAAAATGAGAGAAAGAAAAATTTTAGAATTTAAAAGTAAAGTTGGCCGAAATTATTGGTGAAAGAAAATAGTAAGAAAAATGCATAAAATATATGTATGATAGTTTAAAATAATAGTAGACATGATAATTAATGTCTGTAAATTTTTAGAGAATATTTGGAATTAATTTGGAAATTTTTAAGATTATGTATAGTGTATGTAGTGAATGAAAATTGTGATTTATAGTGAATTAAATGACTATTTTGATGAAAAATGACAATGAACAATAAATAATGCATAAATAAATTTTATTGGAATTTTTTGAATTTATTGGGATTTTATTGGAATTTCATGTGAATATGTATAATGAAAATAATTGAAATATTAATACATAATTGTATACAAATGACCAAAGCGATGATTTAAAATGAAATTAAATTAATGTCAACGAAAAAAAATAAAAAGTTAACCGATGAATTTTACGGAATCAGTATCAAGTCATGAAAATAATAAGAATAATGAATTATTAGTAAATAATTCATAAAATGAGTGAAAGTAATGGAAATAAATTGATAAATAAGTGAAAAGACAATGAAAAGAAAGAAAAGAAAGTTTAGGAGCAAAATGGTAATTTTTCTCAAAAGTTTAAAAAGCAAGTAAATCAAGTAAAAATTGCTTAAGTAAATATAAAATAGTCAGATAATAGTTAAATTATTAAGAAAATGAATTTTATTGTTAATAGGGACTAAAAATGTAATTTTATTTATAAATGATAATTTAAGTATATAGAAATATAAAGTATTCCAATTGGTTAGTTTAAAGAACTAAAATAAGCTTATAATAGCAAAATTGTAATTATGTGTTTGAAATGAATAATTTTATAGAAAAAGTCGAATTATGCATTTTCGAGGCATAAAATAATGAATTATATTAATAGAATTCCTAATTGCGTAAAAAGTGATAAAATAAATGCGTGACTAATTTATCAAAATAAATTAGTCAATAAAAAGTATTTAAAGAGTGAATGTTTATAATAATTCACCGACGAAATAAAAGTCAGCATATCGAATAATTGAAAAGTTGGACAGAAAAAGAAAAATCATGAAAAGTCAAGCCAGCATTATTGGGAAATAATTCGCAAAGAATTATACAAAAAGAATAAAAAAAAAATTTGAATTATAATGCAATAATTCATAATTTGTATAAAACACTGAAAAGGCCAAGTGTCTGAGCGAATTATCGAAGAATAATTCACTAAAGTGATTGAAAAAGATTAAATGAATGAAAGGAAAAAAAGTTATTGATTAGTTAAAACACTAAAAGAGTGTGTTTGATTTGAATTTAGTGTACAAAGGAATAAAGAAAGAACTTAATGATTTTTAAATGTTAAAAAAAATGATTGAAAATACAATTGATTATTTTGCCCTTAGCGATAAGCAGGTATTGTTATTTTTGTTTTGGATATAATTGGCTAGTTATAGGGACACTTTTGTACCGCGGTGCAAGTCATGACGACTTGTTTTGCTATGAGTGGGATTTTTGATCTCTATAGCTTCTGTGAAAGTGAATCTGAAAGTGTATCTGTTTTTTGCTTTGTGAGACTTGATCTTCCGAGATCATTTCTCTATCTGTTCAGTGGGACCTTAGGATCCAGTCTTGAGTGTCCTTTTTTAGAATCCTGTTATATTGCACTAGAGGCGCATCGAAATGAATAAATTGGTACTATTTAATTGAATTGAATATAAAAAATTATAACGAAAAATATTTCATTTGAAAGAAAATGAAAAGTTGAAATAAATCTATAAAGGTTTCTGAAAAGTGTAATTAATAAGAAAAAGAAAAAGAAAGGTTTTATAAGAATAAAATATTAAATCAATATTTAGTTAAGCTTTTATAATGAAAAATGATTTAAAATGTATTTTGTTTTTCGTGAAAAAGATAAATTTAATTAATTGGTATTTCTTGTACTAATTACTATTGTGAAAAGTGACAAGTTTGAAAAATAATATTAATTTCCTGCTTAAAGTTAAAAAGTGATGATAATGACATGAAGTGAAACTTAATGCTTAGGTAACGTCTTTCTGAAAGAAAAGTTAAATGAAGAGTAAAACAATAAAAAAGTCACATAATTGTTCAATGAGGAAAAAGTAAAAGACATAAGTCTCAAATAAATATTTGAACATAAATAATGTATAAAAGAAGGAAAGAGAATTTGACTGTAAAGTATCCCGAAATAACTATATCACTTTGTAATAAAGCTTAAAAGCCTTTAAATAGTAATGTATTTATTAGTTAAAAGTTAAAGTAAAATAAAAGAATAAATAGCAAAAAGTGTAATTAGAATACAGATTGAATAATTGAACAGTAAATCAAGAATTAAAAATAGTTTATTTTGGTACTAGTAAAAACGCGAGTACCAATACACATTGCTAAATAAAATGATAATTAAATCGTTGTGGCTAAAAGATAAAACGAAAGTAATGATAAAAGTAAAAGTTATAGTAAAGATTAACATAAAGATAAGAGTAAATCCGATATCGATGCACCTAAGAAAATACTGTAAAGTAAAGTTGAAAGTTTGGAAACAAAAGAACAATGATTACCAAAATACGAGTTAATAACATGACTAATGTTAACCGAAGTAAAAGAAAATATTTAATGAAATAAAAATAATAGTAGCATAAATTACGAAATTATGCTTTATTCTGGGAAATTCTTGGATTAGTAGTCACCACTGGACATATTTAATGCCCAACACGTATTGTTTATTGCGTGCAGGTTTTGAAGTGTTGCGAAAGCACAGTACATGGTAGATCCAGATCGGAAGAGAAGATTTTTGTATTAGTTTGATGTAAGCTTTTGGCATGTATATACTTAGTTAATTAAGGTAAAAGTCTAAACTGTGGTTTGACTATATTTATGATTATTGATGGATGAGTATTTGATGTAAACTTTTGGCCTGAAGTTATTTTGTATATATTTAATTGTTTACACGACTGTTGTATAATTCTAGAATTTAATGTAATAGTATTTAAAGTGTTTTGTTTTATTCGAGGAAAAAAAAGTACCGATTTCGGCTAAGTTTCGCTTCAGAAAAGACTGTTCCGAGAAGGGTGTGACATTTTGTGGTATTAGAGCAAATGTTTAAGCAGTTCTAAGATCGGAGTGTGATAAGATTAAGTGATAGGTTGTCTGTATATACATGCCAATTATAAGTGGGTAAGTGTTAGGTAATTTGAAGGGTACTCGCTCCCCTATCTGTGCTAAAGTGAAAGAGTTGACATTTGACTGAGATTGTTAAGTGTGAAATGATTGATTCTGCACGGTAAAGATGGTAGTGAATGAGAATGGAAGTATTGTTGCTTGAGATCTCATAGGAGTCAAAGCAGGGAAAAGAAAAGTTGACTGACATTAAGTGAAAATGTGAGAATTTAAGTATCTATATGGATAAGAAACAGTTAAAAGATGCACAAAATAAAGAGTGTGATAGAAATTATAAGGAATTGTATTTTGAATACAGATAAATTGTACAGGATAAGGAGATACTTTGATTGGATTGCCTTGGTTTAAGAATGCTAGTGAGCAAATTGTTATAAGTTAAGGTTGTTTAAGATGCTCTATATATCTGTCAGTGATTTCCTTATAGGAGTGGAGATTTGATTGTATTTCTCATAGTTCTGGGATGGGCTATGATATCTGCATTATATGAGGATACTTGACAGTATTCTATCTGCATACATGAAATCATACATTCATTGCATAGCATTTCATATTGTTTGACATCATCTGATATGCATTATACCATATGTATAGGCCCCACTTGATAGGATGAAACTGACAATAGATATTATGAGCATAGGGACAACCTAAAAATGATATAAGAAATAGTGTGCTTAAGATTGTTTTCCAATTTTGATGCGGCCATTGTGAGATATTGGTCATGTCGATTAAATTTGTTAGCATACCGACTCTTTTGATGATCTGATGGAAATGATCATTCACCCTTGTTGAGATCCATCTTAAGAGGATTTAAGTGGTTACTACTTGATATGTTTTAAGAGGTTGAAGAAGTATGGAAAGTACTTGAATAATGTAAGTGGACTTAAATTTGTGTGTCTGAAGGATAAGTATAAATTGTTAATGATAATGTTCTTGGTTTTCAAGCTATGAGAGCCAGTTTAAGTTTGGCTCCAGATGGGGCGTGTTTAACTAGAAAATAAGTGAAACTGATTTTGTACAGCGGGTAAGAATAATAGTTCTGAAAGAGACTGCTTGTGTAGTGGTCATTGTGAATAAATCGAAGGATTCTTACTGAAGTTCACTGAGATAGTAATGCCTGACATCATCAGGTGTGTCAGGATTAAAAGTTTAATTTTGAAAGCCAGATTGAAAGTGTAATGTGACAGATGTAAGTAAATGTTAAATGTCGATATAGGGAAGCGGAGCATTAGACTTATTTGGGAATTGCTCTGACTTATAATGATATTTATTTAGAAATAGAACAATGAGGTTAAAGTATCTGTCATTGGATTATTTAAGTGTCAAAAAGGAAGATTGGTAATAATCTCAGTAATTGACATAGTGATTCACCCTTGACTAATGATTAGTCAGAGTGGATAATTCAGATATTAAAAGAAGGAGTATGGTAAAGTGTATGGGATTGTGGTAATAATTGTAAAAAGTGGTTATCTATAGTAGGATTTGACTTTTGTTGAGACAATGTTAGAAAAAAATGTTAAATCCTTCTTGCTAGACTTAATGGAATGCAAAAAGGTAAGCAAACCCTGATTTGATTCAAGATATGAAAGGAATCTACATTTAGGATGATATGTTTAGAAAAGAGAGATTGATAAAGATTGGTTAGCTTTAAATGTAAGTGGGTTTCGTTGGCAAACATATGTTTGGAACCATCAAATGTAGATGAAAGTTCAATAAAATGACAGTATAGTAGCCTCTACTCTGTGATATAAGTAAATTTCGAGAATGAAATTTCTTTTAGTAGGGGAGAATTGTAATGGCCTCGACACCAGGTCAGTCGTGAATAGTATTTTTCGGGAGTGAATAGTATTTTTCGGGCCTGAAAGGACATCCGAAAGTCAAAAATATTTTATTGGACCATTAGGAAGTAATAGTCATGGTGAGTCTAGGGTTGAAATTTGAAGTGAATTTGAGGTCAAATGGGCCTCCAAAAGTCAAAAATACAAAAAAAAACGTAGGAGTCAATTTTTCTGGTAGGGAAGGAGACTTGATTTTGCATAAATAATTAAAAATAGTAAACGAACTTCGAATATTTCTAGATTTTTAATGCCTACATGAATTTTTATGTAGAATACTTGGTGATGAGAATGAAATTTTTCGGTAACAGCGGCAGTTGTCGAATTGGACCGATAAGGGACTCCGATTGAGCCAAAAATTTGCGTGCTAGCTATTTTTGATGTTTTAAGAATAATTGAATTATTTTTGAAGTGATTTGAAGTAAGGAAGAGAGATAAATTGGATTGGGCCTTAAATGACCTAAAATGGGCCTTAAAGTTTAAGTGGGCAAAGCCCACTCATCAAGCCCAAATTTTGGCCCATTAGAGAAGTATATAAGGGCTGGAAATATGGAGAAAACTCCAGAAAAATTGATCACCTTCTTCCTCTTCCTTCTTGGCCGAATCTACCTCTCTCTCTCCTCTCTCTCTCTTGCTTCTTATTTACTCAAGATCTTTCATAACTTTCAACTTAGGACTTGTAGTTTCATCCCTCTAGATAATTAATCAAGCCTCAAGCCTTTGATTTGAAGGACAAAAGCAAGAGAAATCAAGAGGGAAAGGCTTAGGAATCAAAATGAGGTAAGGAATTTTCAAGATTTTAAATTTGTTTGAAGGTACCTATAAGTAGTTTTAGGTGCCTAGAGTCTATTTTTGTGGTTAAATTGAGCTAAAAAGGTTGATATCGTTGTGTTTTCTTTGATGAAGAATTCGGCTCCCATGGGCTTTTTCATGGTGATGGAGGAATTTCTTTGGTTTAAGGTATGAAAAAGGAAGTCTAAGGAAGCTAAAGTATGGAAAAAGGTAAGTGACTACAAAATCCTTTAGTTTCCCTATTAATATGAATTTTTCATAATTATATAATTAAGGTAAAAATGTTTAAAGTAGCTAATTGATATAATTGTGTTAGGATAATTGTAATTGGACTAGAGAAAATATAAATGGAAAGTAAATATGAGAGAAAGAAAAATTTTAAAATTTAAAAGTAAAGTTGGCTGAAATTCTTGGTGAAAGAAAATAGTAAGAAAAATGCATAAAATATATGTATGATAGTTTAAAATAATAGTAGACATGATAATTAATATCTATAAATTTTTAGAGAATATTTGAAATTAATTTTGGAATTTTTAAGATTATGTATAGTGTATGTATTGAATGAAAATTATGATTTATAGTGAATTAAATGACTATTTTGATGAAAAATGACAATGACCAATAAATAATGCATAAATAAATTTTATTGGAATTTATTGAATTTATTGGAATTTTCATGTGAATATGTATAATGAAAATAATTGAAATATTAATACATAATTGTATAAAAATGACCAAAGCGATGAATTAAAATGAAATTAAATAAATTTTAACGAAAAAAAGTAAAAAGTTAACCGATGAATTTTTCGAAATCAGTATTAAGTCATAAAAATAATAAGAATAATGAATTATTGGTAAGTAATTTATAAAATGAGTGAAAGTAATGGAAATGAATTGATAAATAAGTGAAAAGACAATGAAAAGAAAGAAAAGAAAGTTTAGGAGCAAAATGGTAATTTTTTTTAAAAGTTTAAAAAGCAAGTAAATCAAGTAAAAATTGCTTAAGTAAATATAAAATAGTCAGATAATAGCTAAATTATTAAGAAAATGAATTTTATTGTTAATATGGACTAAAAATGTAATTTTGTTTATAAATGATAATTTAAGTGTATAGAAATATAAAGTATTCCAATTGATTAGTTTAAAGAACTAACATAAGCTTATGATGGAAAAATTGTAATTATGTGTTTGAAATGAATAATTCTATAAAAAAAGTCGAATTATGCATTTTCGAGGCATAAAATAATGAATTATATTAATAGAATTCCTAATTGCGTAAAAAGTGGTAAAATAAATGCGTGACTAATTTATCAAAATAAATTAGTCAATAAAAAGTATTAAAAGAGTGAATGTTTATAATAATTAGCCGACGAAATAAAAGTCGGCATATCGAATAATTGAAAAGTTGGACAAAAAAGAAAAAATCATAAAAAGTCAAGCCTTGTATTATTGGAAAATAATTCGCAAAGAATTATACAAAAAGAATAAAAAAAATTGAATTATAATGTAATAATTCATAATTTGTATAAAAGACTGAAAAACCCAAGTGTCTGAGAAATTTATCGAAGAATAATTCACTAAAGTGATTTGAAGAGATAATGTGAATGAAAGGACAAAAAGTTATTGAATAGTCAAAACACTAAAAGAGTGTGTTTGATTTGAATATAGTGTACAAAGGAATAAAGAAAGATGATATCGATATTTGCCAGTCTCACAGCTAGTTTGGCCTCCATCTCAGCTACCCAACCAGTTACGAAAATTGCTACTCAAGTTAAACCAACTCCTATCGGGAAGACCTCAGCAACTTCTGTCGTGATATCTCCACCTACAGTATATTTTAGGAATATTACTTTGCAATGAGCCAAAAAGGATGTTGCTCGAGTTGGTCCCGAATGTAATTTTATAACTGATGAAGAGGATGAGTTACAGGCCCCTTAGGTGCTGAAAGGCCTTATCCCCAAGGAAGAAAGTCTTGTTGTAAAGAAGATGGAAAAAAAGTTGGAGGTTCTAGTTAGGATGTTGTCTGTAGGGAAAGGAGTCAGTCCTGAGGATATCAATTTGGATGGCAAGGATACTTTACCTAGTCAATTTAAAATGCTTGATGAAGTTTGATGGCACATCTAATCCCATAGCCCACATAAAATAGTCTTATGAAAAGGACTACCCTTACTAAAAAACAAAAGGTGGATCTCTTTACCCTTAGCCTAACGGGTCCCACTATTGATTGGTATCATAGTCTGGATAGAAAGATAAAAGAAGATTGGGAGAGGTTTACAGAGGAATTTTTTAAGCAGTATGACTGTAGCACACATATAGAAGTTACCCTAAAAGATTTAGAGTTGTTACAACAGAAACTTGGGAAGTCCTTCCACAAGTACCTCACTCGATGGAGGAATAGAATAATGGATATAAAAAGAAAGTTTGACACACAAGATCAAATTTGCTTGTTCATTCAAAATGCCAGCCCTTATCTAAATGGAGGTCTCAAAATGAGGGGTTCAAGGATTTTGAGTCTTTGAAAGACATAGCAATTGAAGTTGAGGGGCAATATTTGGCAAAGAAGGCTAGTACTATATGTTCAAATAGTGGATGATATAACAACAACAAGAGAGGTTTTGGGGACTCGGGATTTGGTAAGAATACTGGAGGCAATAGTGGTAATAGGGGTAACAGCGAAAGACATGCTAAGGTATTAGCGATGAGAGTCAATCAACGTCATTATTTGGAATTATGCAAGTCACTCTCCTGGTGTCTTAGTCATTTGATGAAAGAAAGAAAGTTACAATCGATGCTCTTTAAGCCTGCAAGAAGTCAGGGCCAGTTTGGACATAAATCTTATTGGTATTATGTCTTTTACCAACATACGGGGTATGAGATCGATTATTGTCATACTTTGAGGAACCATATACAAGACTTGATTGATTCTTGACAGATTCCTGATCCAAAAAAGAGAGCCAAGAAGAAAGAAGCTTACAATGCTATGTCACCATTGGTATTTATGGTTGGGTTCAGGTTGCCAAAATGGTATATTCTAAAGGATTTATATGGAAATAAGTATTTAGCTATCATACGCAAGGCCCAAGGAAGTAGTAGTGGTCTAGACACAAAAGCAGAAGGGTCGGCAGAAATGAGGGAATCAGTTCAGCTAGTGGATATCTGGGATATATATAGTGAAAAGGGCTTAGTCAAGGCTGAAAAAGAGTTGAAATACTTGTGAAAAACTAATGGAGATTAGAAGGAAGTGATAGATGGAAAGATGATTTAGGCAGTCACCAGAAGTGAGAGGGTTATGCCAGAAGTTGAGAGGCCGTAGGAACTCGCTACTCCCATGGAGGAAAAAACCATAGAGGATAACTTGGTCCTAAAGCAACTTAAGAAAACTCCTACTCAAATTTTAATTTGGAATTTGCTTAGGTAGTCACCTTCCCACAGCCAGAAGTTTTTAGAGGCTTTATGTGAGTCCACTATTGCTACCACCATATCTCCTTGTACACTGTTAGAAATGGTGAAAGAGGATTCTAACGAAAAGATTGTGTTCACTAATGCAGATCTCCCATTAGAATGAAGTAAGAATAACCGCCCTTTATACATTAGGGCTAAGGTAAATGGCAAACACACTGCATGTTTAATGGTGGATGATGGTTCTTCCATCAACGTGTGTCCTTTTACGATAATGGCGGTATATGGTATTGATGAGACTATGCTCACTCAATCTCGACTTACCATAACGGCTTATGAAAACTCTAAGAGGCAGGCTACTGGCACTTTTAGGGCGGCAATGAAGATGAGACCTATTGAGACTGAGGCAACATTTGTAGTGTTATAGATACCGACTAATTTCTCTTTGTTTTTTGGGCGACTTTAGTTCTACAAGTTGGGAGGGGTCCTTTCAACCCTACAACAAATGGTCTAAATCCCACAAGAAGGAGGTATGGTTACTATTAAAGCGGCGGAAGAAAATTCAATTTCTGCTTTAAGCATAGCTAATAAGCCTTTCAGCAGGTTCCATATGGTCGAAATTGGTATTGATGGGGAAGAGATAGATTCTGCAAGCTCTCAGGCTGTTAACATGATGAAGAAGATGAATTACTTGCCAAGTGCTGGATTAGGAAAGAATTATTAGGGGATCCCTACGCTATTGCTCCTATTAGTCAGAAAGACAGAAAGGGCTTAGGTTATTGTAAGGGTGATGTTAAGAAGCAACACGAGGTACAGTAGGGAAATATTCCTCATATATTGGAAAGCTTTGTGCCAGCATTCGAGGAGTGCAAATATTGTGGGGAGGCTAAACCTATGATAATCAAGGGGAAGATCGTTCTTGGGTTTGAAATCTTTGACAACGTCTTTGATTGGTCAGCTGGAACCATCAAGCCTGTATTGGGATTTTGTGATGAAGAAGTTATGT
The DNA here is from genome assembly GCA_037975025.1 of Excoecaria agallocha. NCBI lineage: Eukaryota > Viridiplantae > Streptophyta > Magnoliopsida > Malpighiales > Euphorbiaceae > Excoecaria > Excoecaria agallocha. Next base: position 31,973,742 of record CM075821.1, on the reverse strand, counting down.
CCAAGATCGTCGATTTGGATTTGGGTTGGCCCAAAGAGGTACTAACACTAGAGTCATTAGCCACCAAGGTTAAGGGCAAAGAAAAGATTTAATGTGAGGCTATAATCATTAAGAATGAGGCACCACTAGAGAAATGAGAGGCGTCTATTGCTACATTAGCCATCATTGAATTGGAGAATGATTCTTTTACTGATGTAATTTATGTTCCTGAATTATTTTGTAATGATGTACCCTTTCCTGCTCAAGTTAATAAGATGAATAACTTTGCTTATTTATGTGATGTCTCATCTGATTGCATCATGTATGATAATAATCATGACACATTCATATTTGACATTAATTCAACAAACACTGCTTTATTTAATCTCGGAACAGAAGATAACCCTAAAGAGATCGTGATTGCATTCGATGTGACTCCTGAAGAGAGAATAAAATTCGAGAGAATATTGAAAAAATATGAATAAGTATTTGCCTGGACCTGCGAAGACATGTTTGGGATTGATAGAAATGTTGTAGAACATGCCATTCCAACGTATTTGGATAGTAAGCTAGTAAAGCAGAAGCTTTCGCCAAAATGGGTGAAAAAGGTGAAAGAAGAAGTGAAAAGACAGATTGAAGCAAAGTTCTTGATTGAAGTCCAGTACCCTACCTGACTAGCCTATGTTGTTCTTATTGCTAAGAAGGATGGAAAGGTACGAATGTGCATGGATTACCGAGATTTGAATAAAACTTGACCAAAAAATGATTTTTTGCTCCCTCACATATATTTGTTGGTCGACAGTGCGGCAAAATGCATGATGTATAGTTTTATTGATGGATACACAGGGTATAATCAGATCTTAAATAAGATAATGGACAGGGTAAAGACGGCCTTAATTACTAAATGGATCCAGACAAGGTGAAAACTATTTAGGAATTGCCAATACCAAAAAAGGGGAAAGAGATCCGAGGGTTCTTGGGGTGAATTCAATACATTAGCCGATTCATCGCTAGACTCACTTTTATATGTGAGCCAATTTTCAAGCTTCAAAGAAAGGATCGACCAGTCAAATGGAACTACGATTGTCACAAAGACTTTGACACCATTAAGTAATACCTATTGTATCCTCCAGTTTTCTAGCCACCTAAATCATCAAAGCCTTTAATCTTGTATATAGCAGTGGAACAAAGTTTAGTAGGGGCCATGTTGTCTCAAAAAGATGATTCTAAAGCCGAGTTCGTCATGTACTACCTGAGCAAAACGTTCTTTTCATATGAGACCATGTATACAAACGTAGAAAATATTTTCTTAGCAGTGATATGGGCCTCAAAGAAGTTAAGACATTATTTTCACTCTTATAAGATCCAAACAGTGGCTAAGTACAACCCATTTAGATACCTCTAGTCAGCACCGTCCTTATTGAGGAAAATGGAAAGGTAGTTGTTGCTCTTGTAAGAATTTTAAGTTGAGTATGTAACTAGGAAGACGACCAAAGGAAGGGCAGTCACACAGTTTCTGGTTAACCACTCGTTGGAGGGAGACCAGGTTGAGTATGAATTCTCAGATGAAAATGTCAACATCATAACAGTTCAGGGATGGAAAATGTAGTTCGATGGGGCCACCAATAATAGAGGAGCTAGAGTAAAAGTTATTCTCATCACCCCTAATGGCAAGAAGCTCCCCTTAGCCAAGAAACTGGGATTCAAGATGACCAATAATAAAGCAAAGTATAAAGCTTATCTACACTGAGTGGAAGCCTTGATAGCACTGGGGGCAAAAATAGTTAAGGTTTTCGGTGATTCATCCGTAGTAATTCACCAAACAAAATGTGAGTGGTCCATTAGAGAGGAGAGGCTGGTACCTTATGTAGAATATCTAAGGAAACTGAGTAGTCAATTTGAGACCTGCACCTTCCAACATATACCGCGAGATGAGAATCAATTGGCAAATGCATTGGCAATCTTGGTATATGTGTGGGATAATCCCAAAGGGATAATAATGAGACCAATAATAGTCACAAGCTCTACTAAACCTTACTTCAAGGGTGAGAACCTCATGAGTTTAGATGAATCTGACAACAAGCCCTAGTATTATGATGTTCAAAATTACTTAGAAACTTCTAAATTCCTTGAGGAAGCGACAAAGAAAGACCAGAGCATAATTCAAAAGTTATCTAGTCTATTTATCAGTGTAAACGGGGTCCTGTATAAAAGACAAGTTGATGGTGTTCAACTAAGGTTCCTAGATGAGAGAGAGGCGAAGAAAGTCATGGAAGAGATGCATGTAGGGGCATGTGGGATCCATATGAATGGATTAACATTGGCTAGAAAAATCATGCGACAAGGATTCTTTTGGCTAACCATGAATGCTGACTGTTGATAAAAGTGTGCAGAAGGCTACAAATTGCCTCACAACATTGGAGACTACCTTTCTAATCGGCAAAGAGGCTGTTAAGAGAGCCAGAGATGGGATTGAGAAGAAGATTGATAAGTTAGACACCAACCTCAGGGCTCATGTGACAAGTATAGATTGGACAGTTGCAAGTCACATTGCTGCATATACGGTAGAGTTGGCTAGTATTCAGAGGGATGTGGACAGCCTCGCAGGGTACCTTAATGAGTTTTTGCATCCTATTGCAATTTAGCCTCCAGGACCCACACGGCCATGACCATCCTTAGCTCAGGCACCAAGTCCACCATTTTACAGGCACCATTTTCGATCTCGTTCTCCATCAGAGGGCCCTACGGATTATGGCTTACATTGAGACTCGAGAGTTCAGGGAGATGATGATCTTTTTATATATATTCTTATACCACACATTTCACACACATTTTCAAATTGGAATAATTGTTATAGATGTTTATGTCATTTGTTTTTCTTATTACATTATGAGTGGAATCATCTTCAAACCAAGGTATAGCCACAGAGTGGGATCACCTTCAAGTCAAGGTATAGCCACATAATGGGATTGCCTTTAAGCCAAGGTATAGCCACAGAGTGTGATCGCATTCAAATCAAGGTATAACCACATAGTGGGATTGCTTTCAAGCCATGGTATAGCCACATAGTGTGATCGCCTTCAAGCTAAGGTATAGCCATATAGTGGGATCGCATCAAAGGATAGCCATATAGTGGGATCACCTCAAGGTATAGCCATGGAGTGGGATCACCTTCAAGCTTAGGTATAGCCACATAGTGGGATCAGTTTCAAGTTTAGGTATAGCTACATAATGGGATTGCCTTAAGGTATAGCCATAGAGTGGGATCGCTTTCAGGTTAGGGGTATAGTCGTAGAAGTGGAATCTCCTTTGAACCAAGGAGCATACCACAGGCTGGCGTTGTTCACAAACCAAACCTTCTTAAGAAGCAAGGAGATCACCTCCTCATGTAAGTATCTCTCTCTTCTACTCTGAACTTTGGCTCGTCTAGACTCTTGCGCGTACTAGTCTCCCTAAAGTTGGGGGCAATTGTAAGCACTGGGTTCTAAGGAGGCTTTTGTTAAGGTTACTTAATGAGGAAAATTACTCATTTTAAAATAGTGGATTGAGGAAGATAAACCTTTCATTATGGTGAAATTATTTTCTGAAAAGCTTTTTAAAATATTTTCAAGCTTAACTCGGGCAGCCGATTGGCACAGAGGGGCGAACAATGAAAAATACCCTTAGTTAGAAACTTAAAATTGAATAATGTGCGTTTATGAGCTTTGCACACTATGCATTTATGACTTATATGCCCGTACGTTCGAAGAATATTCATTATTTGGCCTAAGCTAGGGTTTTGCCTATTTTTGGAAATGCACGGCCTTACACAAGGAGTGTACAACCATGCACTTCAAGGAATCTTGCCTTTTTAGGCAAGTTAACCTCCTTTTTGAGTGTATAGCTCCGTATCCCTATGGTACATCCGTATACTTAAAAGTAGGTGAACTTCCCTATGAGGCAAGTGGACAAGTGGGGGCACCGCTTTAGTATACAGTTGTGTATAGCTAATGTACAATCGTACACTCCCTCTTTTATAAGCTTTCTTTGAATTCCCTTCAAGGGTTGGTTGCCAAATTTTTAGGGAATTGATAGTAAAAGAGTTAATATTGTTTTCAAGAGGAGTCTACGAAAAGTCTAAAAAGCTTTAGAAGTTTTCTAAGTCGAAAGGGGATTTTTGGCTCTTAGCTCTTAATTCTTTAACTATTTCAACACCACAAAGGGTCTATGAATCTAACTATCAACAGTTTAATCATGTATTTAATTGAGTAAGTATACTGAAGATAATAAAAAAGGCCTTTCTCGATATTTTCGCATTATAATACATTTAGTCATTCTTTTCATCTATTAGTTTTTATTATATGTTAATCTTTGTTAGATTTAGCTTGTGAAACCCTTTAAAAGGGTATATTGCTGTGCAATAAAAATTATTAGGTCATCTTCTTTAATTTCTGTTTTGTCCATTTCTTTTAAAATTATTTTTTTATCAAAATATAATTTGATTTAAAAACTCGTCTTTGTATTTAGCTAGCCCTTTTTGCTCCCTTTTGGATTTACTGTTAACAAGGACTCTATTTAAAAAAGGAAAGAAAACTTATCGTTATTAGGCCAATAAGGCCATGTATTGTTTGATGCGCACCCACGCATTAAACGATACATGACCCAAAATATATTTTTTTTTCTTTTTTAAGGTAGAAGAGCCGACCATAAGTCATCGATCGCACCCTCGTGCACTTTTTGACATACACATTCGATCCGTATCCTTTTCATATTTTTTAACTTAAATTAGTTATATATATATATATATATATATATATATATATATATATATATTCTCTTTTCATTCTTTATTATCATTATTATTTTTGTTATCATTGTTACTGTTATTATTATTGCTCTCGTAGAATAAGCCCTTTTGCTAATATGACCCGGAAAGCGCTATAGGTAAGTCTCCTATCCCTTCTCTTTATTATTAGAAATACTTTTTCGACCACAAATGAAAAACTTTGCTGAAAACATTTATAGTAATTAATTTGGATATTTCACTAAGAAAACTGGACTAATGTCCACATTTTTGCTTAGGAAATTCATATGTAAAAAAATAATAATAAATAACTTTTAATAATGTAAATGATTTTGTATATAATTAAATAATACGACACGTTTTATAAATAAAGTTTGGAATGGTAAGTTCTTATCTTCAAGATCTGGCAATGAGACGCTTATTCAATAATTCACATGCGAGGACCAAAGTCCTCACCAAAAAAGGTCATAATGAACTGCCTGATTTTGGGATGTCTTTATTGTTTTATTATATGCCATGATTTATTGCTTTCTTATGTGATTGGGTGTGCCTTTAATTCTTATATTTACTCTATTCTTGGATGAAACAAAAGGGATAACATGATTAATTTGAAAGCCATTATGTCACATTTATCAAAGGTAAAAATAAGAGCGAAATTTTAAACCCTCTCTAGGTTTTTGGCTTCACGAGGTCGGAACACCCTCTTTTTTCAATGTTCTATTGGGTGGAGACTCCTTGCTATTTAGCCTTGCAGTGCCCAACTAAATGCCACCTAATTATCGATCGTCAGTGATAAGATAGGGACACTTGGGCGTGCTACATCACACCTTTTGAATTTTATGATTTGCAAGTCGAGTTGAGTTTTTTTCCTACCGTGAAACAAATGTCGGCTTGGGCTGGGAACCTTAACTTGGTTTTGACCTTAAAGGTGGGATTGACTCGCTAAAGGTCAGAGGTTTTCTCATTCAAACTCCATGATCCCTTGGTTCTGAGGGTGAAATCGAGTGTCGATGAGCCAAAGGGGAAAAGACTGTAAAGACTATTATAATCTCTCCTAATACCTGTTATCATATATACTATAATATACACCAATACATAGATAAGGATTACAAGAAAGCTTTAGGTTACATTACACTAGTTCTTCTTATTACATTCTATTGATAAAAATATTATACTTATAAAGACAATAAAATACCACTACATACTTAGACTCTTCCTATCCCTAGTGTTGGCCTTGGTTCAACAGATCTTGTTCCACCAAGAGAAAATCTAGCTTCAAGCACCTACAAAGATAAACACCTGTGCTAAGATTACTAGCTTAATAAGGAACAAAGAAAAAATATTTAAAAATAATCTCTCATCGTAGTTGCCAATAGCTTACACACATAAGCATAATATTAGTCAAATATAGTATGGAGCCACAGTATAAAATTTGTATAATAGTAATATAAAACTTTATTACAAAGGTGACAAGTTTGTAATGATTTAATGACAATCAATAACTTATTATAAGTGCTCATCGGTGCATGTTGGCAGGTATGTAAATACAATGATCTTAAATAATGAAACATTAGGTATTCATGGTGATTATTATATACATGTGTTTCTATAGCACCTTACATGTATCATAAACATACTATATGCATGTATCATAAACACAGCTACATTCTTTTTCATATTCTCCTTATGCTATGTATGAGTTCATATATAAATAATGATACTGGAAATCAAATCATGGTGTAAATTAGCATATCATCTTATTAAATTACTCTTTATATTGCTTCTCTTATGCCTTGTATTAAGCTTGCACTTTTCTAAGAATGTGGATAATGGATGAAACTGTGACTGTACTATGTTGTAGTATCTGAAGGTTCGAAAGGATACCCAAAGGTACCAATCATAAGAGCCCAAACGGGGTCGAACATAGGGACCTATTTGAGGCCGAATCATAGGGACCCAAATGGGGTCAAAAATAGGGACCTACATGAGGCCGAATCATAAGGACCCAAACGGGGTCGACCATAGGGCAGCTGTGAGAAACCCTTATAGGCATGCCTATCTATCCATAACCTAGACACAGACGCAGGCAACTGTAACTTTTTGCTCTAGTTATCTTTACTTTTCTCTTACGATCTTATATGCCTTTATCTCAATAACAACATATCTTTGAGCATAATATCATATATAAGTTCATACATTTTTGTATGTCATTATTATCAAATTACCTTTATATACCTATGAACATACGTTAATATCCTTTTGCAATCATAGCAGCATAGCTTAGAGCACCAATGTATAATCTCAAGCGTTTATATAGTTTACATGCTCAACTTGTAATATCTTTAGTCATGTATGATCATTACCATGACTATATGACATGTTCATAAGAGTTAAATCCATATAGAGACTATTATATATATGCATGAATGCCCATATACCTGTATGATTCATCCTGTACATATACTATTCATACTTATATCTAAACCTATTATATTACATTTAATATATCATATTAAGCATATATATATATATATATATATATATATATATATATATATATATATATATATATATATATATATATATATATATATATATATCCAATGTATTCCAATATACATACACATATATACATATACATATACATATACATATACATATACATATACATATACATATACATATACATATACATATACCAATATCCATACCTGTCTATAATAATGTGGTTGGAACACAAATGCATATAATTGAAAATATAAACATCTTTGTACATCTATAATGTCCACTTCACCTAATTAGAGTATCATTAATCTTATATATCTCTATGTACCCTTATATACATATGCATCTTCAAGTATACATGTTCATGCCCTTATTGATATTCATATATTCTAATCATATTAGTTTACACACATAGAATTGATATATGAGCTAAGTAGTAGCTTGAATTAACTTATGCATTCCAGTTTCCTTATAACTACACCTCAAGGTTTATTGTCTATTATATATGTTTTATAACTTATTATGTCTTTATACACACACACACACATCTATATAAGTATATTCACACACATTCCAGCATATAATTCCTCATTTATACTCTTATACCTTGATTCCATTAGTTACATGCATAAGGTTGGTGTTTAGTTTAAGTAATGGCTTAAAAAATCCATATACTCATGTTTCCTTTATATTTGGGTTCATTTTAAATTATTTCTCTATCTCTAAATCATATCATAATTAGTTTTACATTAAGGTACTTTCAATCCTCTATGCATTTATATCATATTATAAGTTGCTTGATCATAGTTAATTTGATCAAAATCTTTGGTTCCATCTAGAAAAGAAGACAAAAAAGAAGAAAAGAGAAGGGAAGAGGGATGAGTCGTCACACCAGGGGCGACTCGTGATAGAGACCAAATGGGATGACTCATGATAGAGACGAGACAGTTTTCCTGGTTCATTTTGTTTTGCAATTTTGTCATACATCCAGCTAGATTTAGCCAAAATGATATTATACAAACTTGTAACCATATGTTTCTAGTTTTCAAATCATTAAAAATCACTCCATTTGGTCTTATAAATCTCAATATATTCACCAAACAATGTGGATTGCTCCCAATAACAGGGCAGCAGTTAAGGTCAGGATTCAAGTTAGTTTTTGACTATCATAGAGGATGAACCAAACATTGGTGTCTCTTATAAAACTTAGGTTTATGAGTCTAGTTTCTATTCTAACTAAAATTATTCAATTTGGAACTCTCAAACTCTAGATATAGCCAAAACAATCCGGATAGGTCCAGTGAACCCTAGGATAGATTTTGCTAACTAGAGAAATTATGCTCCTATTTCAGTCCTTATACCTAACTAACCATCATATTCATGCATTAATTACTTAAAACCATCAAATTAACCTCTCTAATGAATAAATACATATATATAACACCTATAAATATATCAAAGTTCCCTTACCTCTTTGATGAGCACCTTCTGCAAGCTTTTCCTCCTTTTACTCTTTACCTTTGCTTCTCTCTCTTTCTTCGTAACAAATCACCATTTATCATTCTTAGAGATTCATCTAATCACTCAAATTTATATTTAATTATGAGAAACAAAATAAGAAGAGAAGAGATGATCCTTACCTTAAGAAAGTCAACCACTAAATTTTCTCTCCTCTAAAAAACTAATGGTTGGATTTGGGGGTTATTTAGGGGTTAGATTAGATAAGTTTTGAGAGAAAAATGATGGTCTTAAAGTCCCTTGAAGTGAAGTGGCCAACCATTCCATAAAAAATCTTAGGTTTCTCCTTTCTTAAGATGCTTCTAGAAAGGCTAAGTGTCATGTGGTTTCCTTGGACCACTTGTTGACTTTGCACAAATTTCATTTAACTCCCCTTTTTCCTTCAATTTCATGTTTCTTCCCCTAAACTCTCTCTTTCACTTTTCAATTGGGTCCCTTAACTCACATTTTCTCAAAATTAATCCTATACATCACTTAATGTAAAATGACTATTTTACCCTTTGTCTCTTTAAACAATTACCTCTATGTCCTTAACCTATAATTCATTGACTAACCTAACATATATCAATAATACTACCTTTGAAATGCACGTTCATTCTCCTAGAGCTTTAATAGGGGTGTCACGAAGACCCTTATTGGGGATGGAAAGAGCACGCGTCACACATATTTTTTTTCTCTTTCTCTTTCTTTTTCTTTACCTTTCTAGAAGGAGACATATGCTTGCCTCTAATTGGGTCACTTGTTTTGCCATTGTGAACTTGCACTTTACTCCCTCTAATTAGTCTTAATTACCACTCACACACTATATTAACTCATTTTAATACCTTATCCCCACTTCTTTAATAATAATGCACATTTACCCATAAATTGATAATTTATGAAATTGCTCTTCACTTTTGCATTAATACCAATTACGTCCCAATTGCATAATTAACAATTCTTTCACACTAAAACCTTTTCAATCTCTCTTTTCACTATACATTAATCTTATTAGGGCATGTTTTAAGGCCTTACAGGATTCCTCGTATCTTTCTTGCAATCGGGTTATTCGAAAAACCCTATAAACCATGATGCTTAAAACTATAAGACCTACAAAATCTCTTGAACTTTTATGGTGCTTAGTTAGGAATTTAACCCTAATGGTTAAAATATGGTGAATGGCTTTTACCTTAGTTTCTTTAAACATAATATCCTAGTAACTATCAAGGAGTTAAGTTCTATACATGTTTTTATGTGACAATCTAATGGGGAAGAGCATTGCCATTTCTAATCTAAACACTTTTGTAACCTTATTAGTAGTAAATTCAACTAGCAAGGAATTAGAAACCAAAATTCCTTTTTCTTTCTCACTATGATGGTTTTCTTATTCAAAATATTAGGTCTATGATGTTGTAAATACTAAGCTATTTTTTCATAAAAAAAATGGAAGATGACAGAGCTTAGTGTAGATGAAAGCCCTTTATAGACACTAAGGTTTATGGTCTCTTGGTTTAGGAGCAAAGTTCAATGATGAAACTCATATGTTAGAAAAGTGGGAAGATAGTCTCTGAAATTGAGATTTCAAATTCAGAATTACCTATTCTAGAAGAAGCCTAAGAAGGGGCCTTACCTATCTTTTATCTAATGGACATGAGTTAGATCCAAATAGACTTAATTACATCCGTCTAAACATAATGTTTAGGTTCATTTAGACCTATTTCTATGATATAGGGAGCATTAACCATCATCAATATTTGTATAATTTCTTAATATATTATAGTTTCAGTATTTGCCTATCTTATTTCTAATTTTGACTCAACAACTTTGTAAGAAACATTATTTGAGTAGAAATTTTTTTAACATAGGACTTCATTTGGATGAAAAGGTAGAGCCTTTGCATAATTTCACTTTTAAACATATAAGCTACAAATTTGAGGTTTGGTAAGTCAAGAGAAATAGAGAGAAGAATTAAAGTAGATATATGTTTATAAAAGATGAAATATGAAAAAGGGGGTACGCTTTTGTAGTGGAGTGATTTGAAAGTAAAAATGTGAAAAAAAATTCAATGATCTAGTAGAAATGCAACTCACTGGTATTATTTTAGGGCTATAGTGCCATGGTAACACATGGAAATTTGCCCAACCTTTCAAAGAAAGATTGATTGGTTAAAAAGGTAGAACTTTTATGCCAAACTAAAACTGAAACTATTAAAATCGATTTCTAGCTATCAAAAAACATCACAGGTAAGATTTTAGTGTGGTAGAGATTTTTTGACCACTTAAACTATCATACTATTTGCCGATTTTAATGAAAAAAACTTATATTTTTTTTGGGTCCACATGCTCCACAAATTCATGGTCTCACTACTGGTATTTAGCAATTCTAAAATTTTTAATATATTTATTGTAACACTAGATTTTTAAAGTTTTTTAAAATTCACATTATTTTTGTGAAAAAAACCCTCCATGCCCCCAAAATTGTAATAAAAAACAATTTAAAATCAAATTAGGTTTACTTCCTCAATTTCTAGTCTTTAATCTTAAGTTATACTAGACTAGGCCTTCCACTTGCATAAAACTAAAAAAGCAATTATTATGGATTACAAATAGAGAAAATTATACTATTTACTACAATTTTTTTATTGTCTTTTCAGAATTGCACTATAGTTTCAAAAAAAAAACTTTAAAAAATGCTCTATTTTAAAATTTTAAGTTTAAAAAATGCCTAACTTTTGGATCTAAAATATCCATTTAGATTCAAATATATAATAAACGTAGAGAAAGAGAAACAATATAGTTGGATCAGCTGGTCCAAACCTTTAATCATATTAATATAAGGTGTGGGTTTAATTTCCTGTCGACCATTTTATATTTTTCTTAAGCCTAATTAAGTTTCCCACTCTTTTTTAATTGTCCTATTGTTTTTTAAGCCTAATTAATTTCCCACTCGTTTTTTAATTGTCTTTAACCTATTTTTTAAATTTTTTTTCTCTTTTTAGCTTTTTAACTTATTTTACGCTTTTTTTCTTTTAATTTATTTATAAATCTTTTCAATCGCTCTCTACTTTTTGTAGGTTTTCTAATTTTATTATATTTTTTCACCCACTTATTATTTTTTATTTTTTAAAAATTTTTAAATTTATTTAATATATTTTTCTATTTTTTCTTTTACTTTGTCCTCTGTTTAACTTTTTAATAGTATGCACAATATTATCTTAATCCATAATTAGTATCAGATTTGGTATACCCATTTTTACTGAATATGTAATGCCCTCATACTAGAATCAGATTCTAATGTCATTTAGGTACGTTAATCATGCATTGCTTTACTATCTTATCTTTAATAATAATTAGTATATAATTATCATGTTACTAGTACTTATCACATGCTATATCTCATATTCATTTTAGGTGTTACTATCACTGTTTTCAAGCTTTACCTTTCTATACTTTATCATATATATCATATTGTATGTTACTTGCTTTGGATCATATAAGCATACATATACTGCTAATTAAATAAGGGAGCCTATTATACCTCAAAACCTCCTATAATCCATACACTTTATATAAATATTACTCATAATACAAATTTATACAAATTATTAATCAGAAACTTCCTACCTCAACTTCTTATCAGACTTGTATTGGCCTTTCTTGATGCAGAAAATGTCCCTGAGCAAAAGTCTTGTCTACTGAACCTACATAGATAAAATAACCCGTGCTAAGCTATAAAGTTTAGCAGGGAACAAATCATGATGGACGACCACTCGCAACAATCGTCAACAACCATTCAACATGCAACACTTATTTAATAGGATTAAAATAATAATATAATATTAATAATGGAAAAATAACAATGTATGCAGTTAATAAGATAACAAAGCTCAACCAATATCTTAGCATGAATAAATCATATGGATGATTAATATAATCTGTGCATTTATATTTTATTAGCAAATACTGTAATTAGAGTAAATCATATATTTCATCAATAACATTTAAGCATTTATGCTTTTAATTCAAGTACTGTAATTATAACAATTAGCTTGCTTAAATTTTGAGAGTGGATAACGAGAACTATAGATACCCTTAAGTATCAAAATTGTAGATATCCGGAGATATTGAATCTTTAGACCCAAACGGGCTCGAACTATATTCTAAACTGGTCAAGCAGACCTAAATAGGGTCGACTAACAACCCAAATCGGGCTGTCTATGATCCAAACGGGACCATTAATATTTTATGACCCAAACAAGGTCGAACTATAGCAGCTACAACTAAATCCCTATAGGCATGCCTATCTATCCACAATTGAACTCTATTTGCAGGCAATATTGTGTTCATATTCATTTCATTCATCATACTTGTGCTTTTATTATACAATTTGCACATATACAATCATATAAGAAGATATACAATCTCTAGTGCAAGAAGATATACAATCTCTAATGTATATACATGTATATTCAACCTCATGTAACAATAAGACTAACTGTAAATGAATATATATCACTGTAATCATATACTTTAGCATGATATCATATAAGCATAAAACATGTAAGCAATAAACTGTATTTTTATACATTTCAATTATCATGAGTATATCTTTGTGATATAATCTTACATGTACAAATAAATATATATAAGGATCCACAATCACATATTGTAGTACAAATAACTGTAAATATACATTACTGTAACCAAATACAAATCATATAACTGTCATATATTATAAACATGTGCGTGTGTGTATGTATGTATGTATGTGTGTGTGTGTGTATTATTTCAACAAACAATCAAAGCTATGTCTTTTCATGTACCTATCAATGAACATGACATGTGACTACATTGAAGGTTCTATTATATGATAACAACATGTTTTCTTATGCTAACATAAGAGCGTAAGTGCCCGTTACTGAATTATAATATCTTAAATCACATGTATTTCTATGCCTTCTAAAATCAATGTCCCTTTATACAACTTTATTTCCATATGTCAGTATGTTCCTCACATGTTTGATATTGCGTAATACCTTTATTTTTATGTTTATAATGCATTAAAAGTATTTAGGAAGGTAAATTTGGATCTTAAGAATCAAGTTTAGAAGGAAATAGGGGAGGGTCACAGTCATTACTGATTTGTGCTGATTGTGAGATAGGTGCACATTTGGTTCTAGAATGGCTCATAATGGTTACCAATTTGGTACTAACCATGAGGTCCAATTTGTCCTTAAGGCAGATTTTCAGAATCATCTTGTACGTTATTTTAGACCTACCAAATGACATTTTCAATCAAAAAGGTCTTTTACAAAGTTGTTCCACTATATTTTTAGTTTCAGAATCATTAAAAATCACCTCATTTGCATTTCTAAATTTCAAGATATTAACAAAACACTGAGGACTGCTCCCAATAACAAGGCAACAAGTTATTTTGGTTTTCAAGCTAAGTTTTTTTTTACAAATTTAGAGGTAGATTTAGACCTTTTCTTTTTCATAGAAAATCTAGATATGTAAGTCTAGTTTCTAACCTAATTAGAATTAAACAATTTGCAATTTTACAACTCCATATATAAATAATAAAATTCCACTGGGTTAAATAAACCCATAACAGATTTTGTCAACAAAGAGATTTTTCAAGCATTATGATACACTTTAGTTAACTGAAGTTTATCTAATTAGAGATTATCTTTTAGCACATTTCTCTTACAAATTTATCCTTGCAATAGACTTTCCAAGTTCTAATCTAAGGGTTTAGCTTTTGCTTATCCATTCAACCCATTTACATTAGCACATTCATAATTCATTATGTCATTCTCCTAATTAAGCCTTAATTTCATCATAAGCAACTCTAATCATACATTCATGGCAATCACACACCAAAGTCCTATACCTTGGCTGAAAACCCCAATCAAGCTTCAATCTTTTAAAACTTCTTTGCCCTTATTCTTCCTACTTCTTTCTTCTTTTATAGAAAATCATGTATTCTTGCATTATAACTTAGTCTTCTATCTCATAAAATCCACTACAAAATAAGAAAGAAGAAGAGAATGAAGCTAAAAGATTGATTTGTAGTAAATTCCATTACCTTCACAAAACTCCTTCCAAAACCCTTTTAATCCGAACACATAAAGCAGAAATCTTTAGAGTTATAGAAAAAGAACATGCAAATCTTTAGAGAGAGATGAAAGAGAAGGAAAATATGTATTTCCTCTCTTTCTCTAACCGACCAAGTCTCTTAATCCCACAAAAATCTATATCTTCTCTCTCTTACATACATAATTCTAGAATTTAAAGTGGGAGGAGAAGTTTCCTTCAGCTTCTTCATTTATTTGCATGTTAGAACTTGTCCCCTCACATTTCTTTCTCTTATAAAACTAGCCTCACATATTCTTTCTTTCAATATTGACCCCAAACATTATTTTTCGTCTTTTAATTACGCCCTTATAATATTACCATGCTTAATAATTCACATACATAATATAAAGTAAAATTACCACATTGCCCTTTTTGACCCTAATTTGAATTTCTCCTGTTTAATTAAACATTAATCATTAATATTATCATTTAATCATGCATTTCCATCTAGGGTAAAAGTCAGAGTCTTACAAAATAATATTATTAATTACAAAATATAAATTCCAGTGAAATGCATATGGTATACATACAATATATATATATATATATATATATATATATATATATATATATATATATATATATATATATATATATATATATATATATATATATATATATATATACACACAAATTATTACTAAATAATATTATTAATTAGAAAACATAAATTCAAGTAAAATGCATATGTTATACATATATGTATATCCATAATAAGCATCAAATACACGCAATATTACTAAGTAAAAATTTTAATTGGAAAATATAAATTCAAGCAAAATGCATGTGGTATAGATACGTATATTATATATATAACTTATGTATACCCGTAATAAGTATGGGGTTAGGTGCACACAATATTTCTCATAATAAGATTAACTAGAAAACATAAATTCATATAGATACCATATCCATAGGTATACCCATAATAACTATCAGATTCGGTATACTATACGAAGAAATATTATTATTTCCAAAAAACATTTCATAATACAAGCAGTAGACACTAGTTTTTAATGAAGAAAACAAACTATGTCAAGTTTAAGGAAAAATTTCAAACAATAACAAAAATAGAAATTTGCAATTTGAAAGAAGCAAAAATCTTAAAAATGGAACCTATAAAACTTTAACAACATAATAAATTAATAATGATTCAAAATATCAAATGCTAAGTGGAAATAAATTGAAAGAAGATTAAATGTAATCAAGAAATAGAAAATACAAAAAATGGTATTTATGAAACTTTGAAATAAAAGGGGCCAACGTGAAATTTGTTTGTTTTTATGGCATTTGTATTGATATTTCAAAGAAATAGGTACCTTAATGTAATTTGGGCATGATCCGGGCCGGCTTAGTTTATTAATCGACCCGGTTTAGCTTTCGGACCGCCTCGTCGTGTACAAAAGCGGAAGTCTGAAATTCGTATTCTCCGTTTCCCAATTCAATTCACTCAAAATCGAAAATCGATCCATAATTTCTCTTTAATTTTTTCATCAGTTATCTGAATCAACGACTCATTCTTTTGATTCGCGTTCTTCTCTTTCGATTGATACCCCTATCAATCCCCGCCGTTGACCTTGCTCTGTTCTAGGGTTAGGGTTTCGAGTCTTGTCCTCACCTGTCTGTGGTGTAATCTCTCGATTCTTTATGATTTTTGATCGCCTTTGTACATAGTCTAATTTACCTATCAGTTTTGTGACTAATTTTGTAGATTACGGGGTTCTGTTTGAGCTCTAGGGTTTCGAATATTTTATTTCGTCTAGTCTTCCGGAATCTTTAAATTTCATTGGGGGTTTGGTTCCTTTCGCGTCTTCGTCTCCGTATCACCCTTTTGTGCCGGAAATTGGTTGTATAGTTTGCGAATTCAGTATCTAGGGTTAGGGTTTTTTTCGAAACATTTCAATTTCTTTTACTATTCAATTGGTTCGTGAATTCGTATAATCAATTGTTTATTAGTCGTATAATTCCGAGTTATCGAAGCCTAAATTAAGTTCCATAAACTTCCTATTGTGTTTTGTGGTTTGAAACTGCACGAATTTGAGAGGTAAATGCTCGTTGTGCTCTAATTGTCGTTATATAGATTTTGGGTTGTGTTATTCATGATAGTTTTTGTTTAATTATACTGTAGTAGTAGATTATCAATTATGAGTCACTCAGATTGAATGTTATGGTTGGCTACTTGCTGTTCTGTCCTGTTTGTTTCAATTGTAGCTAATGATAATGTTACTAACCTAGCCTTAATACGTAAAAATAGCAAGCATAGTAGTGAACTTGAAATACGCTTCCTAGCTCTGCTTATACTCGGAGCAAGTTCTACGCTACTATGCTCATTCAGTCAAACAGCTGATATGTCTTATGTAATGCTTGACCTGTCCATGCTTTAAAGCTGTGACTTCTGCTTCCATGCAACCAATGTTTGCTTCAAGCTTTCATTGTTTACAATTTATGGCTAACTTTTGTTTTTCAAAATTGTCATCTTTTCCATTTTGAATGGGGGCTAGGGCTGAACTTTGCTTTTTTTTTTTTTTTAAATTTTTTGCATGAGTTTACTGTTGTTTGGTTCCCATTAGTTTTGTGGTATGCTTTGATCTTTTATTATTATTATTATTATTATTATTATTATTATTATTATTATTATTATTATTATTATTATTATTCTTTTTTTGGGCTTCTGTGGAATAAAGCTTTTATTTTCCACTATGTCTTGCAGGCTGAAATGGGAATCAAAAGACCTTTTGATGTCGAGTACTTCCAGGAGCTTCCCTTTAAGCAAGCTCGACTGGTGGACTATAGCATTAAATTGACTCAATTCGAAGATTTATATCGAACATCTCAGGAACTTGATCTTGCAGGTAAAAATATGGCCTCTAACTTTCTTATCGTTCTACTTATAGTTTGGCCATGTGTTTGTAATCCTTGCTGTGAACTATCTGTATTTGATCAATAGAAAATTGTGTACTATGTTTATTCATTTGTCCTAGAGTAATGATTGATCTTTTTTTGTTTTAAAGCAGTTGATCACGAGGGAAGCTTTGGAAAATATCAACAGCATGAGAAACTTGAGAACAACAGTGTCTATGAAGCTGCAAATTCAGCTAAAGATACCGAGTTCAGTGATCCTTTGTCATTGATAACGAGCAACTCTAGTGATGGTGACATTGTGTCGGGGGTGGCCGGTTACTCATTTGGGTCCCCAGAACATTCTAGGTTTGATTATCCCCAAAGATTTGAACCTTTTGGCGAAGCCTATATTTCATACTTGGATCATTCTCCTAGAAGAAAAGTTCCCATTGGACCTAATCATCAGGCCAACATTCCAGTGTGGGGTGGGCATGCTAATAAGGATCAGCTAGAACAGGGAGATTGTTTTGTTTCAAATAGCTCTTCTTTGCCTTACGCTTCATACATTGCTGAAGAGAAGTTGATGGGTACTTGCATCATGGCAATGCCAGATACAGACTCATCTGAAGATGACAATAATGATGTTGAAGGTGGCAGAAAAGATTGCAGTTGTGCGGATGAAGGATCTACCAGATGTGTGAGGCAGCACATAATGGAAGCTCGAGTGAAACTTGAAAAATCACTTGGGCATGAAATGTTTGACAATTTGGGGTTTTCTGGCATGGGAGAGGAGGTGGCATCTAAGTGGAGTGAGGAAGAGGAACGAGTTTTCCATGCAGTAGTGCATTCAAACCCTGCATCCTTAGGCCAGAATTTTTGGAAGCATTTGTCACAAGTGTTTCCTACTCAATTGACAGCGGAAAATGTCAGTTATTACTTCAATGTCTTCATGCTCAGGAGGCGGGCTGCACAGAACAGATCCAGCTTTCTAGACATTGATAGTGATGATGATGAATTGCATGGAATCAACAAGAGATCCTTTAAAGCTCAAGTTTTAGATGAAGGCAATGACTCTGGTATTGAGTCTATTGATCAATATGATGATGCTGATCATGTAAAGGATACATTTGTTGATTATGATGACAATGAAAATGATGAGGAGGATGACGACGACGACAATGACAATACTGGGGTTTTGGGGGACAGTAGTGGAGATGGCACTGGAGAAGATTCTGGGATAGATAATGTCTCAGAAACTCGTGACTTTAAGTCATTTGATGGGAGCAGGTTTGATTCTGGTGTTAAACACGATGATTATGGGGCAGGAAGTGTTGCCGAGGATTTCACATATCCGGATGACTCATGCATGTCTTTTGAGTTCCAAGCTGATAAGTATGAGACAGGGTCTGGGTTGGAACTAACGAGTGTTAGAAATGATAACAGGGAATGCATGCCTAGTAAAGGGAGTGCATATAGTGATGCGGTGGATCAGATTTACGTACTGGATCCTTGAGATGCCCGATTTAAAGGCGTGGATCTTCTACCTACATGCAACATTATTGAAGAAATTTTTGGACAAGGAGCATCTTGTGACTAGGGCATGAAATAAAAAAGAATGGCACAACTAGTGCTATTCTGCAGCTCCTGGGTGTACAGTCTGCAACTTTTTGTAAGCCCCAAAATCCTGGGGGCTTTTCTAGATTATGCATGTCATCCAAGAAATTCTATTTTTCCTTTATTTTTTCTTCTCTCTCTCAAGTTGGGGAAGAAGCAAAAATTTGAGTAGAGGGGATTTTGGTTTTGGGTTCAGTTCTTGTATATTCATTTATTTACGTAATGTAACATTTGCAAGCTTCTATATTAGACCGCATTATAAACTGTAAATACATAAATTTACCTTTGACCTCATAGCCCGAAGATGATTTTCTAGTGCTATTGAATAAGGGTATAACAGAAAAAGTACATATAAATTTAGTTTTCTAATGAAAATAACTAATTTTTTTTAGTTTCTGTAAATTAAAAGTATATCTATTTGGGACGACGGAATAACTTTATTGATGAAGTCCCCCAATTTTTATTTTATTGCAATGATCCAACAATATGCATTGACATGCATGGTGTGCAACGAATCATAGTCCATCTAGTTGGAGCTGACCCTGCAAAATTCTTCTTTTTAAATGATATGAATTGACATGCATGGGGTATTACAGTTCTTCTCTATTTTTATAATGAATAAGAAATTTTGGTTCTCTACAATTCTTGTCAACTATGAACATATACTCCCTAAATATCCATAAGTGATAAAGCTTTTTGTGCGGAAGAACGTGAATAGAGAGCAAATAATAAGAGGACTTTCGAGTAAATCCAAATATGTGAACATTTGGTGTGTTTTGTAAACCTCTTTATGTTTTATAGGCTGGAATTTCGAGTAAATCCAAATATATGAACATTTGGTGTGTTTTCTAAATCAAATCTTTTTTGATTATGATGAGTGGATTTGTAGCTTTCTTTCATACGGGGATATAGGCTTGATTAGGGGTGTATATGGTAAAGTATAATCCGGATATTTGCAAATCTCCGTATTGTCTTAAAATTTTGGATATTTTAAAAATTATATATTATTATTGTCTTGAAAATTTGAAACAATTTGGTACAATTTTATAAAAATTGGTATAGTTCTTTTCGGTACTTTGCTTCTTTTGATACTAAATAATATAGTATAATACAATCCGGTAATTTGGATAATTCAATATTTTTAAATATTTACAAAATAAATTCACACAATAATAAATACAAATACAATTAAAATATTTAAATAAGTACAATTAAAATTTAAGTCAAAGTACAAAATTTAAAAATTAACATTCGACAGTCTTTTTTTATATTATATTGAAATTGGTTTGAGAATTTTGAACAATATCTTAAAAAAATACAGATTTTAAATAATTAAACCACAAAAAATCTAAATATTAAATACATAATTTAAAAATTTAAGCGAATATAGTAGTTATCCGGTTCAAACTTTTCAAAATTTTCAGTTGATACCCCTAAAATCAAAAGTGTAGCCAATCTCTACCAGTTTTGATAACAAATGAAAATCTCGATTGTAATTGAATAGCAATGGCGAGAGATAGAGCCAATTTGCTAGCTTAAATTTGGTGACAACAAATGGAGAAGACGCACCAATCATCGAGAAGTGTACAAGAGGGGTGGTGGCGAGAGACCGATGGTAGTGACCAAGGCGGAGTGAGATGGTAAGTGATGGAGCAAGGTGTTGAAAGAAAGATAGTATTTTTTACATTTTTACCTCAAATAATTTAATTTTTAATATTTAAAAAATTATTAGTTACTTAAATTCAATTTTTAATTCTCTCAAAAAAGTAAAAAAAAAAATATTTCCTCCTAAAAAATTTTAAATTTAATTTTTGATTCCCTCTAAAAAATTTAATTTTTTTCTCTTTTCTCACTATATATATATATAGATAGACAGTGAAAAAAGATTTTACATAGAATGATACCTTGGGGGCATATAGACCCCTGTAATCATGAGTTAAAAACTCTTTAACACTTGAAGAAGGAACATTAAACCAAGAGACAAAAGAATGTTGAGCAACACCATTCTTCGCTAATTGATCTGCAGCACGATTAGCCTCTCTTTTAATATGCTTGATTTGAACTTGCTAGTTACGCTCCAAAAACTTTTGATATCAGACACAACGTCTGAAAGATATGTCTCAACAATAGGGATGATCGCGAGACAGGGTGGGAGCGGATAGTGCCTCCCCACCTACTGCCTCGCGCAAGGGCGGGGTGGGAGCAGGGCGGGGATCGAAAGTATTTTGAGGAAAAAATTCCCCCCGTTTTCGTTTTTGCATAAAAAATATTTTTATTTTTAAAAAAAATTTAATTATAACAAAAATATAATATTTAATAATTAATTATAATTGAAAATATAATATTTAATAATTAAAAATATAAATTCAATTACAAATTAAACTAATATAAATTTTAACAATTGATAAAATTAAAATTAAATATAATTTAAAATTAAATTATATAAATATAATTAAATTTAATAATTAAATTTTGAAGGCGGAAAAATTTCGGAACGGGGACCATAATTTCCGTCCCCGTCCCGAATTCTAAATCGGAAAATACTTTTTTCCTATCTCCGTCCCTACGAAAAAATTTTTCGAAAATTTTCTGCCCATTCAGGACGGATCCCTATCAAGGACGAAAATTTTCTGTGCCGTGATCATCCCTACTCAACATCCTGTTGATTGTTTGAACAAAAGACCACGTCAAGACAATCGGATTGAACAATTATCTTGCGCTAACCTTTAGACCAAGCAAAGTCCAAGCCCTGTTTGATTGCCTAAAGTTCTGAGAATATAACCCTTGCATTATTGAACCGAAGAGAATAACCTCCTATCTCAAAAAATTCCACCAGTAGAGCTGCAACTCGAGCCTATGTAAGAGGAACCATCCGTGTTTAGCGCTGCCCAACCCTCATCCGGTGGATTCCATTTGCGCGCCACTTCATCAGAATTGCCTTTAGAAAATGAGATTTTCTTCAAAAAAGAAAGAGCTGCAATATCCGCCTTTGCGTCATTAAGAATAGTGTTGATTCTAGATTGAATTGGGACCTGGTAGTTGCTGAAAATTTCTTTGTTTTTCCATTTCCAAATGCGCCAAATCGCAAAGCCAAAAATAATTTTCCACTCAACTAAAAATCGACCAGCAAATCTCCCTTTTAGGTTGGATGTGAACCAGTTTGTAAAGGATCCAGCAAAGAAAGAAATGTGCTCATTGGGGTTAAGTAACTCAGACCATACCTTTTTAGCTTTCGAAAAATCTCGCAAGGCATGCATAATATCTTCCGTTTCTGTGCCTCAGTGGGAACAATAGTAAGAAGTAGCCAAATGATGCCAAACTCATTCAACATTAGTCAAGATTCTGTTATGAAAGCAGAACCATAAAAAAACAACGGATTCTCTGGGGACCACTCTATTTCCACACCAGGTTCCATTTACCCCCATGTCTACCCCTTTCATTATCAATAAGCATATTGTAAACTTCTTTGATAGAGAAATTGCCTGAAGTGGATGAGTCCCAGATAATAGTATCACGGCCTATATAGCCAGAAGGAGTAAGAGAATCAATCACTTTCCTTAGATAATCCAAAGGAAGCAAAGTACCGATTTTGTCAAGATCCCAACTACTATAGTTATTCAAAACATCCCTCACTTTCCATTGGAGATATTCACTCGAAATGTTATTAGAGGTTTGGTCCACCAGTCTGAAATTGCCACACCATTTGTCAAACCAAAAACCGGTCAAACGTCCGTCACAAATACAACAACTCGTATTGTCAAAAACAAAAGGGGAAAGACGGATTAGAGCACGCCATAAAGCAGTACAATTTTTATTCAGAAAACCAGTTTTGGGTCTGTTTCGATCAACATAATATTTGCCACAAAGTACTTTAACCCAAAGCTCTTCAGGATTTTTAATCATACGTCAGATGAGCTTGGCAAAAAAGGCTTTTTTTTAATTCAATAAGCTTTCTTAGACCCATTCCACCCTTGCTTTTCGGCGAACAACTTGTTCCAATTTACTAGATGAACCTTTCGGTGACTAAGAGAGGAACCCCACAGAAAGTCCCAACAAATCTCTTCAACTTTATCACAAACACCTTTCGAAAAAACCATAGTCTAAAGAGAGTAAACGGGAATGGCCATTAAAACTGATTGCACCAGAGTAATCCGCCCTGCAAAAGAGAAAGAATTGGCCTTTCAGCTACTTAACCGACTCTTAACTTTATCAATTAGATGTTGGAAATAATTTTGTCCGTTCCTACCATGAATGATAGGAATCCCAAGATGAGTACCCAAGGTGTTGGTAAAGGAAAAACCACATTAATCCTTCAATTTTTGTCTTATAGATTCATTGACATTATTAGAGACAAAAAAGAAGGATTTAGATGTATTAACCTGTTGTCCAGAACATTGGCAAAAGTCTTCTAACACATCACACACTATAGCTACATTTTCCTCCTAAGCTTCGAAAAAACTGAGAAGGTCATTTGCAAAGAAAAGATGAGATAGTGGAACTCCCTTCCTTCCTAATTTAATAGGCTTCCACAGGCCCTCTATCGCTTTGTTGATAACCTGACTTAACCGTTCCATACATAAAACAAAGGAGAACGGGGATCACCCTAACGAACTCCCCTAGAAGGCTTGAAAGCATTAAAAAGATTACCATTCCATAGAACTTTAGCACTGCTAGCCACCTAGCTATTAACCAAAACTTGTATAAGGAAATTCGGTAAGCCTGTATCAATAAGAGTGTCATATATGAAATCTCACCTTAACCTATCATAAGCCTTCTCAAGGTATACTTTAATAAGCATCCAGCCTATTTTCTCTCGCTTGTGACGCATGGAATGCACAATTTCTTACGTAATGATAATGATGTTAATAATTTATCGACCTGGCACGAAGTTAGACTGAGTTTTGCTAACCAGAGTTACTAAGCATAGTTTAATTCTAGTAGTGATAACCTTTATCAAAACCTTGAAAACAACAGGGAGCAAACTGATCGGTTTGATATTGGAAATAGCGGATGGTTTGTCTTTCTTTGAAATAAAGGTGATGTTAACTTAACAAATAGACTTGTCAATCACTTTCTCGTTTATACAGTTTTTTCACAAATCTGTAAAGAGAGGTTTTGACAGTATCCCAATTATGTTGGAAAAAACCCGCACACAAACCGTTATTAGTTAGGGCCTTGAAGAGTCTCATGCTGAACAAAGCATCATGAACTTCAGTTTTTGAAACAGCGGCATCAAGAATATTAAGCAAATTTTTGGGTAATTGATCAAATTGGCCCCTAATGGAAAAAGGAGGCACACAAACATTTTGCTCTGTATAGAGATTAGAATAAAAGTTCATGGCTTGTGATTTTAACTCAAGCTAATCTGAACTCCATCTGCCATCAAAAAGTTGAAAAAGTTCTACCCTCAATCTATTCTTCCTTACTCGATGCTTGTTATGGAAAAAAATAAGTGTTTTTGTTGTGTTCAGTAAGCCAGTCTAAATTTGACTTTTTGCTTCCACAATAGTTCCTTCTGATGAAGAACGCTTTCATACTCCAATTGAATATCTGATTCAATTTAGCGAAGACTATTAGAAGGCCTATGTTCAAGCATACATTTAATCCCATTCATTCTATTTAAAAGTTTCTTCTTCCTCCAAAAAGTGTTGCCAAAAAGTTCTTTGTTCCAAACAGTAGCTTTGGCTGTAAATGAATGTATAGCTGAGCCAATATCAGCATTCGAATTCCATGCCTTTTCACAAAAGCATTGAAACCTTTATGTAATAGCCATGGGGTCAGGAAACAAAAATGAGGAACAACACTGCTAATATCCCTATTGTTGAGTTTTAAAAGAAACGGCCTGTGGTTAGAACCTACATGTGGCAGGTGATGGATACTTGCCTTCTAAAAAAGATGACTCCAATTCAGATTATAGAGTGTTTTGTTAAGTCTTTGTTGGAGGTAGCCACATTGCCATGTAAATTTGGGTCCTTGAAAACCAAAATCCAGCAAACCACATCTATTGATACACTCTTGAAAAAGACTGCAAGGTTTACTGCCTCGAAGAGCTCCACTAGATTTCTCATGGGAAAAGATAAAAGAATTGAAATCCCCTGCCAAACCCTAAGGATAAGAAAAGAAAGAGTGCAAATGCAAAATATCAACCCATAGTTTCTTTTTATTGAAGGAAATTAGGTCCCTATATATTGTAGTGAACATAAAATCAATCATGCCAGTACCAGATATTAAGAAGTAGATCTATTAATAAGAGAAAGAGATTATTTTTAGATTAATCGAATTATTCTATATTTACCAAATGTCTCTTGAGTAACTTGCAGCTTCAACACGAAAAGAACTGGTAAAACCTAGATTTTTGATAATTTTATCTGTATTCATACCACTCACTTTACTTTCCAACAAGACAAGCAAAGAAACTTTAAACTGGCTGCAAAAGTCTCCAACGATGTTATTAAATGCACTAGAACTAGTCTTTTGACAATTCCAAATTAGAAAGTTTAAATCCATAAAAGATACAAAAACAAAAAGAAAGGAAGCAACACAAAAATCACTAATCTGACCCTTCAATATATTTAGCACAGAGAGAATCACCAAGACCTCCATCATAGCTAACACTAGCAGAAGTTGGATTAACCAAATTCAGTAGAGACTCATCCACAGACTCAGGTATGTTACGTGTAGTAGAAAAAGAATTGTTAGAGCCTTTTATCTTTTTCTTAATGCTAGTGTCAGGTGGTCGGCTTCCAATATTTTTCCCTGACTTTTTGTTTCTAGTTGAGTTAAATCTTGATGAAGAAGTTAGGGCTGTGGACTTTGTAGCAATAACTGCAGTATGATTTCTTGAATCCAGAATGGTGGAAACTAAATTTTGTTTACTATCGCCCATAGAGAGATCTTGTGCTTTCGAGAAAATCAAAGAATTAGAATTGCATTCAAAAGGATTGTCACCACTAATGGAAGTGTTAGTGCCTATATGATTAGGAAGAACATCGATATTAACCTGCATAGCTCCCCTAGATAGTGTTGCCATTGTAACAGGGCCCTAAGCCATAAAAACTTCAGTAGATTTTAGAACATTTGCATCATTTTCACCAGCAGCCTTTATAACTTCCTTTTGATTTGGCTTTGCTTTTTCCATTAACACATTAACGATGGTTGTCTATAATTTTGTAGTTCAAGGTTGCTAGAGTATATCTGTTAATAAGAGTTGTTTCCATCTTCAAATAATGCATTAGAAGCTAGCACATTGAACCATGATCCCGAAGGTTTAGTACCATTGCCTTTTTCCCTTATACTGTTATATTGAGATTTGCCCCTTTTCCTCTTCTTTGAAGCAATCATCCAAGGGCCAAATGGGGACTCTTCCATGCAAATATTTGTCTTGTTCTGGTTGTTGGACATAGTAGCAGTGGAAGCATTAGCTTGGTTGGTTAACACCATATCCCCGAGACAATTAAGAGGCCATAAGTCAGAATTCTGCCTATATTTCCCACATTTAAAGCAAATACGTAGGAGGCCCTCATATTCAATTCTATGAATAATCCCATTCAAATTGAATTTAAACAAAAAAGGCTTTTCTAAGGTTCAATTCCACTACCATTCTAGCAAACCTTCCTCTCTCAGACTGAACTGTGTTATAATCTATCTTCACTAACCATCCCAGCATTTGACTGATTTTGCGAAGAATTCATTTATGGCACCTATGAAGTGCCATTCCAGGGATCCTAATCCAAGCCACTACAATAGATAAATCATAATTTTCAGTAGATAATTTAGGGTGCCAAGGTTGCACCACAAGATAGTGCCCAAGGATCGTCCAGGGACCACCCAAAAGGGCTTTGAGATAATCTTTTTTATTGTCAAATTGTACCAGGAAATAATTATTTTCTAGGTCCACCACTTTGTGATCTCTCATAAGGTTCCAGAGTTTTTTGATTCTAGAACAGAGAAAATTGTAGCTGATATGTTTACCTAGCATCTTTACCACAATCGATTGTCTTCATGGTTTAGCTAGTCTAGTCTCCAATTTTTCAGAAATTGTAATCGACGGTAAGTGATTGTCCCATTTAATAATAACCTCTTGGTCATCATCCAAATCATTCGCAGGGTCTCCCTCATCAACCTCAACCTCCATCTCTGTATCCTCTTCTATCCCATCGTCATCGTTATCCGACGCCCATAAATGTCCAAGTGGGTTAGTGGGGTTATTAGCTTTGCACAAGAGAGCATCACAAAAGGAGAATTCAAGGGACAAAGGTTCTCTAATGTGTTGATTAGAACTATCAGTAACCTGATTTCTTCAAAGACCCATCGTAAGGTGGGGACGGCGGTGGTGTCTTTTCTAGTGAAAGGAGAGATTTGCAATAGGCTGGGGTTTCCTCATCCATTGGAGCTTTTCACAATTTTCTTTTTATTTTTCTCCTAAATTCCTTACTCACTTTTAAATATACAACTAAAATTTTATTATGTATAATAACTATAAAATTAAATTATTTTATATATTTATATACATATTGAATTAAAAATAAATAAGTACTATTTGAATGACACTAAAAGTAAATAAAATTAATTGATAAGATAATTATATATTGATCATATAATTACCTTAATTGATAAAATTTCATTTTATATAATAATTATATATGATTACATTATTAATTTAAATGCTCATACATATATTGTGCTAAAAATATATAAATAATAGCTAAGTGATACTAAGAGTAAATGAAATTAATCCATAAAATGATTTTATACTCATATAATTATATGAATTGATAAATTTCATTATATGTAATAATTGTATATAATTACATTATTTATTTACATATATACTCGATTACTAATATAGATAGTGTGTCAAAAATAAATGAATACTAGTTGAGTAACGTTATAAATAAATGAAATTAATTGATAAGCTAATTATATACTATATATAATTATATTATTATATATAATGACTATATATAATTACATTATGAATTTAAATGCTCATATAGGTATTGTGCTAAAAATAGATGAGTACTAATTAAGTGATATTAAAAGTAAATAAAATCAATTGATAAGATAATTATGTACTAATATAACTATATGAATTGGTAAATTTCATTATATATGATAATTGTATATAATGACATTATTAATTTACAAACTTGATTACCCATATAATAATTGAATATAATTATATTATTAATTTACATACTCGATTACTCATATAGTTATTTTGCAAAAAATAGGTAAGTATTAGTTGAGTAATGCTAAAAGTAAATGAAATTATTGGTAAGGTAATTATATACTCATATATTTACATTAATTGGTAAAATTTCATTATAAATAATAACTATATATAATTATAATTTTAATTTTCATACTCATATAATTATTATACCAATAATAGATAAGTACTAATTGAATAACATTAGAAAAAAAATGAAATTAATTTATACTGTACTTATGTGATAAATTGGTTACTTTATATATTTATATAGAAGTATAAAAAGAAAAATTAAATAGTAGTTGAGTGACATTAAATGTAAAATAAATTAAATACAAATGATTTTAGTTATATATTCATATTCATATAAATACAAAAATTATTATAATAATTAAATTTTATCTTATTAATAATTAAAATATTTAGTTTAATTTATTAACAAACTATTATCTTAATTTATTAAAATATATAATGCAAATAATTATGAAGTCAAAATTATATAGTACATATAGAATATAAATTATAAATAATATTTATATATAAATTATTAGTATTATATATAATCATTAGTAAATATCGGTTCTTTTGGTCAATTCGATTTCAAAATAGTTTGGTATAGTTCAATATAATTCTCGGTTCGGTTCTAGATAAAATATCTAGATCCGTTTCAAATAAAGTTAAGGGTACAATTTGGTTTGATTTTAGTCAAAAAGTTAACGGTACACACGTAAATATTTTTATTTCACCGAGTGTAACCTTATTCCTAACAATTATTCACAAAATTCGATATATATATATATATATATATATATACTGAACTGGGCTTAAGCAAGCCCAGAATCCAGGCCTCAAACCTTTTGTGACTATATGCATTGACCGGTGATACCATCTCTCACAAGTCCGGTTAGGACACGGGACAGAGTTTAACTTCCTACTTAGGAAAGACTTATTATCTAAATGGGAGTCGTCTTTAGGAAGGATTTTTTTTGGATTTCTTAGGAGAATAGGATTCTCATTCCTATAAATAAGCCAAGATCCCAGGTATATAATTTCAGGATCATTTTTCTGACAAAAGCAATATCTTTCATCACTTTACTAATTTGACGGTCAGAGAGTCCTTTCGTCGAACCCTTTTGGGATACCTTTTTGGCAGGTTCGTCAAAGTGTCAACTAGGAGCTACTTTCTAGAAGCAGTTTGATTTTTATCGAGCTGTTATCATTGGTGCGGTGAGCGTAGAGTTTTCATCCCCATACAGCCATGAGTTCTGACGATGAGAAGAACCAGACAATAAATGATAGGAATAACATAACTCCAGGCCCACATTAAAGAAAGGATGCAATAGAAGCAAAGTCGTAGTGGGATATCTTATGGGGAGGACTTTCGATCCCCTATTTTCAAAGCAATACTTTTCGCTCCCTTCTCGAACATAAGACTATCAAACTTACCCAGGTACAATGGAAGCATAGACCCTCGAGCGCATGTAGATCAGTTTCGTCACTCTATGTTAATTGACACTACTGAGGATGCCACCCTAAGCAAAATTTTTTGCACAGACACTTATGGAGTTCGCCCAAGTTTGGTTCGAAAATCTACCCAAACACTCAATAACTAGCTTCAGGCAATTCACAGCAATGTTCGAAGCAAAGTTCGTAGCTGCCATCCGGTCAACCAGGGTCTCGGTGAACTTGCATCAGGTAGTTCAGGAAAGAGGTGAGCCCTTACGTAGCCTTGTAGATAGATTTAACATGGTTACTATGGATATTTAGAACTTGAATTTGGAAGTCACGATCAATGCCCTCAGTCAAAACACCAAATGTCAAGACTTTAGTGATTCCTTGAGTACAAAACCCCTTACAACTTCACCGAGCTTATGACCAGAGCCCACAATTATATTCGTATGGATAAAGCCAGGAGGTTAAAGTATAGTGAGTTGGAAAAAGATAATGATAGTTCACGAGGAACAAGGCAAAAAAGGGGGAACGTACGGAAAAGCGATTCCCGAGTAATAAGGGGGTGAATAGGGCATATGTGGTTTCGAAGCCGTATTTGGATAACAAAAGAGATGAGCAATTTACTGAATTAAATACCTCTCCAGCATAGGTTTTGTCGTGGATGAAAAAGAACATGGAGGTCCAATGGCCAAAACCCATGAGGAAGGGTTTGGATAGAGACCAATCTTTATACTGCGCCTTCCACAGGGATAAAGGTCATGAAACAAATGACTACATAAATCTCAGACGGGAAAATCGAATATCACATCAAAAAGGGTGGACTTAAGCAATTCATTAAAGGGAGTTAAATGGAGGAGAGGCGATCCCTACCAAGACATCCTAGTAGAAAAGAAGGCAGTAGTAGCAAGAAGGCCCTAGTAGGTGTGATTCATATGATCACGGGAGGAAAACATTACGATGTGTTCTTTGATTTGAAAAAGAGGAAGGCGAAAGAGGTATTTTCCCTTGGCTCCAGCTCGCCTACTCAGTTAGACATTCAATTTTAGGAGAAAGATGGGAAAAATGTTTGGCGACCCCATGGTGACACACTAGTAGTTGAAGCAGTAATCGAAGATTTCCTAGTGCAAACAATTTTGGCTAACACAGGCAGTGCGGTAAACCTCATCACCTTGCAGGCATACAAGGCACTCGAAATGTCAAGCCCTATGAAAGATGTCATAGTCCCATTAATCGGCATTTCTGGACAGCCAGTAAAGGTTGAAGGCTCGATCAACCTAATTCTACAATTGGAAAATGACTCAATAGTTAGGTCCTGTACCTTGTGCTTTATGGTAGTAAACATGCCTTTATCTTATAATACAATTCTTGGTTAACCTTTGTTGGGCGCAGTGGATGCTTACATTTTCATGCATAAACTGATCATAAAGATACCAACGCCAGAGGAGATAGCCATACTATGAGGAAACCGGAATGTAGCAAGAGAGACCTACGTCACTATGCTAAAAGAGGCAAAACAGGCTTTCCCAGTGGACACTCTGGATGTTCCTATGGATTCTCGAAAAGTCGAGCTTGTAGATCTGTTGCAAGAGATAGAGTTATTACCATGGAAGATAGTAAAAATAGCCTCGGGGAAGCCAAGTTCGAAAGTAAAATCCTTGCTAACAATTCTTGAGAGGTACATAAATGTATTCGCTTGGCAACTATCAGACATCTCCAGCATCTCGCCGGACGTCATCTCTCATTCATTATGTATATAGCCAGGGTGCAAGCCGGTCAAGAAAAAAAAGTGCAACCATGCTCCAGAGAGGCAGATAGCGATAAACGAAGAAATGAATATTTTGTTAAAAAATGGGTTCATAAGAGAAGTACTATACCCAGACTAGTTATCCAATGTGGTTTCAGTAAAAAAGGCCAATGGAAAATGGAGAATGTGTGTCGACTTTACTAATCTGAACAAGGCCAGCCCCAAGGACAGTTATCTACTACTGAACATAGATATGTTGGTGGACTCAACAGTAGGATTCAAGGAGTATGCCTTTTTGGATGCTTTGGTAGGGTATCACCAGATCCCGATAAACCCTGAAGACGAGGAAAAAACAACATTCATTACCCACAGAGTGACATACTATTATACTGTGATGCCTTTTGAACTTAAAAATGCAGGAACCACATACTAGAGACTGATGAACAAACTATTTACTGGACAAATAGGTCAAAATATGGAGGTTTATGTATATGACATGATAGTCAAGAGTAAAACTTTGGGCGATTTACCAATGGAACTTGAAGAGACATTTTCCACCTTTAAGAAGTACGGCCTTAAGTTAAATCTTGAGAAGTGTGCCTTTGGAGTTCGGTCTGGAAATTTTCTTGGTTTTGTGATCTCAAAGAGAGGAATATAAGCCAACTCAGCTAAAATCGAAGCATTATAAAAATGGAGCCACCAAGGTCAATTAGGGATGTGCAAGTATTAAATGAAAAAGTCACAGCGCTTAGGAGATTCATCTTCTGCTCGGCCAGGCGGTGCCTCCCATTCTATAAATCCTTGAAGAATCTAAAAAACTTTGTGTAGAGTTCGAAATGCTAGTCCACTTTTGAATAACTCAAGAACTTTATAGGTTTTCCTCTACTGCTTAACCAACTGCAGTAAGGCGAGAACTTATTCATGTACTTATCGATGTTGAAAGAGGCAGTAGGTTCAGTTTTAATCAGAGAGGAGAACACCCAGCAGTTTTCCATATATTATACAAGCAAGATTCTCCGAAAAGCCGAACTCAGATACTCGATCCTCTAACAGTTAGCATTGGCCCTTATTAATTCAGCAGTCAAACTCCGCCCCTATTTTCAAGCACATATAGTTATGGTTAGAACCAACACTCCACTTAAAAAGATCATGGAAAAATAAAAGGCATCAGGAAGAATAATTGAATAGGCAACCCACCTCGGAGAATTCGATGTCCGGTATGAGCCACATTCGGCAATCAAAGCCCAAATACTAGCAAAATTCGTTACATAACTCTATGCTACCCCTAATAAGTCGGACAAAGGAGCATGGAAACTATATGTTAATGGGGCTGCATCTTTGGAAAGGGCGGACGTCAGAGTCGTACTATCTAGTCCAAGAAGAATAGTCATAAAAGGCTTGGCCAGAATATCCTTCCCAATGTCAAACAACGTGGCAGAGTACGAGGCATTATGCTTCGAGTTTGAACTTGCCCTTGAGGTAAAACCAGACTCTTTGCTTATTCATTCCAAGTCACAGTTGGTCGTTAGTTAATTGATAGAAAAAATCGAAGCCAGGGAGCAAGTAATGATGAAATACCGGGATGTGGTAGCGTTCCTACTAGCCCGATTAGAAGAAGAAGGGAGTTCGTGGACAATTGAACAAATATCTTGGGAGGAAAATAGGGAAGCTGACTCCCTGGTTAAATAGGCATCCTTAAATAGTGTAGTAAGATCGGATGACATAGTGTGGGCTGTTCTCACCTAACCCTCCTACGAAAATTTTATAGTTCAGATGAATGAGCAGATGGATGGATGGCAATTTCCAATCTATCAATTTTTAGACACAGGCGTCCTCCCAGAAGATCAGGTAGAAGAAAAGAAAGTGGTTCGACGATCTAGTCTATATTCTGTATTGGATGGAAAACTATATCGAAGATCATATTCTCATCCCTGGACACTTTGCCTAAGTACGGAGAACCTTACTGCAAGGATACTATTGGCCAAGCATGGAAGCAGATGCAAAGGAGTTGGTGAAGAAATGTGATAAACGCTAACGGTTTGGTAAGATAATCCATGAGCAATCAGTACGGCAGACCCTGATATACAGTCCTTGCCCCTTTGCATAATGGGGGATAGACGTACTAGGACCATTCCCATCAGTAATGGAACAATGAAATTTCTTAGTGGTAACGGTCGATCACTTCACAAAATGGATTGAAGACGAGCCATTGGCGACTATTACTGCTGCAAACATCATCAAGTTTGTTTGAAAAGTCAATATTAACAAGGTTCAAAATTTTGAATACTTTTATTACTAACAATGGCAAACAATTTGATTGCCAATCTTTTAAGGATTTTTGCGAAGAGCTACATATACAGCTCAGATTCACGTCAGAATATCATCCTGAATCAAATGGCATGACCGAAGTAACGAACAGGACAATATTGGTGGGGCTAAAAAAGAGGCTAGACGAAGCTAAGGGCTTATGGGTAGAAGAGCTAAACAGTGTTCTGTGGGCATACTGAACTTCGCCTAGGTCAGGGATAGGTGTAACCCCTTTCTCCCTAACATACGGCATAGAGGTAGTCATCCCCTGTGAAATAGGAATGCCAAACTTGAGAACAGAGCAATGTGATCAGGAAATAAATGAGGAGTCATTGCTTTATTGCTTGGATATGCTTGAAGGAAAAAGAGAACAAGCCCAGACTCGGGCAACTGCCTATAAACATCGAATGGTGTCATACCGTAACAAGAAAGTAAAGCCTCAAACTTTTCAAGTAGGAAAGCTCGTTTTAAAGAAAGCCATCGAAGCACAGACAGCTGCAGGAATTAGCAAACTGAATCCTATTGGATTGGTCCATTTGAAGTACATGAAGTAATTAATTTCAGTGCTTACATCTCAGAAATAAAGAAGAAAAAGTGCTACCACATTCATGGAATATTAGCAACTTGAAGAAATATTATCAATAATCCTACCCAAATAGGCATGTCTGCCAAAGCTCATAGGCATGTTCGTTGGAAGCCCATAAGCTTAAATAGGCATGTTTGCCAGAAACAGTTCAACAAGGATCATAGGTATGTTCACCAGGAGCAGTTCAACAAGGCTCATAGGAATGTTTGCCAGAGGCAGTTCAACAAGGCTCATAGGTATGTTCGCCATGAGCACATCATAATTTTATGCCAGCAAGCATGTTCGCCAGAGGGAGTATAGAGTCCAACTCAGCTAGGTATTTTCGCTGAAAACATGCTTGGCGTTTTGATTGATTTTTGTATTTTTGATCTAAGCTTTGTATCCTTCTTTAGAAGTTCCACAAGCATGATTATATGTTAGTTCAGCAGCCCAAGCCCAAAGCACACATATTATGTAATAGCTCAGCTCGGCAGCTTAAGCCTAGAGCACACATATTAATAAAGAGAGCTCAACCCGACAGCTTAAGCCGGAAGCATTCCTGATTTACTTTTCTTACTCGTCGAGATTATTAGAATTTATTCATATCATTTTAGGTTGAGCTATCCATGAATGGTTCGGATAAAAAGACATTGGATATCGGAGTTCAGTCAAGAACGCAAAACCATTAAAAAGCAGACTAAATAGTACGAGAAAATGAATAGTTTTTTCTAAACTGTGTGGACGAATAAAAAACAATCGATTGAAAAGTACGAATGAAATAACAGACATTTTTTTTATTAAAATTATACTTAATTACAGAAAAACAGAGCTTTAAAGGCTCCAAAAAATAAAAGCAACTATCCTCATCAGGGTCGGTGTAGTCAACCGAAGTAAAGTCCTCCTGAGGAAATTTGCTCTTCATAGTTGGGTTTATATTATATATCCGTAAGCATCCCTCAACATCAAGCCCAGAGCGACAGAAGGAAGATAAAAATAATCTACCAGTCTCAAACGTTAAAAAAGACGAATACCTTCAAAGATAAGTCTCTATGTTCACTGTCTTAATGTTAATTATTCCATCTTCTATCACTTTGTGTCTTGTCATATAACATACTTTCGTTTTAAAAAATTTTTGGTTATTACATGAAATTAAAGATCTGTCTTTGTAATTTCAAAACAGAAGGAAAAAAAAATCTTTATCTTCATAGAAATGGTAGCCGTCAAATTGATAAGAGTCAAAGAGATCTTATAAATATACAAATGATTACGAACACCTAACTTGTAAATATAGTAAATGACTAGAGATTCATGATAAAGTAAAATGAGAGTCCTGCTAAACCACCAGAAGTTGGTTTGCTAATCAATTCTGCAAAAAGTTTGATTTATTTTAATGATATTTTTATATTATTTATTTTGCATTTCTTATAGTAATAATAATAAAAAAAAATGCTGCTAAGACACCTAATAGCCTACTAGCCTTCTATGAAATGTTTTTATATTCAAATAGGTCATCAATTTACATTACCAAACTGATATTCATAAATGAGACAAATTTCATAATATTATTTTTTATATCTTTTTATTATAAAAAAGTATTTTTATATTCAAGTTATATAAAAAATTATGAGATCACAAAAAATTACTGGCAAATCATAGATGGTTCACACAATGAATTAACTTAATGGACATATTAGATCAAATTGGATCATATTTTTACCGGTGTATTAGATCAGATTAAAATTTGCTAGCTATATTTAATTGTTCAATTCTTAATTTTTATTGCGTTAACAATGAGTCACTAAAATAATAAATGGATTTCAATAAACATTAGCTCCAAATCTACATTTAGTTGAACGAAAATGAAAAGAGTTATATGTACATTGAGTCCATAAGTGAAAAAACAATAGGATTATTCAATATATTTGTATCCCTAAACTATGTTTTTTTTTCAATTAAATTCATTTGTGCCTAATGTATTGAAATATAAAGTGTAGGGACTCAGTTTAATTAACACATTTATGGACTCAGTATAATACAATATATAGAAAAAAAAAAGTTAAAATTCAATATGTGGATGCCGTATCAGAGTCCTAACGATGCAGATATACCATCACCATGTCTAATAAGATATTAGAGAAATAGTAACCAATGCTTATTGGATCCGAGTGATAAGGAGCTCAAATTCTTTTAAGTAAGGTATCTGGTTTAATTTTTATATCGTGTATGAAGTATATGCCATTGAAATAATTACCTTTAATTACAAGTTCGATAGTATTCGATTCTAGATTAATCAGTTTTGTTGATTTAAAGAACTTGGGCCTGATCATAGGGTTATAGAAGAAAAAAAGAAATTAGAGAAATAGGAGATTATAAAACCACAATTGGACAAAACTGAGGAGTTTGTTATTATCAAACAATATTTCATTTGAGAACAAAAGCCAACTGGTTCCTACATGGAATTGGAAAATAAAGAGTGTGGTTGATAAGTTCAAGAACACGAAACATTATATAACGAAGCACATAAAACGTTTAGATTGAGATAGGGAAATGAAAAATATTAATGGAAATATGGATAGGTACTGTGTTATGGGGCTGGTTGTGCTGGTTATGGTCACGCAAGGCTCTGTTATTTATGGGTTACAAAGTGATAAACTTTGCAGCCAATGCTCAAAGTGCGACACAAAACATTGCCCTGCAAGTGATGCCTATCCCCATATGACTGCACATGATGATAATCTCATTGCCGGTGCCTTACAATCTGATTATGTCGATGCTAATGATACAGGTATTTACTCTGTACCAGATATGAAAGGCGGCATATCCAAACAATATAATGCTTACTTTGGCTGGGAATCTACTTCTGGTTCGGCTTCTGGCTACCACAGGTACGGTTCCGTTTCAAGACTATTTTTACTACAATCCTACAAGATAAGTTAAGGATTAACAGTTCCATTATTTCTCCTTAAACTATTATAATTTAACAGATTATCCCTAAACTAATCGAGTTTCAGATATGCTAAAACGTAATAATTTAAGAGAGAAATAATTAAATCTGATCATGGGTTTGGATATCCGCACTGCGTGCAAAATTTCCTGGCTTGTACAACCTTTTTTGCATGCAAACCAAACTAGGCCAAGCCTAAGAAAAGCCTGCTTCTTTTAGGGCCACGTCTAGAGTTTGCACATAAGTTGCGGCTTTATTTCGTCCTGACCCGACTATATATTATTTTTTTTTTTATATTTTTTCAGTAATTTTAAAATTTAAGACATGTAAAATGCATTAAAAAGTAAAATTTCACCATAAATATCAAAATTTAAAAATTTATTAACATGTTAAGTCTCTTTATAGTATATTTTGATATAATATAATATAATAAATAAATCAATTTTTTTATTTAAATATTTTTAGCAGGCTAGCCTTAACTTTAGTCCGATTTCAGCCAAACCTGAATTTCACTTATGTGAGATTGGTTAGGTTTGAACAAGGGCAAAAAGATGCCAAGCCTAGTTAGGTCCGGCCTAAATCCGAAAATGAATAGGGTTATGAATAATGTATCCTTTCTTAATTTTTTCAAAACGACAGAATTTAGAAACTTAAAAAAAATTATGACAATGTATGACAGGTTTAGAAACTATATGGATAGATGCTCAGGTGGGGAAAGCTATCTAACAGTAGACAAGCATGGCAAGGTGAGGCTTCGGTCACTGAAGTCACTAGAAAGCTTAGCAGAGGCCGACTGGAAATCGATCAATCCGCCAAAGAAATTAAACCACAGAGGATTCAGGTTCTGGATGTCTCACAACACGGGAAAATGCCTAACAGTTATTGGAGGCAAAACAGATAAGAAAAGTGTTGGCGTATCTGAATGCAAGTTTGATGGCTCTAACCCTTTCCAGCTGTTTGCCTTTCGCTTCCATTACCACAAAGCTTTCTGCTGCTGTGGTGTCCACAATTAGTGATGAAATACCATTTGTTACGACATATGCATAATATCACAAGATTTATACATCCATGAATTCTGCTAATTAATAAGGAATAAGAGAACCGATGAGCCAGAGGTTGCGGTTACTACTTTTTTTTTTTATATATATATAGGGAAAAAGGAGCGAGGACTTGAACTTGAGATCTCTTAATACATTAATTAGCATCAGCGTCTACCGCTGGAATGTCCCATTGAAGACATTATGGTACTATTCTAACACTTATTTGCCATAACCCTAACATCATGTTAAAGAAAGATGCCCTCTTTATCGCCTCAAAACTAACGTTAGATTAAAAAGATATTTCCTGGTAGAGGAGATGACTTGTGCATCCAAACAAGATCCTGTTCAAAAGCCAAAAATCTGTAGTTAAAAAAAGAAAAATACTGGCATTAAGGGCATGGGAAAATTATAATAGGGCCACTCCTGCTTCTCTTCTTTTCATCTATTAGTCTATCATTATGAAGTGTGCAAAATCAAATCAGAACCAAAAATTTAACCGATAACAATTCAATCTTTTAGATTCAGTTTAATTTTTAGAATAAATTTTAATTTGATGAATTTAATTTGGTTTTTAGAGGTCAAAAAATTGAAAACTGAACCGCCCAAAACTTTTAAAACACCCATAAATATATATTTAAAAATTATTTATTAATATTTAAAAATTATTTATTAATATTTAAAAATATAAGTCCAATAAATAAATAACCCAATAATCCAAACTAATTGTACTGAACCAAAATAATTTGATTTGTTCGGGAGTGAATTTCAATTCGGTCCGGTTCTTGAAATTTTAAAATTTTAACTCTCAATTTATTCGGTTTGGTTCTAATCCAATCCGAGCATTTCACAACCTAATTACAATAAATTGGTTCTTTGATTTGGTTTTAGAGGGGCAAGGGTCTAACGTTGGTAAGAGAAGCAAAGAAACATTGTTTCATGGATGCAATGGCACAATTATTGGACAATATAATATAACAACCAATAGGTTCTAATACGTGATTAAGACAGAAAATTCTTTATCTTATTTATTTATTTGCTTTTTTGCAGAAAGATTAATAATTTCATATACAAAAAAAAAAAAGTGGGGGATCAGCATAAGTATTGATTTATGATGATGATAGCCACGGTAACATTTGAAAGGCAAAAGAATTTATGGAAGGAAAAATACTGAAAATGGAAATCACCTATATATTGAGTTTAGAATGATAATTTTACTTGTAAAAAAAATGAGTTTGATAGGCTTAAAATCTGGTAGGAGTTTGGAAAGACGAAAAGGGCCTAAAATTAGATAAATAATCGAAAATGCATGACCAATTCAGTCGGTTCTGAGAGCTTTTAGGTGTTTCAATTCATGAATATCTAAGCCTGCAAATACCCCATACCTCTACACCTCCTTTTATTTTTATTTATTTTCTCATACAACCTCTACGTATACACCCCTTCAACACACAACAATTAAGGGAGTTTTGAGAGAAATAGCTTTGAAGAGACTCTCAAATTCAAACTAGTTGATTTAAGATATAATTTTGAGAGATATATTGAATAGGGGCTTTCTATCCATAATTCACCTAAATCCATTTTCATACAATTATTATAACCCATTTTCCTTAATAGCTTAGCCTACAGAAACTTAACTCCAAACCTCACACTCCATTTTCTCATACATTCTCTTCCTCCCTTTCGATCGATCGATTCAATTCCACAACCATTTCCGACCAACGCGTCTCATTCTCAGGTAATCATCTGAATTTATTTTGTTTTCTTCTTTGTCAGTTATGCAAGTTTTTGGATTCTAATTAATGTTTATCATTAGTGTCGTTTTATACGGGATTAGTTATTTTTATATACTCGATCCTTCTTCTTCAACTTTATATTTGATGGAAAATACAAGTTTTTTTAATAGGACTAGCTTAGTAAATATTGAGATTAATCAAGGAAATCATTTTTATATGTTCCGTTAACTAATAAAAATGCAGAATAGTTAATTTTAAGTGATAATAACATAATGAGTTCAAATTTGATAAATATTGAGACGATATCGATAATTTAAATCTTTGTTATATGTTGATATTATTTTGAATACTCGTCGTGAAATGAAATATATGAAACTTATATTTCCTATCTATCTATCTATATATATATATATATATATATATTTAAATTAAACCGAATATTGGATGATATGCTTGGAAAAAGAAAAAAAACAAATAGATCATATGCTATCTTGAAATTTGTCAACATAATAATTATAAGGCATCGTAATATTATTTTGAGGAAAATAGTAAGATATTTCAATTGGACAATGATAATTTGATGTTTTTGCATAATTGTAAATTTTTGGGATCCAACAAAACCTACTCCACACAAATGTAGAACCCAGTTTTTTATTTTATTTTATTTTTGACTAAATAAAATGATTAACTAAATATAAGTTTAATTCAAATCCGAATAGAACCCACCGTTAGAACTGAAAAAAATCATCTCTGTAAATTATTTAAAACTTGAATAAGATTTACAATAAAAGTTACATGAAAATTTGAAAAAAAAAATCAAATACAGCAAAAAAAAAAAAAAAAAAATCCCAACGGCCCTATTAGGTGAGTTATTCTTATTCAAAATCAACAAAAATAAATGCCAACAGTTCGTCTTCTTTGCATAGAGAGAGGAGTGAAAGAGAGACTTTCTACACTACATTGCTGGAATTCTACAACGGAGAGCCTCCTCCTTTTAATGTTGGTGGGTTGAAAAAAAAAAGAAACTAGATCGGATTCTTGGATACAAAGGTGGGTTTTCGATTTTATGGCATGGGTTTCACTTTTCGATCTATCAAAATCGATAAAAGTGCTTTCTTCTTTATGCATTGTATATGGTTTGATGGGGTTGGCTATGAGGTTGGAGAAATTGCATACAAAGTGATTTGATTCAGCCATGGCGTTGACTGCCCTCTATAATTAAACGAAATACAATAAATACGCAAATGCTTATACAAAAACACGGATCCAATTTTTCTTTCACCGATTTTCAGTTTGTGCATCTCAGTCTTCTCTTTCTCAATCTGCATTTTTTGTTTCCATTTGATCCACAGCAGCATTTCAAGCATAATTTGCCCAACCTCAGCTGCGTTTTGATCGGCGAGTCTTGTCTCTTTCTTTTTCTGTTCGGCCAAACAGATGAAATATAAATTTTTGTATTTTGACTGTCAATAGCACCTTTCAGAATTTCTGTGATTCGTATTGTTTATTCTTATGTTGTGTGAGGGTTCAAATTTTTGCTTTCTAGTTGATTCAGATCTAAATTTGGAATTTTTATATTTTGAAACAACTTTCAGATGGATGCGACCATTTCTTGTGAAATTCAGATAATTCTTTGTGTAGGCAGAGAGTGTTGAATTTTCAAATGCCTGCTTTTGAATGAAATACCGGTTCTTTTTCCCACTACTTTCTATTCTCAATCTGTTTTTTGTATTTTTTGATGAAAAATTAGTGCACATTATGCTGTTTATGACATACAAAATAGTTCCTTTTCTCCTCTTATTGATCTGGTGCTCAATTGTACTTCCATGAATAGGATCGTTTACTCTGCAAGGTGCTTTAAACATTAGAGACAAAGTATAATATATATGAAGAAAGAGAACAGAGAGAGCACAAATGTTAGGGGGCCAATCTGCTGGGTCTGGTGAGTATGAGGAACAAACAGTGGTTCGAGAAGTATGTGCAAATGGATTACGCATGCAAACAAATGAAGTGGAAGCCAAGCTTGATGAAGGAAATATTCAAGAAGCAGAATCTTCTTTACGGGAGGGGTTATCGCTTAATTTTGAGGTCATATCCTTAGTTCTAATGATTGTTTAACCTGTCATAAGTCCATTAAGCTTGCCACTTCCATATGCTATTTAAATGGATAATTAGTTCTTTTCTTCTGCTTATGCAAATTAAGAGAAAGCTGATATTGGATCCTATAGTTTCATAAAGTGAGCTCCGTGTTATCTTGTATATCTTTAGAGTAGAACTAAATCAATGAAAGACCAAAAGAACTAATTTCATGAAAGTATCACCATCAAGATCATTTTATAGGAATCCTAAACCAAAAGTCAACAAGCATGCTGATCTAGGGGCACCAGAATATCATAACAAAACGTGGAAGCCTAAGTCTCGAAAAGAAATAAGGAAGCCAAGTAAATTTTGATATTGTGATAGAACACTGATTGGCCTATCGTTAGTAAAATTTCTAAATGCTAAAATTTAAGAAATGTTGAATATCAAGCATCGTAATTGAGTATTCATTTTACTGAATTTGCTTTTATTGTTTTGTATGAACCCTTTTCCTCATGGTTGAGAACAAGCATTTGAGAATTAGTATCTAATCTGCTTCCTGGATTTAATGTAGGAATATCGTTAAAATTGCAACTATACACTAGTTGTTCTTGAGTATGAGTGCTAATTAATATCTTATTTAGAATGGAATGGCAATATTGTCCAAAGCTAATCTTGATCCAGTAATGCTTTGCTTATTATTTGAACTAGTTGCCTAGTTTAGATTTAGTGGCCTATTGTTTTAACCTTATGTAAAGCATTTTACTGATATTGCTATAGTTCATGCGTTTTTGGAACAAGTTGAGTATTTTGGTTCAAGATGAATGATTAATTTTTATGGATATGGATGTCGTTTAGGATGTTTCTTGTTGCTTATAGTTATGGTTGGAGTGTAGCAAGAGTGATGCTTTTGCTAGGACAATTTGGTTGTTGTACTGATATTCTTTGATAATTTTAGCATGCACTATTGTGATATCAATTTGGTTTAGTGGGCCATAATGTTTGGTGTTTATCTTATGCTCCATTTATTATGTGTAAAAGAATTTTTCACGAAAACATGTTCAAGAGTCTCCATGCATGTGAGATATTTTGTTGGATAAAATAAAAGGTTTTTTCTTAGAGAAAGGAAAAGCTAAAGCTGTATCCAGCGAAACTAATATTTTGTTTTGGAAAATGGGATGTCATTTCCAAGCTCATAGAACTCGTGACATGAAATGGAACTCACAAGAGAAATAGCCTTATTCACCGGAATCACTTCAACTTGTTCACATCCTTAGGCAATATCATATACCCATATGCGGCCATGCATTTAGGATTTATCCCTTGGGGTGCTAGCAAGTAGCAAGAAAACTTATTCCTAGAATAGTAGGTTAGGAGTATAACCAATTGTTTAACCCAACTACCAATACATATACCTCTGCACACATATATGGTCATTATATGTATGCATCTATCATCACATCCATGTTTTTATCTTGACTTTTAGTAAATTGTTAATTTCAAGCATTAATATTCGGCAATATAAAACGTGATTATTTAGTCATATGAATACTTAACCCATTTATCCTTTTAGAAGTTTCAACTTGCATGCGTACCTCTATATGTAGTATGCAAGTGTAAACATAGGTTGTAATAGTTCTAAATGCCCACAATATTTATTTTAATGAATGAAAAGTAACCCTTTGCTTGTCTTCCCAACATCGAAGAAAATTTAAACCTGATCTCCATATTTGGGTTCAAATTACATATTGATTCATTTCTCATGTGATAGTCATTTCTATCAAACAAATGAGGCTTTGATGTTGGTTTGTTGCAGATAGATTTTGTCTATGAAGGGGTACTAGAACTTTGTTTTGTTTGTGGTATGATCTATGGTGTTTTAACTCGATGAATCCATTGACAAATATACTTAGTTCCTAATTTATAGGGATTTGATATTATTAATTTCCTTGTATCTATCTTAGTTAGAATTAAATTCTTCTATATAAATATCTATATAAATTGATTGTCAATACATGAGAGAGTAATTAAAAAATTTTCAAATTTTTCATGATATCAGAGCCTCTACCGTTTTGAAGGTTGAGTTTACTCCCTTTAGCAGTAAGTCTATTATTAAAAACCCATTTATAGTATGCTTTTTTTTGTTTGTCCCTCTGTTTTTGACATCGCCTTCACCAGAGAAGAGCCCAAGTCATTTTCG
The DNA here is from genome assembly GCA_037975025.1 of Excoecaria agallocha. Taxonomy (NCBI): domain Eukaryota; kingdom Viridiplantae; phylum Streptophyta; class Magnoliopsida; order Malpighiales; family Euphorbiaceae; genus Excoecaria; species Excoecaria agallocha. The sequence continues at coordinate 31,929,111 of CM075821.1, read as the reverse complement.
GCTTGTACACCAATTTTCGGTGCCGCCAAACACTGCGTGTGACCATACATGCCACCATATCATTTCGGCACCCCCTCCATGTGCTAGCGCGTTAGCCTCCGCCAACCATCGTATTTCACTGGATCTTGCCCATAACTATTTGCCGACCTTCGACTCCGACTAGCCTCTCTCCGGTCACTTCTGAAGTTTTGATTTTCTGGAATTCTCCTTTCTAGATTCTATTTCTATTTCTTTTGCATGACATCTATTGGAAGTAGCTAGATCTTTGATGTTTACTATGAATCTCCTCAAACCTTACTGGGGGGATGCAATTTTAGTAGATACTTATCAATAAAATGCCTTTCAAAACTCTTAATTTTGAGAGTCTTTTAGAAGTGTTGCGAGGAAAAAATACTTATACTGTTCCTCCTAAAGTGTTTGGATGTATTTGTTTTGTTCATACTAGGAATGTTGGCAAACTAGACTTGAGAGCTCTTAGATGTGTGTTTATTGGGTATTCTCCAACATAGAAGGGTTACAAGTGTTACAATCCTCCATCGATAAAGTATTTTGTTAGTATGGATGTGATTTTTAGAGAAAATGAACCTTAGTTTGGTACTATCCAATTATCACTTCAAGAGGAGAGTACTAAGAGAGAAGAGGTGATACCTATTATAACTCCTGATAACCTTGCCTTAGGGGAGAGTTTTGTGAGGCAGGAGAAGACTAACCTTACCCTATGGGAGATCTCTTTGAGGGAAGAAGTTTAGGAGAAGACTATTGGAATTCAATAGGAGACTATTGCCCAGGGGGAGCCTATTGGACGTTTGGATAGATCGGATTTGATGAGATATTCGAGGAGAAACAGAACAGAAAAAGCTATCATGCAGCCTACTCTATGTCGAGAATCCTCTTCTTCTAGTCAGTCATCTTTAAACTCTGATTCCACTAATAATTTGGATGTCTATTGCTCATAGAAAATAGGTTTGATCCTGCACCAAACATCCCATATCGAACTTTATCTCCTATAATTTCTTATCTCCTTCTTATAGAGCATTTGCTTTGTCTATTTCTTCTATCTCTATCCTACAGGATTAGGGGAAAGCTTTTACAGATCTTAAGTGGAAGCTAGCTGTGATTGAATAAATGAAGATTTTGTCCAAAAATGAGACTTGGAAACTAGTTACTCCTCCACCAAACAAGAAATTGGTTGGTTACAAGTGGGTTTTTACTGTAAAATATAAAGCTAATGGTTCAATTGAGAGGTTCAAAGCCAGATTGGTGGCTAAAAGATTCACTCAAACTTATGTAGTGGATTATTAAGAGACATTTGCTCCCTTGTTTCTAAAATGAACACAGTCAAAATTTTGTTGTCCTGTGCAGTTAATCTTGCTTGGGATTTACAACAGTTTGACGTGAATAATGCATTTTTTTCTTAGGGATTTGGAAGAAGTATATATGGAGATTCTCCCTAGATTTGATGATGAACATAGTCAAGGGCAGGTATGTAGACTAAAAAAAGCCTTATACGGATTGAAGTAATCTCTTAGAGCATGGTTTGATAGATTCAGCAAAACCATGATCTCTTTTAGCTACCAACAAAGCAATGTTGATTATACTCTCTTCATAAGACATAACAAGGGTGAACTCATTCTCATAGTTTATGTTGCTGACGTTGTAATGATAGGAGATGACAAAGAAGAGATGACTCGATTGAAAAAGCTGTTAGCTCAGTAATTTGAGATCAAGAATCTAGAAAAATTACAGTATTTCTTGGAAATTGAGGTTGCCAGATAAAAAAAACGAATTTTTATTTCTTAGAAAAAATATATCTTGGATCTCTTGAAAAAATTGGTATGACGGATTGCAAACCAGCAGAATCTTCAATTAAAAGCAACCACAAGTTACAAGCAGAAGTTGAAGAGCTAATTGACAAAAAGAAATATCAAAAGTTGGTTGGAAGACTCATTTATCTCTCATACACTAGGCCAGACATAGCCTACTCAGTCAGCCTGGTGAGTCAGTTCATGCATGATCCACAAGACTCTCACATGCAAGCTGTCTTCTGTATTTTATGGTATTTGAAGTTTATCCCAGAAAAGGTCTTCTTTTCTCCAAACACGGTCACCTCCAAATAGAAGCTTTTACAGATACAGATTGAGTTGGATCTCTAGACGACAGAAGATCTAGATCCGACTATTGTACGCTTGTAGGAGAAAAGTTAGTTATTTGGAGAAGCAAAAAGCAAAGTGTAGTTGTTAGATCGAGTGCTGAAGCAGAATACATGGCTATGGCTCAAGATGTTTGAAAACTTCTTTGGCTGAGAAAGCTACTAGAAGAATTGAGATTATATGAGAAAAGGAGATTATCCTTATATTGTGACAACAAAACCGCCATCAGTATAACTCATAATTCTGTTTAGCATAACCGGATAAAACACATTGAAATTGATTGACACTTTATCAAGAAAAACTTATAAACGGTGCCTTGAGTTTGTTTCATGTGTCATTCATAAAACAACTAGCTGATGTGCTTAAAAAATAACTTAACAATCGGACTTTCCATATCTTGGTGTGCAAGTTGGGCATGTGTGATATTTTTGCACTAATTTGAGGGTGAATGTTGATAGATATATTTAGTTTCTAATTTGTAGGGATTTGATATTGCTACTTTTCTCGTATCTATCCTAATTATACTTAAATTCTTCTGTATAAATATCTATGTAAATTGATTGTCAATACATGAGAGAGGAATTAAAAACTTCTCAAATTCTTCAGAATCCCTTAAGGTTTAGATGTTGGTGGTAGTAGTGGCATTGGCAATGTGGTCTTAGTAGTGGTGCTCGTTTTAACTCTCTCTCTCTAAATTATGTTCTTGTAATATTGATTACCATTTTATGCAAGTTTCATCTTGTCATAATAAGTTTTGGCCGTTTTTCCTTTACTAGAGATAGATGCTATTAGTAGTGTGCAAAACCAAATCAAAATATGAGCAATTCAGTCTTTTCAGTTTGGTTTATTCAATTCTTGGTCCAATTAGTTTGGTTCTCGGAGGTCAAAAACCAAAAAACCCGTACAAACTAAAGTTTTAAAATGACGTCGTTTTGGAATATATATATCCGTGTATGTGTGTGCGCGCGTATTTAAAATATTATTTATTAATATTTAAAATATATAAGTCCAATAAATAAAAAGGCCCAATACCCCTACCCAATTGAACTGAATTGAATTGAACTCGAATAATTTGATTGTTTCAGTTTGGTTCTTGAAATTTTATAAGTTTGGTTCTCAATTTATTTGGTTCAGTTCTAAACCGAACTAACTATTTGCATAACCCTAGATGCTATTCATGAAAACATATCAAATTCACTAAAGCTATCTGAAAGAATATTTTGTTTGTAAACAATAATTTCTCACATTTGGTCCATATCTATGGCATTTGACTCCCATATTTTAGGAGGCAAGAGCCCTTCTTGGAAGGTTAGAGTATCAAAGAGGCAATGTTGAAGGAGCCCTTCGTGTTTTTGATGGCATTGATCTCCAAGCAGCTATAGAAAGATTAAAACCATCCCTTTCTGAGAAACAGCCTGCCAAGAAGGGTCGTGCTCGCAATGATTCACAGCATGCTGCTAGCCTGGTGCTTGAAGCAATTTACTTGAAAGCCAAGTCTCTTCAAAAACTTGGGAGATTAAATGGTATCTCAATCTTCTATTGTTTGATCAAGAAAACATTTTTCTGGTTTATAGTTTATCTTATTTCTCTTCTCTTAAATCTTTGTTTTCCGTGGTCTTTCAGATGCTGCTAATGAATGTAAAAGTGTGCTTGATACTGTAGAGAGGATATTCCTTCAAGGCATACCAGATGCACAGGTAGACAATAGATTGCAAGATACAGTTAGTCAGGCTGTAGAGCTCCTTCCCGAGCTCTGGAAGCAAGCTGGTTGCTGTGGTGAAGCAATGTCTGCTTATAGACGTGCCCTCCTCAGTTCATGGAATCTTGATAATGAATGCTGTGCAAGAATTCAGAAAGGGTTTGCAGTTTTCTTATTGCACAGCGGAGTGGAAGCTGGCCCACTCAGTTTAGCATCTCAGATTGATGGTTCATATGTTCCTAAACATAATCTGGAAGAGGCTGTTTTACTTTTGATGATTCTTATTCGGAAATTTGTCCTTGGTAAAACCAAATGGGATCCATCAGTTATTGATCATCTCACATTTGCATTATCTGTATGCAGCCAAACTTCCATTTTAGCAAAGCAATTCGAAGAGATGATGCCTGGGGTATTTTATCGTGTTGACCGTTGGAATACTTTAGCACTTTGTTATTATGGTGCTAGACAAAATGATGTTGCTCTAAACCTGTTGAGAAAGTCCCTACACAAACATGAAAAGCCTAATGATCTCATGGCACTGTTATTGGCCAGCAAGATCTGTAGCGAGGATTCTCATCTTGCTGCTGAAGGGATTGAATATGCACAAAGGGCAATAAAAAATGCTCAAGGAACAGACGAACATCTAAAAGGTGTGGCCACTCATATGCTCGGTCTTTGTTTGGGAAGGCAGGCTAAAGTTTCTTCATCTGATTTTGAAAGGTCTCGTCTTCAATCTGAAGCATTAAAATCATTAGATAGTGCTGTTACTCTTGAGCCGAACAATCCGGATCTAATTTTTGAGTTGGGAGTTCAATATGCAGAGCAACGGAATTTAAATGCAGCTTTGCACTGTGCAAAGCAGTTTATTGATGCAACTGGTGGCTCCATATTAAAAGGTTGGAGATTGCTTGTGCTGGTTTTGTCTGCTCAGCAGCGATTTCCAGAGGCTGAGGTAGTCACCGATGCTGCTATGGATGAGACTGCTAAGTGGGAACAAGGACCATTACTCAGGCTGAAAGCAAAATTGAAGATATCTCAATCGTTGCCCATGGATGCTATTGAAACTTATCGTTACCTTCTAGCTTTGGTTCAAGCTCGAAGGAAATCCTTTGGTCCTCTTAGAAGTATTTCTCAGGTGAAGACTCTATGGGCCTGTTTACTTACAGAAAACTGCTACAGTTTTCCAGAAAAATTTTCAACAGAAAATAAAAAATAGAGATCATGTTTATTTTTGTCAATTTTCTAAAATAGAAAATAGAAAATAAATTTTTCAGTTTTTCAAAATAAAGAAAAAATTGAAAAACTAATAAAAGATGTTTTTCAAATTTTTTAAATAATATTAATATACACACATATGTACATACATATATATACATATACATGCATATGTAAGTTTTTGTATGTGCATACATACATAAGCATATGCATGTGCATGTATATGTATATGTAGTACATACATACATACGCATATATGGATATGTATATATATGTATATACATACATACACATACATACATACGCATATATGGATATGTATATATATGTATATACATACATACACATACATATGCATATGTATATGTATATATACATATGTATATATATGTGCATATATACACATACATATTCATATACAATATACATGCATGCATGTATGTATCTATATGCACACATATGCATATAAATATGTATTTATGCATATACATATACATATGCACATACACACACATATATATACATAAACATGTATCTATATGTGCTTGTATGTGCATACATACATAGATATGTATGTACATACATATATATACATATGGATATGTATATATATGTATATACATACATACACATACATATGTATGTATTTATAAATACGTGTGTATGTATATATATATATATATATATATGTGTGTGTGTGTGTGTGTGTGCGTGTGTGTGTATATATCTATATATGTGTGTGTGTGTGTGTGTCTATATATATACATACGTTTATGTGTGTGTGTGTATATATATATATACAAAAAAAATAAATATTTCAGTTTTTGATTTGTTGATAAATAAACGCATTTTTTAAATTTTTTATGGAAAATAAATACTCAAATTTTTTAAGAAAACATAAAACTATTTTCTGTAAATAAACGCACTCTATGTCATTCTTCTCCTTTTTAAAAGAAAAATGTCATATTCATGATATTTTTTTTAATTGTCTACAGTCATCTGTTAAGAGTAATCATGAAAATATTTTATTGCTTTCTTATATTTTATCCTTCAGAAGAGCCTAAATACATGTAGTTATTCACCCTAAAACAGGAGACTATGAAAACAGGAAAATATCTAAAACAGGAGACTTAAAAACAGGAAACTATCACAAATATAGAGGCAAGTAACTAGAACTAATAATTAAGCACTAGTTGAGAATATAATAATTACTCCTAGAATCCTCTACCAAAAACCAGTGAACACTCCCTGCATGTCGTTGCACACATGCCCAGTACTGGACTATGAAATGGACTTGATTTGGTGCATCAACCAGTTATTTCTGAGGTGACATGTGAAAATATTAAGAAAACCATTTCCTATTTCTTTTTTCTATGAAAGGCATTTAATCTCTACATGTTTTTTTTTTTTTTTTTATCATGTTGAACCAGATTGTGAGCTACGTGAATGGCAGCCTTGTTATCATAGAACATGGATAGATATTTTCCTTCTAACAAGTGCAATTCTTCCATTACTTTTCCTGGCCATAGTAATTTCACAAACATCCTACCTGCAATAGTGAAGGAAGAAGAAAGGGCCATATAAAAGTCTAAATTTAAAACGAATCATCTGACCTGGTCTATGAATCAATTCTAACTATCAAGAAATTTTGTGCAATAGCTCCACATTCTGCATCTGCATTTGCTTGTGCTATCATATTCTGTTTTTGCTTCTCCAAGTTACCATCTATAATATGCAATGACATGATGTTGATCCCCTATCATTTGGAAATTCAGCCCCATCTCCATATGTAAAAACTTCTGGTTTTGTTAGCAAAGAGCTTTTTCTTCCCAGAGCAGATTTCAATATCTTAAAATCTGGGAAACAGCTTCTATATGAGAATCGTGTGTTTCATGCATATTGACTTACCAAGCACGCAACACAGCTACGTCTGTCTTGTGTATGAGAGATGAATCAACCTACCAAGCTCTCATATTGACCTAAATCACCCAGCTTGCGAACTCTTGCTTGTACATGTGGCCAGCTTCAATAGTAGAGTTTGCTAGTTTACATTGCAAAATACCAATTACTCATGGAGATTCACCATATATTTCCTTTGAGAAATAAAGCTTCCTGCTTTTCTGATTTGGCAGCCTTTATTTTGAGGAAATACTGCAACTTACCCATATCCTTAATCTCAAACTGTTGAGCTGAAAAAGGTTGTTTGCATTGAGCTATCTCCTCCTTACCAGATATAGTCTCAACTATATCATCTGCATGAAACAATAAGGATTTGATCTTACCACTACAGCATTTAGTATTATCAGCATTGTTTTGATAACATGAAAATGAGATAATAGCCTAGCTGGTAAAATGGTGGCCTAGCTGATAAATGCCGTGAAAGGAACTATGCTAGCAGGAAACATTGTTTTAAATGCCACATCAGTTGCCATTTAGCAAAGCAAAGACCCCTGATGATTGAATAAATTGATACAAACACATGAACAGTATAAAGCCAAATAACAACTGGTATGACACATGAAGAAAATGACAAAATTTTAAAATATATGAGTGTTTCAGATTATCAGGCCTCAATCAAATACAGCATTGTCAATCTGACTAGTCAACATGATGATCATATTATTATTCTTGTTAATTATTTTCCTTTTTGTGATAGGCTGAGAATGAAAAAGTCAACGAAATTGAAGTTTGGCATGGTCTAGCAGATTTATACTCAAGGCTTTCACATTGGCAGGATGTGGAAGTTTGTTTGGGAAAAGCCAAAGATTTGAAACAGTACTCTGCTGAGTTGCTTCACACGGAAGGTATTTGAAATTTTATTTACTAAGGCTTTTCAGCTTTTTAATCTTTTTTATTCTTTTATGTCCCTGTGGTTATTGAATCTGTTTCAAAGGTTTTGTTCATGTGAATTCTGGTCAGCTGCTAATTAGAAAAGGCTTATACTTCCCTAGCTGCATGCTTTGGTTGGCTTCTCAACTAGGAGTTGACATATGGAGTTAAAATTGTGTATTTTACAGTGATAAGATGTTTAAAGCAACTTGATTTGAGAGCCTTGAAGAAAAGTTTTCTTTGAAATACAGCTCTTTAAAGTTTAGAGTCAATTCCTTCTCTCCTAAATAATCTTTATTATACATTTTCTTAGTAGCTTTTGGCTCTTGATGGAAGAAAAAAAAAAAAAAGAAAAAAGAAAACTTGGTGATTTAGGAAAATTCTATTTGAGATATTTTGCTAGGCCAAAGGTTTGATAAACCTCTAACAATACTTTGGTGTGGTCTCTAAATCTTCAATTTGAATCAAGACAATTCCTAAAATATAATCACAATATGTGCCAGCAATAAAATGTAATGTACGTATGCAGGAATTGATATAGCTATTATGTCATGTTCTTTGCATTGCACATAGTGCATTAGCCATTTATAAACCCCTAGTATTATACGATTTTTTTATTGAAACTCATCAGCTTGGAAAAACTAAGGAGCCCATGAGCTTCTATATTAAATGCAGGCTGTGTTTTTATTGACAATGATGAAGTTCAAAACAAAAAAAAAATGGAAGCTATGATGTAGGACATCTTTAGGAAATGATATATTTTAATAGGACATGGGTTATCATAATGCAAAATGAGGAAAGCTCGAATTAAACAGTACTGCCAAAATGATGCTACTAACAGAATAATACTTAAATTGGTTTCTTAAGAGTTGAATGTATGAAAATAAATTGGGGTCATCGTGAAATGCCAGATGGTTTTCTTCTTATACAGCTTTAAGATTGCAAACTTTGTTATTCTAATATTATTACTTATTAGAATTTGATTTATGTCAAGATAAATAATAGAAGTTATTCATATCTATAATTCTAATTGATTCTTTCAAATTTTAATGATTAAGAGATTTATGTATTGTACAAAATGGGATGCTTACCCTATAATTGTTTTCGGTAAAAATAATATATGTTTCCCCTATTTATTTTGTCAGGAGTAATGTATGAAGGGCGTGGACAATTGCTAGAGGCTATGTGTGCCTATGTTAATGCTCTGTTGCTTGATCCATCTCATGTACCTTGCAAGATATTGATTGCTGCCCTTTTATCCAAGGCAGGCTTCAATGCACTGCCTGTTGCAAGAAGCATGCTATCTGATGCGTTGAGGATTGAACCTACCAACCGTATGGCATGGTATTACCTAGGGATGGTTCATAGAGACGATGGGCGGATGGCTGATGCCACAGACTGCTTTATGGCGGCCTCCATGCTTGAAGAATCTGATCCCATTGAAAATTTCAGCTCTCTTCATTGACTCCCTGCAGTTAATTGAAGGTATACTATTCATGTAACGAATATTTGTTAGTTTATATCCACTGGGTTTCTTACTTGTATTCCCTCTTCTTGCAGCCAAATCTACAGTTGTGTTTAACTTTCACTGATATATGCTGCTGAAGGGCAGATACTTGGGAGGACGATTTCCTGGTTTGGATGGTTTTCAGCATGGGAATCAATGATCAGAAAAAGAAGTAAATAGGGCATATGGGATTGGAAGTCAAATCAGGAAATAGAAAAGAACCAGAGAAGAATCTTAGTATCATTTGATTGTAGAACAGAGATTGCAAGGCGATGTTTTTTAATAATATATATTGTTAATCTGCAATCATTGCTCAGCCTTTGTAATTGTATGTTCAACTGAGCAATATTCTGTAGAAGATGATTATACATGCAGTTAGAAAACTAACTGTACATCGTCCTTTCTTCCCATTTGTTTTTCAATGTGTACAAAACTGGCTCCTCTTCTTTCCTTTCTGCTTTCTGGGCTGATGTACCAAGGAAATGGGCTCACCATCATTGATGGGAATTGCCTAAGTGGAGAATGCTGAGTTAGGAATCTCAAGTTAAAGCAACTTGACTGAAAATATGGGAGTTTATCCTAGATTTATAAGTTTGAACTAACATTTTTCTTTTTTAATTATTTATTTATTTTTTAATTTAATTTAATTTTTTGCTCCATAAGGTCAAAGTTGTAAAATTTCTCAGCATTTAGTGCTGTGCTGACGTCCAACGTTCTCATAATGGTCTTTGCGGTGATTTGAAATTGGATAGAAGTCTGATATGTGGTGGTGAAGCTGAAATTTCTATTTCTTGTTAGGAAATTAAGATTTTTCTCGAAACTCATCTCTTTTTGAATTAATTTTGTATTTTGTATTAACTAGATATTTGGGGTTAAATTAGTGGTGGATATTATGCCACACTTTTGCTTTGTTTAATATGAGTTATTTTGCTAATTATGTGATTGTAACTAAAGCGTATGTCTCTCTCTCTCTCTCTCTCTCTCTCTCTCTATATATATATATATATATAGACTAGTCAACATATATTATTTGAGCACAACACTTAATATGATTAGATAGGCACCTAAATAATAAACACAAATTTGTAGTGGTTTGAAATTAAGGATGCAGTGAGTGTAATACGCTAACATGACAAATAAATACGTGACATGATGACATGTGTTTATGAATAATATAATGGTTATTGCGGGGAGAGAAATAGATTACAAAGAGTAGGAAAATGAGATTTGGTAACTTTCCTTCATGTCGCTCCTTACTGCCATGAAATCCAATTATTAAAAGATCATTGTTATTCGTGTATATTGGCTTTATTCTCTACGAAGCAAAGTTAGATGGAAATCGGGAGAAGGTGCGATTCCAGCAAAAAAGATGAAGCGCGGTTCTAGAGGTAAGTTTTTAACTTTTTTAAAAAATATATGTTAATGTAGGTCGTTGAATGTTAGGAAGTAGTTTTGTGATATTTAGCTGTAAAAATTAAGGCTTTGTAATGGGGATTGGAATATAGAGTTCTGATACTATTAATCTTTGTTTACAATGTCACATGATATTTACAATTTGGGTGAAAGTGAGATTTTATCATGGGGGTGCATTTATTAAAAATGGGAAGGGAAATGAGAAATATGTGGGTGAAGGCAAGGTTAAATGGTATATTGAGAAAGACCATTTTTCACTTGTAAAGTTAACTTACATTCTAGATTATTAGGTTATCCAGATGTTCAAGGTTTTTACTATAAAGAGAAGGAAACAAAAAAATTTAAAATGCTATGTGATGAGAGGGTTTAGTTAAGGACTTTAGTATTGGGGTAATTTTGGATTTATACATCATGCATGTTGTCAGTCAACCAGATATGATGGACTATAATAGTTCTATTTTTACAGATGTGATCCACAATGTGGAAGTAAGTGGGTCAAAAGCTATGGAGGGTTTTGCAGGGAAAAAAGATTTTGCTAGATATTCTAAGGCAATAATAGAAGTAGGGGTGAATATAAATGTTGCTGGTTGTTTTAAGGCAACAACAGAAAAGGGTGTGCACATAAATATAGAAGAGAAAGAGGATGTTGGGGCATAGATGTAGTGAATTGAGTCTTAAATTTAGTACAAAAAGCAGAAAAATGAGAAAACACCTTACAATGATTACTTATAAAATAAATTCAAGTTATTCTGGAAAAATCGTCTATAAAAGTGACAAAATATCTTAGCCTGTAACGTCTCCAAATTTGCATATGTAATGGATGATATGATGTAAAGTATAAATAATTATCTTAGAACAAATTTTAGAGTAATTAGAGATGAATAAGACAGAAAAATTGAAAAAGGTATAAAGGTTAAACGTGTTCGGACCAGGATAATCCGAGGATGGGTGACCTGACGAGTAATATGCGTTAGCTTTAAAATAAGAAAATAGGTGTCAAATGGAGTTCAACGGTATAATTTGGGAAGAATTTGAACTTAAATAGGTCTTTAAAACATATAATAAAAATTTTGCCCAATAACTGCAGAAAGAGTTAATCGTGAGTTTTACGCGGACCTTAAAAATAATAAATAATCTTTAAAAACCATCAAACTCTCCAGATATGATATATATAGTATAAATTAGTATTTAGAAGTGAAAAATAACTTTTTTGACGAGTTTGAATTTTCGGATTTTTAGCCAGCTGAATTTTTCTCTAAAATTAAAATTATACCGAAATGATCTTGGAATGATTTGAAATTTTAACCAAATTTACTGCATATATTTTGATATGTGGGATAAAATATCAAAGCATTCTGATGAGCGAAACATTGATTTCTGAAAATTTGGCAAAAAATCGAGTCTAACTTAATTAACCAAGTTAAAGGGCAATTTCTATTGGCCTAATGATATATTTCGCATAATAATATGGGTCAAGAGTTATTTGGGTGGAAATGGGTCAAAGAAATCAAAGGAATAATCAAATGGGCTAAAACTTAATTGATTTAGTGCAATTTAGGCTAATTAGACCAATTTAAGCCCAACCAACTGGCTTAAATAGAGATTTCTCTCTTCTTCTTCCCCTTAAAGGTCGTCCCATACAAAAGGAGAGAATTCTCCATTCCTCTCAATAACTCCATTAATTCTACCCTACATAATTTTGGGTTCTCTACAATTTTAAAGTTCTAAATCTAATATTAGTCATCTTAGGAGTTAGCTTGGAAGGAGAAAGTGAAAGAAATTAGGAGAAAAAAGAAGAAATTTTAAATAAGCAATGAAAAAGCAAATCGGTCAAGGCAAGGAAGCTAGGAAAAAGAAGGAGAACAATGATGGAGAAAGCTTTTCCAGATGATTTTGAGTCACATAGAGGTAAGTAGCCTCAATCATATGAATTATTTAATTAAATTTCCTTAAATTTTACTTGAATCTATATTATGTAACTTGAGAAATTTAAATTCAAATAAGAAATAAATTTAAATATGGTAGTAGAATGAATTGATAACACATTAGAATGAATCATTAGTGAAGAAATTAATTATTAGAGAAGAATTTCAATGGTGGCCGAATAGAGGACCATGATGTATAATATGATCAATTGATGTTAATTAGCTTATCAAGCATAAAATGAATAATAATAGGTTGAATAAGCATAACTTGAATGATGGGAGTTGGAAGTAATATATAGATATGATGTTTATTATGTGTAAATAATGGCATGTTGTTAGGTAACTATAGGAAATTGAGTAATAGTGTGAAATAATTCAAGATAATGCATATTAGAATGATGAATTAAGATGATTTGAATAAGAATTAATGAAGGAAACAATTTGGAAATGAGAGGTGTCATGTTGACCGAATTGACTACTAAGGAATAGTATAAGTTAATTTAGTTAATTATGGTATATTTAATATGAAAAACATAATGTCATACGTGGAGATTATAGTAGAATTGATTGGAATTAAAAATAATAAGTGTATATGATAATGTAAAATGTTACATAATGTTGTACCTAAAGGTAACTTAAGGGTTACAAGATGAATTGGATATATATGATTACATAAATATTTAGAATAACATCAGAAACATGTGGCATGTAAATGGCGAAGGATCACATAATAGGTAGGAAACTTTATTATGGCCGGGTAGTAAAAGAAAGAATAATGGCATGTTTTCATTATTTCTATATAGTGAAAATTTTGTGATTAATAATATATTTAGTAAGTAATAGACAATATGGATGTGGGGAGGATGCAATAAAATCAATTAGAGATAAAAATAATAAGAATACATAATTAAGTGTAAGTAGAACTAAAGATTTGGGACATAAATATGAGCTAATGTGAAATAAAATCAAGGAATGTGATTAACAATTTTAATAGGGGCAAAGTAGTGATGTCACGAAATAATGAGACTAAAAGGTAAAATAGGAATTTTAAATGAAATTAAGGCTATTTGGGTAAAATGAATAATTAGCTAAGTATTAAATGGAAATTATGAATAAATTAAAGTTCAAGGACTAAATTGAGATTTCATAAAGGAATGTTGAATTTATAGTGTAAAACAAATAACTATTGGCTATATTATAAATAAAACGATCTGAAGGAAATTTTAGTAATATATCGAAAAATGAGGATTAAACGATAATCTAATCCACTTAAGGACTGAAAAGTAGTTTGAAAATTTAATACTATAAAATGTGTGCACATTGTGTATTGTATGGTTATGAGCGATGTAAATGATAAACATGTTACGCTATTAAATGTTTTAAAATTTAAGGTTAGGTAAGTGCTTACTGTTAAAATAAAATAATCTATGTGATGCAAACGATAAAATGGAACCATAATTAAAATGTTATGTCAAACCTTAAAATTCTAGAACTACGTGGTTCTGATTCTTAATACGGGATACATAGGAAACTTGAGGATTTAAACCTCAAGTCCGAACCAATTATACTAATGCGACTAGAATCACCTTGGTATATGCATCGTAAATGGAGAAATAATCTCAGGTGTATATTAACATATATATATATATATATATAGGTAATCGTTATTAAAGTAAATTATGGTTATTCAAAAATTAATTATGAAAATTATACATGAGAATAGTTGTATATTAAACATGTTTTAATTGAGTTGAAATTTAGTTGTGACATATTGGAGTAGTACTTTGTCGAATAATGAGGCCTTTAAACAGAATTTTGTTTTGACCCTCATTAAAGGAAGCTAAGTCTTAGTGTGTAGTGTTAACTAGTATCCAGGTGTTTTAATTGATTGAGTATAGGGTGTTACATAACTCTTGTTTGGACACAATAGGATAAGAACCCCAAACATTCGAATGAACTAATTCAAAAGCAAACTCAGTTCGTTTATTAACTCTAGGGCCTGACGAGCTACGATGATGTTTTGTTAAATGACAAGACTTAAAATCCAATGATGATACATTATGAAACTGCAGACATAATTTCTTCAAAGTAATCAAATAAGGATGTCCTAACCGGCAATGTGCTTCAAAAGAAGAAGCAATACTAGAACAAGCAATAGACTGAGGTGGCCACTAATCCAAAATGTAAAGACCATTAGATACATGTCATTTACTAATAATCTGTTTCATCATAAGATCATAAAAAAGACAATAATCAGAAAAAATAAGGTACAACAATTTAGATCTTTGGTGAGTTTGCTTACAGAAATTAAATTGAAGGTAAGATTAGGTAAGCTTAATACTGAAAATAAAGTGATAGAAGAAGTGGGTTTAACAACTCCAGGGCCTTTAACATTATAGGTTGATCCATCAGCTATTGTTATGGGAGAAGATGTTATATGGGACTAAAAGGTAGAGAATGTGTGATGATTACCAGTCATATGATCTGTGGCACCTGAATCAATGACCCATTTATTTGAGGAGGAAACAAGACATGTTTTACTTGAATCAACAATAGATGTAACTGGGGTAGATTCCTTCAAAAGTTCCTGAAATTGAGCATATTCATTAGCTAAGATAGTGATAGATTTCTCAACGAATGAACTAAATTCAACAATATTAGCAGTTTGGGTTCTCTAATTGCAATTTTACAATTTTCTATAATATTTTTTTTGTGTGCCTAGGTTCCTTGCAGAAATAGTAGACAATATTATTTCCTCCTTTATTGTTCCTTTTCTAACATCATTCTCTTCTCCTCCTTTAACAACAAGAACACTAGGCTGGTGAACAATTTGAGCATTCTTCTTGGTCCATAACAACCTGATAAATACATCTTGAAGAGTAGTAAGGTCAGGACTAAAGAGAATTTGAGATTTTGCAGTCTCAAATTTGAGAGGAAGACTGGCCAGAAAACTCATGATAGCCATTTTTTTGTCTCTGAGTTTGGAGCATTTTAATGTCCATACTAAGTAGCAAAAGAACATCTAATTCAACATATGTTTTGTTGAACTCCATAAAATGAGTTGTGAGTGACTTGGCCTCATTCTTTTCAGCATGATAAGAAGCTTTACAAACATCATAAATGTAAGTAATATTGTCTTTACCAAAATATAAGAATGCTAAAAAATCCATTAGCTCCATAATATACTCATAAGGATTTTCTAAACCCACTACATCACTCTTAATAGAATTTGTAATTTGCAACAACAAATGAGCATCATCTCTAAGCCAAGTTTCATCAGTAGAGGGTTCTTTAATTAAATGATCATCCTTTTTAACACTTTATAAATAAACCCTTATTTTCCTACTCTATTCTAAAAAATTAGATCCATTTAGTTTATGCTCAGTTATTTTGGTAGATACCGAAACAATTTCAGTAACACATGATTTATTATCCTCAGTAGACTTGCCTATATTCGCCATATGACTATTAATCAAGAATAAGGCTCCAAATAAAAAATACCAACCAAAGATTACTAATGTAACGCTCGATAACCGGACATTGGTTCGAGTATCGATATCACAATATACTACGGTGATCCATAAATTATTATTAAATTATCCATCTTTATAATATCCAAATTCTTAACCATTAATTCGTGGATCCCACATTTTGAATATATAATTATTAAATTTGTAGAAATTTGGGCAGCATAACAGTTGAAATCCAAACTCTACCTTCCTGCAAATTATATAAAAACACTCCCAAATAAAAACACATATCCAATCTAACCTTCGACAATATATAAAAACTCTGCATAATCAGCCAATGTAGAATAACAATCATCTCCGTGGTGGTATATATATAAACATACATACATACATACATACATACATACATACATACATACATACATACATACATACATACATACATACATACATACATACATACATACATACGTACGTACATACATACATACCATATAATACAACTTTTTTTCTTTATCTCATCAAACTTATTTACAATATAAGATATACATATTATAAGTCCAAAAATACATACAACTCCAAAACTAGTCACGCCGCTCTACTTGGGATCTTCCATACATACATGCCAACAAAAAAAACACAAAATGCTGGATTTCTCATTCATTTATTTCTTTCCAGTACAAGCTCAATTTTTGTGTCCTGCATGCAGTATAAAATCACACTCTAAGTACTAAAGTGTTTAATGGTGAACATAAAACTTTAAATCCTAGAATTTCACTGCGGTTCATTCATGCATTATTTATAACTATATTTCATTATAATTACCTTTTTACACTAATCGTTCAATTAATCCCCAAATTCCACTTTTATCAACAAAATTACTATTTTGCCTCTACTTGAAAAATTCTATCTCAATTATGACTTTTCAAGTTTTATTCTCAAGTTTTTATAACTTTTCATTTTCATTCCATATTATAGGGGTAAATTTTTACTTTAGTCCCTAAAGTTTCAAAAATGTACTTTTGCCCTAATTTTATTCATTTTTCAGTTCTTTTATATTTTTTTTCTTTCTTACACTTTGGTCTTTTTACACTTTTACCCCCAGTATATCATGAAAATATATCACTAAATAGGATGAGAGGAACAGTGGACCACGTGGGTCCCAAAACTCTAGTATTATCAATTATACATATATTTTTTTCTTTTTTCCCCCAAACACACCAGTACAAATGTGGAACCATATCGAGGTTACCACTATGCAAGTCGCCATGACTTACTGTTGTGGTTACATAAATATCCCTATGGCTAGCTATGTACATCCTAGTTCCTGATTTCACATCTACTACAAAGGGCAAACCGTTATTACAATACAATACAGTTGACATCGATGCATTATTACTAATTTATGGTATTATAGTAATAATTGATATACATTATTGAAAACAATCTCATTATTCTAAAAATACCAATTTCCTTCAATTAAGACCATTCGGTCCACACATAATTATTTTCTTATTGATTTTATTTTATTATTTTATTATCCATTACATGCTCCTTGCATATTGTATGAGTTATTTATACCCTATTATGTACTTATTCCGATTTATTTTTTAAATATGCACAAATCTATTCAAGGTCCCTATTAAGTTACATTATGTCAATTTCCCTTTTAAATTGTATTTTCTACTCAATTTAATCACAATAATCATATTACCACATAGTTTTCAATTATTTCAATTTAGCCCACAAAATTACATTTTGGTCCCTAATTTTTCAATAATGGCTTAACATCTCTCTTAAATTAGGCATGCCTAAATTTTAATTAAATGTTATAATTCCATTAATTTGTCTTCCAATTTCTCAATTCTAAGTTCAATTTCACATTTATAATTAACCTAAATTTTTTCCTAATTATATATATAACATGTATGAAATTAAAGGGTTTAGAGTTATTCACTTACAAGATTTCACTCTACAATTTTGCCTTTACCTTTGTCTTTGATGGCTTGACTTCCCTTCCTTGACCCTAAAAATATCCACTTGATAAAATAGGTTATTTTCTACTTTCTTCACCACTATAGACAACCAAAGATGGAGAAGAAGTAATTTGTGGTAATCTAAATGAAATTAGGGGCAGAAATCCTAAGAATTTAAACTTGTAAATTAAAGAAATATGAAGGAAGAAGAAGAAGAAGAAGAAGAGAAGGCTACAACAGTATGGAGAAGAAGGCCCAGCCAATTCAACAAACAAAAATTCAATTTTTACATTTACTATGGCTCACCCACTTTACCCATTTAAAGACAAAATTATTAATTAAGTCTTAAGGGGTTAAAATGCCATTTGTCACCATTCAATTGGCCAAAATATTTTTAATTGCAATTTTTGATAAAAATTAGACAAAAAATTTCTAAAAATATTAATTAGCCAATATTTAAAATTTCGAGTCAATCTGAGGTCATTTTGATATCAAACTTGGCCTGAATGCATATTTTACCCTTCCAAAAATTCATATTCATAATTTTTAATGACTCGGTGCAATCAAAATAATTTTACTAAGTTCATGGAATATTTTCAAGTCAGTTAAAGTTTCCGGTCAACTCTATCGGTCTCGTTATTTATTTTATTTTCCACTTTTAAAGGCCTATTTGATCTCAATTTCATCCCAAATTATACTAGTGAACTCATCATAACTAGTATATTTCAATGGTGAAAGAAAAATTTTATGGGCCTACCGGCACTATTTATCCCGAGAAGTACTATTTATGAAATCAATTATTCATGGGATGTTACAACCAAAATAAATAGAATAGGATGGAAAGTGAAGAACCTAGATTTATGAATTCCAACCAACTCTATAATAGTCCCTTGGCAAAGGAAAAACTCTAAAAGGAGAAGAAACCACTAGCAGGAGAAGAAACCACCTCAAGCAAACACCAAAACCTAATCGAAAACAACCAGGCAATGTCAAATACAAGATCGAAAATCCAATAGCCTCCACACGTGTCTCCATACTCCAGCGCACGAAAATGCCCAAAAAATTCAATTGGAGCGTGAGCTTCACATGCTAAAAGTGTGGTCAATGTACTTTAGGGAATGGCTGATTAGGACCTCGTGCACCTCCCTCCACCGGCAGTGAGACAAACCGATTAACAAAAAATGTGACCTAAGAAGAATAGTGATGGGATATACAAATCCTAAAACCTAGATATGACGTGCGCTGGAGTCCCCGCTAGCTTTCGAGTTCACTCTTGGAGGCTTGCTTTTAGGGTTCAAAACTGGAGGAGGCTCACTTAACTCATAAATTGGCTACTTCATAATAAAAATGGATTAAGCTCAATTTATTATTGCTGGTCAACCCATGAAGGCATATACTAATGGATCCAAAAGAGGTAGGTGTCATGGAGTCGCCATCCAATAGAATGTTGAAAAAGGAATCTCGACCTTTTAATGCCCAAATAAAGATTGGTGTTTAGGATATTACTCTCATTAGATATTTTGGTTAGGTGTTGTTTTATAATTAGGTTTTAAAATTAATCTCTTCTCCTCTCTCACACAATACAAGCAATAGAATTTAAAGCATCCCAATCAATTAAAAAGCAATAAAAAATACTTAAAATTATTACAGAAGCAAATCTTCCCACAACAACAAAGCAAAAATTAATATAAATACATAAATCGGGATATTGATTAAGTTCTGGCACATTGGCTCCCTCATGCACATTTATAAAAATCATAAGTTTATTCTGTGTGGATTTAGGCTAAAAAATTGGACATTGGTATATATTTTGTAAGAAAATCCAATTGACTTAATGAAAAACGTTTTAATGCCTTTTTATTTTATTGTGCACTAAATTCCTTTTTTACTAACTATTACAACCTTGAAAAATAATACATCCAAAATAAAATAACAAATAATGGCAAAAATTAAATAATAAATAAACAAAACCATAATAAATAAATAAAATAACTGAGATAACTAGGGAGTGAAAGAGGTGACCAATTTGGAGCATGACTTTCTATGAAAAAAATCACAAACCCTTCGAAGCCATAAAGGTTTCAAGTACTCATAGAAAATCACACAAAAAACAAATGAATTAGTATTCACAAACAACATAGCAAAATCATTACATATTCATCTTAAATACAAACAATATGGGTTTAAATATAGAATCATATTATGCAGTATTGAAATCACATAAAACAATGTACAAATATGATAGGAGATGAATAAATGGCATGAAAATCACCTAAAATACATATAATGCATAAAAAATGCTTAAAAATAGCCACGGAAAGACAAAGTAAAGAGAGGGGTAGCCATAAACAAGCGAGGGATGGGACAAGGAGATAAACCCATGATGTCCCATCCGTCGGATGATAGACAGGCATCCATCGGGTCATCTTCTCATCCATCACCTTTGGACAACACCAGTTGTAGATTTTCAAGGAAAAAAATGGAAAATTCACACAAAAAACATTCTTGGCTCTAAACATGCACCATTAGATGCTAAATCATGCCAACAATCTATTAAAATACCTAACCATGCATTAATTACACCAAAATCATGAAATTATAGAATTTAAGAAAGTAAGGAAAGGCTTTACATATACAATAATGGAGGAATCTCTAAGCCTATCGTGCCTCTAGCATATTAAATAGCCTAAAAACACATCACACCTCAATAAACATGCATATCATTTAAACATAGAAATTAAAACATATCAAACCAATACTAAATAATCATGTGAAAAAATTATAGAGAGAGAAAATAAGAAGGAGCCTAAAATATTACACTCAGGAGATATTCTGACTCTATGAATTCTATAGCCCATATCTCAGCTTTGAATCATTCTCCTCAATTCTTAAGAAAAGTATGAAATTTGTTTGTATAAGTGTGTGTGTTCAACAAAGGTTGATAGAGCAAGGAGTTTAGATAGAGAAAGAAATTAAGTTTTCTTCTTCTCTAAAGGTGGCTCTTCAAAAAGTGATTCCTCTTCTTTTGAAATCCTAGATTTAAGATTTTATACCTAAGGAAGAGTTTGAGTTGAATTCTGGAGATAAAATCCCCCAAATCTGGAAGAATCTTATCAAATCAAAAATTGCCTCTTTTGAAAATCAAAAAATGTGGAAAAAATTGGGTTTCAAGCAAGGACAAGCATCTTTTAATAAGGGGTGGCTTTCCCTTATCACTAATCTAGAATTTTCCAAAACACCTTTCTATTTAGCTTGTACAAAAAAGAGGGACTCACAGACGGGCACCCCTCAAGTGATAGACGGCCGTCTACCACCACTAAAGGTCTAAAACTAGGTTTTTATGCACATTTTATTAAAATACTTGGCAATATTTGAAAATACTTGGAACATCATCAAAAATATTTGAGAACAAGTGAGAAATTTACGATCGAAGCTTTGAGATCCGAACCTTATTGTCAGTACTATGCTATTTTCCCATCATTAGGTAACCCTGTTCTAGGCTACCTCGAGTCATGGTATTTACAGTTGCCTCCAATTTTGGAAAGCTGGTGCATTGGTGCCAAAGTAAGCCAAAATTTAGAGCAAAAGGAAAAAAGTCGCATATCTGAAGTAGTGAATCTCTTGGATGATTAAAACACGTACCTTTTAAGGTAGTGAGTCTCTTGGTCGGGTAGTTATCATAAGCTTTTTGATGCATTAACCCTAATCTAGGTAGTTAACATCAGTTTGTTAATGTGTTAATCCTGATTTGGATATTTAACATTAGTTTATCGATGTGTTAATTCTGAATTGACTATTCGATTAATGCTTGAGGTATGCAAAATTAAGACAAATAGATTAACTCTGATTAGTGCTTAGGGCATGCAGAATCAAGACGGCTTGAGACCAATTCAATTAAGGGCAGCAAGTCTTCACTTGTCCAATTAGCACTTAAGGCATATAGAATTGAGGCAAGAAAGAAGGTTTTCCTTGATTAGTGCTTGGGGCATGTAGAATCAGGTAGTTTGAATGCATTTGATTAGTACATGGGGCATGCAGAATCAGAATGACTTATTGTACTTTATTGAAACTAGAGTCGACCTACAATATCAAGTGAGGTGATTAGATTAATATTTTATTAGTGTCAATTCTTGACTTACCTATTGGTTATTGTTACTGCAAGGTATGGTTGCATTTTTTAAATAGTGTTCCACTGGGGAGATTTATGATAAGTGTGCATCTATCCACTAGGGAATATTTCTGACAAATATGCATCTGTGAAGAGTCATGAGATGCTAGAAGCCATTCTACCAAATATGGATCTGTGAGGAGTCACCGAGATGCTAGAAGCCATTTTGGCAAATATGCATCTATGAGGAGTCACTAAGATACTTAAAGTCATTATGGCAAATATGCATCTGTGAGGAGCCATGTCTGTGTTCAATTCAAGGAAGAAAAGGAAAGGAAGAAGAAGAAGAGAGGACATTTTTGTTAAGATTTGGAAGTGTGAATCATTGATTTCGGGTGCAATGATTGGGTTATAGTTCGGTATCTGCTTAATTTTTATTTTAAATTAAAATTACTAATTTAATTAGGATTAAAACTATTTATTTAATTATAAATTATACTCTATAATTTTAATCCATTTATTTATTTTTATCTATCCATTATAGTTTAATATTTTTATATTTTTATTTTATTTTATTAATTATAATTTAAATTTATTATGCTATATTATTTGTATTATTTTTAAAATAATCAATATTATAAAAGCTTTACCTCTATAGTGGGTAAATCAGATTCGAACCGAATAATACAAGTAATTATAAAAAAAACTTAATATTTATTCTATTTTTAGCACTTGTGTCATAGAAAAATTATAAAAAAATTATCTCAATAACAATAATTATAAATTTTAATATAAAATTATAATTTTATCTCTTAATGATAATAACTATTATTTCTTCATATATAAAGAAAAAAATGGAACAAAATTATAGAACAGATTGACTATTAATATTTTCTTGTATTAGATCTCTTTCTGAATTAGTTTTATCATTTTATTTTTCTTAAAATTATTTTAATTCTTAGTGAATACCAATAAATTTTATAATATTATTATTAATCTTGTGAGTTGTGAGATTTGGATTTTAAAATATGCATCTGTGAGGAGTCACTAAGATGCTTGAAATCATTCTGGCAAATATACATCTATGAGGAGTCATTGAGATGCTTGAAATCATTCTAGCAAATAGGCATCTATGAGAAGTCACTGAGATGCTTAAATTCATTTTACTACACTTCCCAATGACTATTTTACCACTTTGCAGATTGACACAAATATAAGAAAACCATCATCATTAGGGTGGCTGACCTCATTCTGCTTCTTTTCAAAATTTACATTATCATGAGACTTTCACATCTTATCTAATAATTCTTTGTTGTCAACATCAGTCTTGTAACTTTTGATATGTTTAGATCAAAACATCTCCTGTTCCAATGGAGGGTGAAGGTGGAACCAATCCATGATGACTGGGTCCTCACAAAATATGAAGAAGATTCTCTGAAAATCTAAAAATATCCGCACTTCTTTTTGTTGTGCATCTCTTTTATTTCAACCTATTTAGGTAACTTTTTGTGACGAAGAAGAACATCTGCATTCTCCTTAGAAGAACTACCATATGCTCTCTGGTGGGGGTTCTTAATTCCTATTGTGAAAAGTATTAAGTATTAGTGCCTTATTTGTTGGATTTGGCCTTTTTGAGCCTTCTTTATTATTGCCTTTTATTATTATTATTATTATTATTATTATTATTATTATTATTATTATTTCTTTTTCTTTGTTTTGTCATGGTATGGTTATTTACAAATTATCTCATTAATTTCATGGCGTTTATTTTCATTTTTCAAGCATAAAGAGCATAAATAAAATGAGACATAAAATGAAATCATAAGTTATATAATTCCGTTTTTTTTATACATGAAAAATTTTAACAAGGAAACTCCCTGAATACATAATAGATCACTGTGAGGGCCCTAGTCCAGATGCTCTGTGATAAGCTGGCCTTGATGGTGGTCTAAATGCTGATGGCCTAGGAGGTCGAGCTAGTGCCACAGCCTGAGGTACTGGAGGTGGTTGGTCTCCTACCTACTTGAATACAAATCTGAAGCCTGGCATCACTGATGTCAAAGGCTGCAGGACCTATGCTATCACACCTGCTAGCCTCTCTGATTCCTTTCCCACCTCAAGGACTTTTCGGGAATAACACTCTAAATATTCATCAAATCTCCCCTTAAGTACCTGATGCACCTCCTCAACTCCTTATCAGTCTCAACCACAGCCCGTCTGGCCCCAAAAATCTCAATCTCAATGCGGGTGCCCTGGTCTCTGAGTTGAGTAAGAGAGTCATCAACTACCTATAAGGACTCATCAAATTTATGGCCCATAGCCTCCATGTCTACTTTGAGGCTCTATACCTCTATCTGTAAAGTTTGAACGGTCTCTGGCAAGGCCTGGAGGGATTATATTGTTGTAAGTATGGTCTATAATGTCTGCTCCTAGCATTTGCTAGATACCTTTAGTGTGGCCAATCTCATGGAGAAATCATCAGATGGCATGGCTGAAGGTGCTGTGCTGGCAATGGTGGAACTGATGGCGGAGGAAGAGTCAATGTAGATGCTCTCGAGTGCCTATAAGGTAGGGAGCCAAAGAAGATGATTCTCCTGGATGTCCATATAGGGAAAACCTTCTCATAGCCGGTGACCTCTAATATCTGATGGGAAATCTGAGAGGTACTGGTATCTGTGGAGATCCACTCAAAAAATCATGTATATCGATATGTATGTCAAACTCATAGTCTGAGTCGATGCCTGCCCCCTGTGGCTCTTGTCACTCCCAAGGCTTATCTGCCTGGTCTTTTTTTTGAGGTCGCTACTCTAGTGATGCCTCAGGCTCTACTGGTGCCTCTCATAGTGCTTTTGGTGCCTAATTATGGTTGTCTCCCTCCGGTGTTATATCTAGAACTATAGGATCGAGGCCACATCTATGTCGGGTCTCTAACACGGTAAGTAGTCTATACTCTCCCTCACGCCCCTCTATAGGCTCCACCATGCTTATTGTGATCGCTTCTTATAAGTCCATGTGAATCCCCTCTAGAACAAGGTCTCCAAACCGATCTTTATCCAACCCTAAAGATATTTGAAACCTGGTGATGAATCCTCTTACACATATATGGGTCCTTGGTGTGGTGCCTATCCCGACAAAAGTTGCAATGATCTCATGCGTGACATCTTTGCGGTGACCCTCCTGCTTGCCCCACAAGCTAGTAATATTTGCTGAATTAATGTTACCTAGACTCCTCATGTGTCCTAGGTATGAGGTGGATAAAGCTTTCTGCAGGTATCTGTAAACCTGAAAAGCCACCATGGTCCTTTTTACCTTATCTAAATTATAAATAGCTCCGGGTAACATCACAGCCCTTTATCTATCTCTATCCATCAATTGAGGCAGTGTGACTATGCCTAACCCACTTGTAAGTCCCATAGCCTTTGCAAATCTGTGCCTCGAGATGTTATAGTGTTTGCTCAAAGCCCAAAATTGGATGGCTCCTTCCTCTGTGTCTGACCTAGAGTAGCCATCATACTCTAGAGTAGTAAGGACCTCTCTAGTGACATTCGGATATATCCTGTAAGCTGGGGCAAAGAAATTTGTCCAACCTACTTTAGTTAGGAGTCTGTTAGCCTTCTATAGTAGTTTGAAGCCCTCGAGGAACTATCTGGACATGAATCAATTAAACTTGACTTAGAGCTCGATACATCCTAGCCTGTACAGGTGTCATATAAGCTGGCACTGGCTAGGATGGTTAGGGAGGTGCCATCTTACGAGGAATCTTATAGAAAATGAAAAGAAAAAGGAAAAAGTAGCAGAAAAATGACACTCCCTGAAGTGTTTCTCACTCCCAGGAGTCCGTCGATATGAATAGCTAAAAAAACGGACATCGGATGAGAGAGAGGCTTGAAAAATTAGAAGAAAGCTTTGGAAATCAAAAGTTATAAAGTTTTGGCTAGAAAATGAAGATGATGAGCTTTTTATTTTGAAAATTGAGTGAGGGATTCCCATCTGTTGTTGGTAACTCAGTCCCCTCCCTCAGGAAAAATGATCAAAATGCCCATCTTCTTTAATTAAGCCTAATTTTCTCATTTTAAGTTTGTTTTCTTCAATTTTTGACTGTTTTTATCGATTTTTCGTGCTATATCCATCTAAAATTAATTTAAAACATTATTTAAACCCTTTTTACGAGCTACAATATTATTGTTACAATATTTATAGGTTTTAATCACATTTTGGTACATATAAGTGTCCAAAAGTCTAAAATACCCCTAAAATTTGTCATGTCTCTGTAGATGAATAGTTCTTACATTCAAGACCTTTCAGGGTTGATATTCAAGTCCTCAAGCTTTCAAATTTCCTACAAAATAAAAATAAAGGCAAATGCAATAATATGTACATACAATGTATAAAACATGTAAATGTGTGACTTTTGGCATTCCAAATGTGAGGGACGGACTAAAACACCCTAATCTAGCATCTCTATCATATATTATGAAGTCTACTTAAGTCATGTTATGTTAGACTATTAACCCGATTAACATCTACATGTATTCATATCACCTGATCCATCTAATCAAATAACCTATATTCTAATTAGGTTGCTTCTCACATCTTTCATGTACATTTCATTTACATAAGCACAGTAACTCATTATGCAACCTATTATCTTAATTATGCTAGATTCAACTATCTTAGTCATTTCACTATCATGCATAGCATTCAGCATTCCAGCAAATTTGAATAAAGTCATTCTAGCTTCTAGATGCATGCATATACTAGCATTCTCACTACGAGCTTATTACAACATTAACCTCCACATGACATACATATATAATATAGCCTTTATACATATTAAACATGTAAGGAACTATACAAAATTAATCAAAATTCCTACATCAACTTTTATAGACTGGTGTTGGCCTATCCTGATGCAGAGAACATTCCTATGCAAAAGCCTTGACTACCAAAATCTACATGAATCAAAATAACCCATGTTAAGCTATACAACTTAGTGGGGATAATAAAAGTGAAGGACAACCACTCATAGTGATCGTCAAATTCATTAAATCATACATAATTTAAAAAAAAAACATTTGAAATAACATATAAATGATAAGTATGTGATAAAAGTAAAAATGATTTTGAGCAACAATGTATTCTTACATTCAAGTAGTCTCCATAAATTCAACATTTTATAAAATGTTTTGTACATATATAAGCAAAAGAATAAGATACATGCGTTGGAAAACTCAATTAAACAAGATATTCCATAAATTATATGCCTTGTTATACTGTAACATGGCCTGCTTAAGTTTTAAAGGTGGATAATTGGAATGGTGGATACCCAAAAGTATCAAAACGGTGGATATCTGAGGATATCAGATCTATGGACCTAAACAGGGTCGACTATAAGGTGGACCAGTCAAATAGACCCATATGAGGTCAACTAACAACCCAAAGGGGTTGTTCATGATCCAATAGGATCACTGTACTTTAGACCTAAATAGGTCAACGGTGGCAGCCATAAAATCCCTATAGGCGCCTATCTATCCACAATTGAACTCTAATTGCAGGCAATACTTTATTTAATTCTGTTTTCATATATCATGCTTGCACTTGATTAAATCAATTTGCACACATATAACCATAGTATAGATATATTTTTGCTATAGCATAACTATGTATACAAATTTCGTATAATGTTTCACATAGTTTTTGATCGTGTTATCATTAGACATCATATTTAGCTTGATCATACCATAACAATCAGGTAATATTTCATACCTGTTTAAGTGCTCATCATAAGTCATGCATTGTTCTTAGAACTTTCCAATACAGCACAACTTAGGTATGTGATCATGTAAAAAGATCCAAAATCCCTAGTTTATATAAATACATGTAACCAATTTTTCATTTAACATTTCAATGTTTTGATAATTGAGCATATATCATCATAATAGATACTTTAACATGTTATCCATAAGACATTACATGTGAACATGGTCATACTATTGTATTTCTTATTTCAAAGTATAGGTACATGTTAAAATATACACTTACTCATCATAGGATTACATACATAAAATATATCTTGCATATAACAATCATGTATATAAGTTTAATCACATATATATATTAGATATCTTTATCAATAATCTTTACCTATGTACGTGTATGAATATATATATATATATATATATATATATATAACCCTTTATTAATAGTCATATCCAATTCATTGTGTATTTACATAGACACAAATTTAACTTAACTATATAAAAACCATAATGTAAGATACATTAAAATTATGCATAGGGCAGCATTCAGGACCCAACTTGTGAGCCACTTATGATTTTGAAAACATCATTTTTAGGCTAAATGAATATTTTATTCCCCTATGTGTCTAGTTTCCAAAGCATCAAAATTCACCTTAATATCTTATCTATAGCTCAAGATATTTGATAAAAACTATAGGTTGGTCATAGAACCAAAACAGTGTTTGTTACCACTTATAAAAATTTTTAGAATAAAATGAAGAAGGAATTAGACCAACATTTCTTCATCAAAGTTATACTTCCATGTCTCTAGTTTTAAATAATTTTACTTTGTAGCATTTTAACAACTCTAACAAGAGTTATACCCAATTTACTAAGGTTTGTTCCCTAATAGTACATCCAGTCCCTATGAATTTCAAGTTAACATTTGACTTGCTTACATACGTTTTTAATTCATACTTCCTACATACAAAATGTGCATTTAGGAGTCTATTTTGTATAGGAATTAACCTCATAACATTCTGACCATTGCACAAGAAATTATTACACAACTACGACAACCTGTTTCAAAACCGGGTTCAACAGCTCTCCCAATATTCCATTAAATATAAGGGTAGTTTAAAGGCCAAATTAGTGCTAGGTTTCAACTACAAATTTATACATATAACTCTTGTGTAACTATAGGAATTAACATGGTCTCAATTTGTTAGCCCAAGGCTACATCCAAATTTTGATGATAATCAAACCTTATATAAACTCTATTAAGAATCATATTCTAAGTCTTTTCTATGCAAGAAATTTCTATACATCATTCTGATGTATATGCCAAAATTGAAGATTATAAAGACTTCAGGAAAACTCAAGTGAAGAAGACCTTAGCATATAGGATTTTAAGTTATTAAAATTGTAAGATCAATCTAAGGATCAAATTACTGCTTGTACATCATCTAAGTTTTAAAATTGCATAAAAAATATTTTTCAGACATTAAAATAAGTTTTTATATCAAAAATAGTTCAGTTAGAAATTATTTTAAAATTTGGTCTTTAGAATCTCATGTCATTAGAAATTGGATTAGAAATCTGGACATATTTCTAATCAAATTTCTGTCGAACACTACAAGATAAAATAATGACTAGTAACGGCTAGTTAAGGGTATAATCGTATGTTTTGATCCCCAACAGTCATAAACGGTTGTATTTGAGATTTTACACTTAAAATAAAGTTTTTGGCTATAAATACAAGTGTTAGACCTCATTTAGAGGTTAGATATCATTTTGGAAAGAATTCTAACTCTTAAGAGAAAGATTACAATTTTAAATCTCACTTTCCATCTTTGCACTTCATCTTTACATATTATCCTCAGTTGATTATAGTTTCTATTGTAATCTCTAGTGAGGAATTTCAATTGTGAAAGATTGTGAGTTGGGTTTGCTATAACATAAGGAATAATTCTAGTAAGTATTTTAATCTTTTACTTTAGGAAAAAGATTATGGATAGATATACATAGGATTGTATATTGGCTTTGACTCTTGCCTTTAAAAGAGTTGGGAGTGGAGAGAAAAGCTCAAGAGTAATTCTTGAGGAGTGGAGGTAGGCAAAGAGGCTGAACCACTATAAATTCTATGTGTGCTTTGCTTTTTTACTCTATTTTCTATATTCTACATTTCTGATATATATTCTGGAACTTGTGTTTTCAAAATTCTGTAAAATGAATTTTTGAAATGTTCATAACAAATCTAACACACAATTTCAAAATAACTATAAAGGTTTCATATTGAGAAAAGAACTTGCAAAAATTTTTTATTCTTATTGCATTGCATATTTAGATTTTCTGTTAGAAAATCTGTCAGAAATCTACACTTGCATGTGATTTTATTTCATTAAAAATTTGGTCAGAAAATTTTAAGATACCCAATTCATCCCCCCTCTTGAGTGTCTTTCGGGACCTACATTTGGTATCAGAGCGGTTCTATATTCCCTAAGGCTTTAACATCCTTGAGTGATCCCACAAATAGCCGAATCTAGTAGTTCCACTATTGCTACTCCATTCAGAGAGAGACATTCTGTCCATCGTCCTCCAATGTTTAGCGATGAGAATTATCCTTTTTGGAAGGTTGTCATGAGATATTTTATTCAATCTCAAAATATGAATTGCTAGGATATTATTAAAGATGGATATGAGCATCCACAAAAGAAATCTGATGAGGAAGGAGCTTCAGAATTTGCTACTGTTTCTAAGACCGAAAAAGAGTTCACAGAAGCTAAAAAGAGAAAAGTGCAGCTAAATTCTAAAGTAATGAGTATACTTTTTTGTTCGCTGCATATAAATGAATTCAATAGAGTTTCTGGATGTGATACAGCAAAAGAAATATGGGACAAGTTACAAGCTATATATGAAGGTACAAATCAAGTTAAAGATAATAGACTTCATATTCTTATGGTTGATTATGAAGCTTTCAAAATGAAGTCAGAAGAGTCAATTTCTGAGGTAATTAATAAGTATGTTAAATTAACCAATGAAATTAAAGCTCTTGGTAAAAAACTTGATGAACATAATAAAATTGCTAAGCTTGATAGAGGTCTTACTTCTAGATGGGAAGCAAAAGCATCAATTCTATTAGATAAGGATCTTAGTACTTTAAATTTTGATAATGTTTGCGGATCTCTTATTTCTCATGAGCTTTACATTAAGTCTCAAGATGCAGAAAAAGAAAAAGATAGAAAATTAAAAGCTGTTGCTCTCAAAGCAGAATTTGAAAGTGATTATTCTACAGGTGATGATGAGATAACTTTAATTACAAAGAAGTTCAAAAAGAGATATAGAAAAGGCAAAAGATCGTACAGAAAACAACATCAAAATCTACTAGAGATGTGGTTTGTTATGAATGCAACAAACCTGGTCACATTAAATCCAAGTGTCCAAATCTAAAAAGAAAAGAGAAAAAGATATAAAAAAAAGCTATGAAGACTACATGGAGTGACAGTAAAGATTAAAGTACTAGTGAACCAAAATCTACAAATTCTGATGATGTCGGTCTAATGGCAATTTTTGATCGTGAAGAGCAAAATTCTAATCTTGATAAAGAACATAATATTGCTGCTGATAGAAGATCACCTGAAAATGATTTAGAAAATTCTGTGGTAAGTGATTCTGATTTAAATTCTGATTCAAATGAAAATGGTGATGAATATGAAAAAATGCTTGAATGTTTTGAGACTTTGCATTATAAATATTGTATGATTAAAAAGATGCATATATAAATAAAGAAGAAATTTGAGACATTATGTGTGGAAAATAAAAATGCAAAAGAAACAGAAATTAAATTGAAAAATGAATATTCTGATTTAGAAGGTAAATTTATTGCTTTGCAAGAAATATCCAATGTGAAAGGAAAATAGATTTATGCATGTAATGAAAATTCTGACGAAAATCTAAATGCAAAATCTATTCATAATAGTCATGCAAGTACATTTAAAAATTATCACAGAAATTACACCCAGAAAAGGTATAAGAAATACTCATCTGATAAAATGGTAATTAGCTTTTCTACTACATGCTTCTATTGCTGTAGAAAAAGACATATTTCAAAATTTTGTTATTATAAAAAGAATGCTAATTTTACCAAACATAAATGGGTTGTTAAAAATTCTACAAAAGTGTTGACTAACCATGAAGGACCCAAGAAAGGTTGGCTACCTAGAAATACTTAATTTCTCTACAAATTTGCCTAAAGAGCACTCAGAAAGAAAAGTGATATATGGATAATTGTTGCTCTAGGCATATGACATGGGACAGAACTAAGTTTTCTGAATTGAAAAAATCTGAAGGAGGTTATATCAATTTTAGTGATAATCAAAAAGGAAAAATTATTGAAAGAAAAGAATAATTTTTTGAAGTAGATCATTGGAAAGTAAAAGATGTTGAAACGTGAAAATTTATTCTAAAAGGGTAAAGATCTGGAAATATCTAATTGGTGAACTTAAAAGATATTCAAAAAAGATTTAGTGAAGGGAATGCCAAAAATAAAGATTGATAAAGATCATGTATGCAAGGCATGCCAATTGGGAAAGCGAACCAGAAAAGTCACCAGATTAGTAACCAGATTCGGATGATAGAATTCTGAAACAACATGAAGATGCAGAAAATGAACCAAATATTCAATCAGAATAGAAGTTAGAAAACTCAAAAGAAAATGTACCAGAAAATCAGACAGAATAGTAAGCTGAGCAATCAACAAAATTGCCTGATGACTGGAGATTTCACCTCAAAGATAATTTGTTAATCAATCATTCTGAAAGAATGATGATAAAAAGAGTCATGCGTGAGTACTGTGAAACAAAATGAGTATTTAAAAATAAGTTGAATGAGCAAAAAAACTTGAAATGGTGGCTCAAGGCTACAATCAAGAAGAAAAAAGACAGATTTTATCAAATAGCAAAAGTCTTCATCGAGCCTCTCAAAGAATAAAGATTTTGTCAATTAAGAAGAAAACTTGAAATGGGTATGTTTGAACATTAATTTTCTCTCTAAAATGGTGCGTCTCTTTTATATTTCTAAGAGCAAATTTTATTTAATTTTTTTTTGCTTGAGATGTGATTTTTATCTTTGATATGCCAAAATCCATTTTTTTTTGAAGGGATGGTTATGTGTTGAAGAGGTTAAAATTATGGTGCAAAAGTCAAGATTTATGCAAATTATCTCTGTTACTCCTAAGCTTTATGTGTGTTGTTTTAAAATTATATAGGGGCATCCTTGTTCTTTTAGTGTGCTTTGGGTTCCCGTGTCTTGGTAATTTAAAAATTTTCAACTTTCTTTTGTGTAATCACTATATAAACATGCATAGCTTTTCAATGGTCAAACCACTTCATTGATTCTTTTAATTTTTGAATTTAAAATTTTCATTTATCTTCATAAAGTGACACGATTTCTTAAAATTTTGTTTAAGTTTAAAAACAATCATTTGGGATTAAAACCACTTATTTTGTTAAAATTTCCCAAATTGTTGTTCACTTCTTTAAAACCACCTCTTTATTTCTACATTTTACTTCATCTTTCTCAAAAACCCAAATCACAATTCCTTAGGGCCGATCAAAAGTGGTGGCAAAATAACATCCTCTCCGATCTCTTTCACCACCACTGACACCTTCTCCGATGAGCCAAACCTCTCGTTCTATCCAAGCTACTTCGTTCCCTTACCTAAGTCATCCTTATCTCAATCCATAAAAACAAAACTTGATTCTTCAAAATACACTATTTTCTTAATTTAAATTAACCCTTGTTGCCATCTGAAAATTATAATTTAGGAAGAGTTGCTTCAATCTGCTTCAAATGTTGCATAATATAGTGAGAAGCAAAAATGGAAGAATTTTTTTTAAAGCAGAAAATTTTATGTTTCTCGGTTCGAAACTGAAGATAAAAGTTTCAAAATGGCTTTGTAAGGTACCATTTATATTGCTGCTCATTTTTTTTAAAAACGTCCAAAAGTACATTGCTATTAAAATTATATTAAGAAATTTTTGCTTAGAAATCTATATGTGTTTTTAAAATTCTGTTGAGAAAAGCTGTATGTTTAGAAATTCGTATATGAATTTCTAATGACGAATTATGCATTTGAAACGGTCATTTATTTTTCTTCTACTATCATACATTAAATTGATATGATATGTTAAGTGTTTTACTTTACAAAATATGTGTGCATATTGTCTTTTTTATCCCTAATTGCTATTTGTGCATATTTTAAAAGTTATAGGGTTAAATAAGTCATTTTATGCTTTTACAATTTTTCACATCTTGGTTTTTGCAATATTACAATTTTCAATGCACCTTTTACACATTTCAAGTCACAAACTTTTCAAGTAATTAATTTTTTAATGAAATTTCAAAAAGCAAACTCTTGCTTTTGTGACAAAACGTGATTCACTTTATAAATGTGACTTTTTAATCTTTGAAAAATATATTTTACTTAAAAAGAAAAAGTTAACTTTTTATCTTTGAAAATTGTGATATTTGATTATTCCTAAAATTTTAACTTTTTAACCTTGAAATATGTGATTTTCACTTTATATTTTTTCTTTTAAAAATTTCTCCTTCACATTTCACATGTTATGTAATTTTTTTTCAAAATTCACAAAATATCAAGTCTTTGTGTATTTTTTTTATTCTTGATATAAATTTGATTTTTTTGGAAAAATGTGCTTTTAATTATTATTTTTTATCTTTTAAAAATTTCACCTTTCATATTTTAAATCCCATTTTACGTAATTGTTTCAAAAATTTTTTTAATCTTTTATATTTTATCTATTCTCTGTATCTTTTTCATCCTCTAAGCTTTAAATTGTTGCCACCATGGGAAGAACAAATTGTTAACAAAGAAATTTTTTTTTGCTATTGCCATAAATCATCCGGTCAATCTATTTTTTGGCAAGTTTTGCAACTTGAAAATCCAAAATTGTAAGCCAAAATTCAAAAACCCAAAATCCAAAACTTTAAAATCCCCTATTTCATAATTCAAAATATATATATTTCAATGGTGAAAAACTCAATCTTCATATTACCCATCCTTATTGTTCTCAAATTTTTTTTGGGAACATGTTTCAGTACTCTATGTTGTTGGTTATGTTGTTGTTCTATTGTCTATTTTAGATCTTTCCTTATCCTTTTTGATTGCTAACAAAAAGGGGGAGAACAGTCTCATAGCTTGGTTTATTAATCAGCGGTTATTTTTCGTGGTTATTTTTCTAGAAAAATTTTTGTAACACTCTATACAGGTATTATATTAAAAACATTATAGGGTATTTATATGATAAGTATTATATATACCCCCATACATATATTCAGGAGGAGTTTTTAGAAAAACTAACCAAGATAGACTTCTAAGTGGAGTTTATTAAAGTTTTGTCATCATAAAAAAGGGGGAGATTGTTAGCCCAATGCTACATCCATATTTTGATGATAATCAAACCTTATATAAACTCTATTAAGAATCCTATTCCAAGTCTTTTCTATGCAAGAAATTTCTATACATTATTCTGATGTATATGCCAAAATTGAAGATTATAAAGACTTTAAGAAAACTCAAGTGAAGAAGACCTTAGCATATAGGATTTTAAGTTATTAAAATTGTAAGATCAATATGAGGATCAAATTACTGCTCATACATCATCTAAGTTTAAAATTGTATAAAAAATATTTTTCAAACATTAAAATAATTTTTTATATCAAAACTAGTTCAGTTACAAATTATTTTAGAAATTGGTCTTTAGAATTTCATGTCATTAGAAATTAGATTATAAATCTGGACATATTTCTAATCAAATTTCAGTCGAACACTACAAGATAAAATAACGGCTAGTTGAGGGCAGAATCATCTGTTCGATCCCCAATGATCATAAACGGCTATATTTGAGATTTTACACTTAAAACTAAGTTTTTGGCTATAAATACAAGTATTATACCTCATTTAGAGGTTAGATATCATTTTGGAAAGAATTCTAACTCTTAAAAGAAAACTTACAATTTTAAATCTCACTTTCCATCTTTGCACTTCATCTTTACATATTATCCTCAGTTGATTATAGTTTCTATTGTAATCTCTAGTGAGAAATTTCAATTGTGAAAGATTGTGAGTTGGGTTGGCTAGAACCTAAGAAAGAATTCTAGTAAGTGTTTTAATCTTTTACTTTGAGAAAAAGATTGTGGGTAGATATACATATGATTGCATATTACTTTGACTATTGCCCTTAAAAGAGTTAAGAGTGGAGAGAAAAGCTCAAGAGTAATTCTTGAGGAGCAGAGGTAGGCAAAGAGGCTGAACCACTGTAAATTCTGTGTGTGCTCTGCGTTTCTACTCTATTTTTTATATTCTACATTTCTGATATATATTCTGGAACTTGCGTTTTCAAAATTCTGTAAAATAAATTTTTGAAATGTTCATGAAAAATCTAACACATAATTTCATAATAACTATAAAGGTTTTATATTGAGAAAAGAACTTGCAAAAATTTGTTATTCTTATTGCCTTGCATATTTTAATTTTCTATTAGAAAATCAGGCAGAAATCTAAACTTGCTTGCGATTCTATTTCATTGGAAATTTGGCCAGAAAATTTTAAGACACCTAATTCACCTTCCTCTTGAGTGTCTTTCGGGACCTACATAATTAAAGGTTTCTAACTCATTTTATAATAAAAATACAGCCACTGGTTTCATTAATTTTTCATGTAACACTTATTGTAAATCATCCTAACTTTATGCTTCCTTCCATTTAATCAATCCAACACACATATACATCTTAATTATCAAATTATTATTCACATATATGCAAGATAAATCCTATCCCATACCTTGGCCAAAATCCCCCTTCACTTTCAATCTCTTGCCATTCCTTTTCCTTTGATCTTTCTATTCTTCTCTTCTCCTTAATCAACAATTTCACCCATTAACTTAAACTTCCAGCATTTGATCAATCAACCACTCAACAAAATCAAGAAGAAGATGATGAATTATTAAATTAAGATAATTATCTTTTTGTTTTACACTAATGGTCTTGATTAATCACCACATGCAAGGATTTCTTCAACAACACTAAGATAGGCTTTAAAAGATCAAATAAAATGAAGAAGAGAGAAAACCAAATTCTATAATTCTCTTTGAAAATTTGGCCATCTCCACTCAAAAATAGCTTATATAGTGACATGTAAAATCTCCTTTTTAGTCCTTCCAAATTTTGCATGTCACACAATAACCTCACACCTTTTTGCATGCTTAACATTGACCCCTCCATTTAATTCTTCTCTTAAATCAACCTCTCAATTAATTCTTTTATTCATAATTGACCCCTAAAAATGCCATAATTATAAATTTATCCCAAATTAATACTTTATACCCCAATTATACCCTTGAATAATATTAAATTCTATTTTCATGCAATTAATATAATAACAAAATAATTTATCACTTGTCCAATATTTTATATGAAATTCATATTTTTAATTTAATCATAATCAAACATAATCCTATAAAAGCATACATTTTTAACTAAGGTCATGTTAGGGGCCTTACAATTCTCTCCCATTTAAAGAATTTCGTCCTCAAAATTCATACATATTCCAAACAATTGAGGATATTGCTCCTTCATGACTGCCTCCGATTTCCAAGTCACTTTTTGTACACCATGATGTTGCCAGAGCACTTTGACGAGAGAAATTCGCTTGTTCCTCAATTGTCTGATTTCCCTAGCCAGGATTTCTTTTGGTTCCTCATCATATCGTTCGGACATCCGAACGATATCTTCTAAGCATAGATACATGAAACACATCATGAAGCTTGGCTAATTCCATAGGAAGGGCTAATCTATAAGTTACAGGTCCGACTCTTTGAAGGATTTCAAATGGACCAATGAACCTCGGACTGAGCTTTCCCTTTTTCCCAAATCTAAGTACCTTTCTCCATGGAGATACCTTCAGAAATACCTTGTCACCCACTTTATACTCGATATCCTTTCTTTTCAAGTCAGCATATGATTTTTTTCCGTCACTAGCTTTTTTCAGGCTCTGCTTTATAACTTGAACTTTTTTCTCTATATCTCTAACAAGGTCAGGACCAATTATTTTGCATTCAGTCAACTCAGTCCAACAGACTGGAGTTCTACATTTTCGACCATACAAAACCTCATATGGTGCCATTTGAATACTCTTCTGATAACTGTTATTGTAGGTAAATTCCATTAAGGCCACATATTTATCCCAACTTCCAGAAAACTCCAAAGCACATCCCCTTATCATATCTTCTTGAATCTGAATAACCATTTCGGATTGTCTATCCATTTGAGGATGAAAAGCTATATTGTACTTGAGCTGTGTTCCCAAAGCTTGCTGTAGACTCTACCAAAATCTCAATATAAACCTTGGATCTTGATCAGAAATTATGGATACCGGTATATCGTGTAATCATACAATCTCATTAACATACAATTCTACAAGCTTATCCATAGAAAAATCTATTTGAACCGGTATAAAGTGAGCTACTTTTGTTAACTTATCCACTATTACCCAAACAGCATCATATTATCTTTGAGTAAGAGGCAAATCGGTAACAAAATCCATGGTAATGTCTTCCCACTTCCACTGTGGAACTGGAATGGATTCAAAAGGCCTGAAGGAAACTGATGTTCTGCTTTCACTTGCTGACATGTTAAACATTTAGAAATATATTCAATAATATCCTTCTTCATGCCAGGCCACCAGTAAAACTGTTTCAACACTTGATACATCTTGTTCCCACTTGGATGCATAGTAAATACAGTATTATGTGCTTCATACAATAATATTCTTTTCACATTTTTGTCATCAGAAACACACAACCTGTTATGGTAGTATACACCACCATCTTCTTTCACTAAAAAATCTAATTGATCTCCTTCACAAACTGCTTTCACAATCTGTTGTAACTTTTCATCATCCTTCTGAGCATCTATCACTGTCTGCCTAACCATGGGCCTAGCTTTAAGCTGTGCTAGTAATGCACCATCCGATGCAAATTTTCATTTGCACTACTTTAACATCAATACTGCCATTGTCGTACGACTCAAAGCATTAGCAACCACATTTGCTTTTCTTGGATGGTAGTCAACTATAAAATCATAATCTTTGAATAATTCCAACCATCTTCTCTGCCTCAAATTAAGTTCTTTCTGAGTAAGCGAGTATTTGAGGTTTTTATGATCAGTATAAATCCTGCATTTTCCCTATACAAGTAGTGTCGCCAAATCTTTAAAGCAAAAATCACAACTACTAATTCTAGATCATAAGTCGAGTAGTTCTGCTAATACGATTTCAACTGTCTGGATGCATAAGCTACTACCTTACCATCTTGCATTAATACACAACCTAATCCAATCTTGGAGGCATCACTATACATTGCATACTATTTTCCTGACTCACTACAAGAAAATCTGGAAATAGCAATGGAAAAATAGCAACGAAATTTATTCCGTTGCTAATTTAGCAATGAAATTGTGATTCCGTTGCTAAAATTTGTTGAACTTTATAAAATTAGCAACGAAAAAATATTTGGTTAAATTTCGTTGCTAAAAGTGGAGGGAATTTCTGGTGCCATTATTTAGCAATGAAAATTAGCAACGAAATTTGTATTCCGTTGCTAATTAAGGCAGCAACAAATGGCGGATAAAATTTGGAACTAAAAATAGCAACGAAATTTAATTTCTGTTGCTAATTTAGCAACCGAAATAAAATTTCGTTGCTATTTAGCAATGAAAATCATATTCCGTTGCTAAATAGCAATGGAATTTTATTTCGGTTGCTAAAATAACAACGGAAATTAAATTTCATTGCTAAATTAGCAACGAAAATATAATTTCGTTGCTAAATTTCGCTTTCAATGAAAAATAGCAACCGAATTAAATTCGGTTGCTAAAATAGCAACGAAATTTTATTTCGGTTGCTATTTTTAGCAACAGAAATAAAATTTTGTTGCTAAATAGCAACCAAATTTAATTCGGTTGCAAAAATAGCAACGGAATATTGATTTCGTTGCTAAATTAGGGGCATTTAAGTACTTTTACGTTTGTTAGAAGTATAAATTGGAAAAACCCTACATAAAATTCATCTCCTCCCTCACACACCGTCGCCCGTCTCTCTCTCTCTCTCTAAGGCGGGTTTGTTTTTGCTAAAAGTAATTTTTTTTCTGTTGATTATGATGAGATTTCAGGTGCAAAAGGCACTTGGTTGCAAAATAAATCCCTTGGCTTATGATATTACAGCTACATGTAGTGGATTTGTGTTGGGTCTGGTCTCAGCTGCTTGTCACATTAGGGGTAAGGAACTTGTTTAAACTAGAATATTATTCTTAATTTTGTTTCTAAGTTAAACTTGTATTAACTCTATGTTAATTGCAGGAGGTGGATTTAAGAATGTATTAGTAATTGGTGCAGAAGCAATTTCTCGATTTTTCTTATTTGTTTTAGAAAGTTCTTATTTGTTTTACTTGGCAGGCAATCTCTGTCATGGCCCAAATGGGATTCGCTGAGCTCATTGATTTCAACCCTATTCAGGCCACCGATGTTAAACTTCCCGACGGTGGGACTTTTATAATAGTACATTCTTTGGCAAAATCTCAAAAGGCAGTTACAGCTGTGATTAATTACAATAATAGAGTTGTTGAATGTCAACTAGCTGCTGTAAGCATTATTTTTCTGTTTATATTCATTTTGTCTTGAAGTTTGTTATTATTTTCTTTTTCACAAATAGAAAAAAAATTTCAAATCTTTAAAATTGTTACTTTAATATATTTTTGAGATGTTTGCATACTTACGCTGCTCTTTTGGACATCTCTTCAGATTGTACTTGGAATAAAACTTGGGATGAAACCACAAGATGCTATATCTAACGTGAAAACTCTTTCAGATGTTGAGGGACTGTGCGTATTGTTTGCTAGTAACAGTGGTTCCTCTGACCCTGTTGTTGTTGTTAAGGTATTCTCTTTTGCTACCAGTGAAGTAATGATGATGATGTTACTTTCTTGGTTAACATTGTATGATTTTTGTTGATGCTTTCTGATTCCATAACTAATACATTTTGGTTCATTTTATAGGAATATTTGAGGGAAGAGCCATGTACAGCTGAAGATATTGAACACATCACGGGGGAAAACCTAACAACAATTTTCAGCAATTCCCCAAGTTCACTTGATGTTCTAAAAGCAGCCAACCACTTCAAGTTACATCAGGTACTGTAGATGCTCTAAAAGCAGCCGACCTCTCAACAACAGAGATTAGAATTCTTTTTCTCCTTTATGACCAATGTTTTCTATGTTACAATCTTCATTGGCAGTTATTGTGCTCTTTGTTTAGAGATAATATTACTGATTCATTATTCATATTTTCTGTTTGTTATGAACCTTGGTCCAGAGGGCTGCCCATGTTTACTCTGAAGCTAAACGGGTACATGCTTTCAAGGACACTGTATCATCAAATCTCAGGTGTGCGCTCACTGACTCTGATATATTGCTTTCAGGGGATGCCTGTGCATTTTCAGTCTAATTCAACATAGTTAAATCCTGTCCATGTTAGCATGCTACCTTGTAATCTTTCTTTATCAATATTGTTAATTGATGGCTTATAAAAAAGTTAAATGTGCAGTGTTTTTATGCTGAAGAGAACAACCAACCAAGGTTCATTCTGGTATTTTTCTACTCCCTAATTTCTTAAGTAGTGTAAATTGAAATATGTAAATTAGACTTAAAAAAATAGAATATATTAGTGGCAGCTGCTACTTATGCTCAGTGAATAAATAAACCTTTCATATTCAACAAATGCACACTTATGTAATTAAAAATATTATTCAGTAGGATTGGAATTTC
This sequence comes from Excoecaria agallocha, assembly GCA_037975025.1. Classification (NCBI taxonomy): domain Eukaryota; kingdom Viridiplantae; phylum Streptophyta; class Magnoliopsida; order Malpighiales; family Euphorbiaceae; genus Excoecaria; species Excoecaria agallocha. The sequence continues at coordinate 31,887,183 of CM075821.1, read as the reverse complement.
ACCTGCTCTACCCAAAAATATATTATAAATAAAAATTACTTTTAAGCAATGTTAAAAGAGAACAGAAGAGGAGTACAGAGAATGAAAAGTCTCATCCAACATATTGATTTATATTGGATTAATTTTTTAATTTCCCCTGATATAGTAATATATCATATAATATATTCCTTATCATCAAGAAAGGACATGTGATGACATCAGCTTTATACTTAGAAAATTTACATCAGCTATATTAATTAATATTTATTGTTATATTTGTTAGTGTCCAAATGACATCAGCTTTATACTTAGAAAATTTACTGTTGACATGTGATGCAATAGCATTTGACACCAATTATTTTCTTCGTACTGATTAGCATTTATTGATTTCTGGCCCCACAAAATATTTTCTTAAGATTTAATAGTATTTAGTTAATAAATAGATTTTTTTTTCGAATTAAATGAATCGAAATTTATTAACTTTCGAGTATCAATAAATAGATAATATTATTGAAATTTGCATCTAAATTCAACTTTTCATGAACATCACAAGATGCATAGCTTATGTATTAGGTAATATTAAGATTTTTTTTACATATTATATTATTTTTTATTTGTAAATGCTTGTACTCTACACTAATAATTCACAAGAAAGTCTTCCTCTATTTTCTACTCTGCTATACTATATGGTATAGCATATTCTTCTATCTTAATCCTAATAAGATGTAAGGGTTGGATTTGATTTTACTTGAATTTTAATTAATTTTATTTTGTTTATCTAAATTCATATTGGGTTTGAATTGTAGTCAAAAGTCAAATGTATTAGCTTTGGTTCTATTTTCTGAATTAATCGATATATATTCTAGATAGCACATTTCAAATTGTTTATAATATCAATTAGTTATGGCTTGGAAATGTAAACCAACCGAATGAGTTAATAGGCAAGTTGTTTATAATATCAATTATAATATATTCTCAATTACACTAAAATTGATAGTCTCAACCAATTGTTGCTCAAAAATGCCATTTTTCTATTCGAACGCCTCTGCGCTGAGTTCCCCTCTGAGGTTTTTCCTCTTTTCCCTTTTTAATTTTATTTTATTTTAACAGAAATTCAAAATTGAAGGCACAGAATTGCCTCAGTCTCGCTATTTGTTTGCTATGTCTTGCTTTCAGATGGATCTTCTTAGTGAAGCTGAAGCAGTTTTTTTGCCTAGTAGAAACTCTGATGCTGAGGTTTTCTTTTGATTCATCATGCATTATGATTTTTTGTTGACTTAATGCTAATCTGATCTCCGTTGTTAAGTTAGGCTTATTTTTATTGTTTGTTTTTTATGTAGGTTCCAAATGGTGCAGCTGGTCATTATCTTCTTGGACTTATATATAGGTTGATGGAAATATTCATTGTTACTATTATTTTTTTTTATCATGTCCTACCAGGGTTAGTTAATTACAATATTTTATCTGATTTAGATAGCCTGTTACTACTTTTATTCATGCATATTAATAAGCATGGATGATAAGTTCACCAGCTAGGTATGTTGGTACTACTGCCTCACACTAGATTATACACTCTAATGCATTTTAGTACATTTATTTGTTGAACATATCAGCTTCTCACATGCAGTTAATAATCTACATCCACTCCCTTTTAGGTACACTGATAGGAAGGAAAATTCAATCAAACACTTAAGGAAGGCCTTGTCAATTGATCCATTATTTTGGACAGCATATAAAGAACTGTGTACATTAGGTCAGTTCAAATAAAATACTTGCACCTGATTTTTCATGAGACAATGAAAAAATATTATGTTATCTTGGACAGTATAGACAGATTGCAATTATTTGCTAAACTAGTTGTAACATGAATTAGCTGCTGTAATAAACAATTATAATCTAAATTCATATCTAAATTCATATTTGTTGGTTTTCCAAATTACACTAAAACAGTTTGTTGTTTTAGTGTAATTTGTTGGTTTTCTATTTCTTGCTGTTTTAGTGTAATTTATTGGTTTTCTATTGTAGTGATGGAATAGCGACGAAAAAACCGTCACAAATTGTTTTATACTAGTTGTTAAATTTAGCGACGGAATTCAACTCGGTTGCTAAATTTAGCAACGGAAAAATAATATCCGTTGCTAAAATTAGCAATGGATTTTGAATTCGGTTGCTAATTTTGACCAATTTACCAAATGTTAGTGGTTAGATTTAGCAATGGAATTTAATCTCCGTTGCTAAATTTAGTAACGGAATAAACATTCCGTTGCTAAAAATACCAACCGCCGAATTAGCAACCGAAATTTTCGTTGCTATTTTTGATTAGCAACGAAAAATTGACATTTTTTGTTGCTATTTTTCGTTGCCAAATTGCAATTTTCTTGTAGTGACTCTGGTTGAGTTAACATTGGTGCTTCAGTCAACATTTTCTTCAACTGATCAAAGCTTGCTTGACAACGATCAGACCACTCAAACTTAATATTCTTCCATAATAACTTAGTGAGTGGTGAAGCAATGACGAAAAAATGTTTCACAAAACGACGATAATAACCTGCTAAACCGAGAAAATTTCTAACTTCATGCACATTCTTGGGTGGTTTTCAATTAACAATAACTTCAATTTTATTTGGATCAACCCTAACACCTTCAGCATATATAATATGACCTAGGAAAGAAACATTTACTCAACTTGGCAAACAACTGATTTTCTTTCAAAGTTTGCAATACAATCTTCAGATGTTCAGCATGCTCAGCTTCATTTTTAGAGTAAACCAATATGTCATCGATAAACACTACAACAAAACAATCCAAGTAGGATCTGAATTTCCTATTCATAAGATCCATGAATGCAACAGGTGCATTTGTCAACCCAAATAGCATAACTAACAATTCATAATGCCCATAACGGGTTCTAAATGCAGTTTTAGAAACATCCCCATCCTTTACTCTGAGCTGATAATAACCTGATTGCAAGTCTATCTTTGAAAACACACTAGCACCACTCAACTGATCAAACAAATCCTCAATTCGAGGAAAAGGATATTTGTTCTTCAATGTCACTTTATTTAACAGTCTATAATCGATACACATTCTCCTAGATCTGTCCTTCTTCTTAACAAATAAAATCAAAGCACCCCAAGGTGACACACTAGGTCTGATGAAGCCTTTGTCTAACAATTCCTGTAATTAAACCTTTAACTCTTTCAATTCAGATGAAGCCATTCTGTATGGTGCCCTGGAGATCGGGGTTGTACCAAATAACAGATCAATAGACAACTCAACATCTCTTTCTGGAGGAAGACCAGTAATTCCTCAAGAAATACTTCTAGAAATTCATTCACAACCGATATATTCTTAAGCTTCACTGTATCCCTTTTTGAGTTAAGGACTAAAGCTAAAAATGCTTCACATCCTTTTCTAAGACAACGCCTAGCTTGCATTGCTGATATAACATTAGTCAGTAGTTTAGAACAACTGCCTCCTACTACCACTTCCTTTCCTTCATCATCCCTGAAAGTTATTATTTTCATTTCACAATTCACCACTGCATGATGCTTGGATAACCAATCCATTCCTAAAATTACATCAAACTCATGAAATGGCAATACAATCAAATCTGCTAGAAACTCTCTCCCCTGAACTACTATAAGACAGTCTTTACATACTTTATTAACAATTACACTATGTCCCAATGGACTAGTCACACATACATCAAAATCTAACTGTTATATTTTAAACCTATCTCTACCCAAATCCCCAATACAAACATATGAATGAGTAGAGGCAGGATCAATAAGTGCATGTATGCCACAATTATAGAGAGAAAAAATACCAGCTATAACTTCTGGATCATTCTGTTCCTCCCGAGCCTTCATTGCATAAGCCCGACTAGAAACCATCTGAGCAGAAGGTCTATCAACTATTTCTGACACATTCTGGGACTGGGATCCATGGTGATTTGATCCACCCCTTCCTCTGGCTCTACTCCTGCCAAATGAGGGTGCATTAGAAGCTTCCCTACTACCCTCTTGCTCAAAACCTTGATCTCATTTCAAAGGACAATTGACCATAAAATGGTCAGCACTGCCACATATAAAGTATTCTCCAACTAGTTTCCTGTAGTTACCCCAATGGTGCCTGGAACAATATGAACATTCAGGTGTTTGACCCCCGCTCTGTATTTTTAAAGCTTCCTTCTCAGATTTAAACTTGGTAGAGGATTTTTTTTCTTTCATTTATTAGCTGAACTAAAAATAGACTCTGCAAGTTGACCTCCTTGAGCTCCTCTAAATCTTTTTCCAGTGAAAGATCCTCCCCTAAAAGCACTTCTTTTTTGCTTCCTCTCCCTTTTAGCTATCTCATACGTTTTAACTTTCATAGCAGTTGTAACCAGTTGATCAAATCTACCACATTTAGAGATGTAAATTCGAATAATTTTTCTTTAATTCGATCATTCAACCTATCTTCAAAGTGTCTGCATTTAAAAACTCTTGTCAACATCTCTTTGGGAACATACTTGCACAAACAGCTAAATTCTTTTTCATACTCAGCCACAAATAAAGCTTTTTGTCTCAAATTCAAAAACCGATTTAATTTCTCCTCTTTGTATGCCTCAGTAATATATTTCTTCCTGAACTCCTCCTTAAAGAATTCGCAGGTAAATGGGTCAGGTAACTGAGGTTGTCTTAATATCAGCTTCCACCAATCATAAGCCATGCCTTGGAGTAAGGACACAACACAAGATACCTTGTGAATTGCAGGGCAGTCAATTTCATCAAATATCCTCTCTAGCCTTTCCAACCAGAACTCAACTTCTTCAGATTGTTCTAAATTAGTGCCCATAAATCTTGTGCCCCATGCTTCCTAATTTTAGATATTGGAGCTTTGGGCATAGTCATTCTTTGAAGAATCTAGGTTATATCCTGAGAAATTTTCAACAAGACTTCTCCAGGAACCGCAGCAAAAATTTCATTTTGAAGGAATGATAAAGTCACTGGGTTAAAAGGATTTGATCTAACCAGCAAATTACTTTCAACCAATTCTTCTATAGCATCCCTAGAGGAATTCTCCATCTTTAATCTATAAGAAAATAGGAACTTCTATATTAGGCCAACATAACACTACTCATATTATAGAATCCTATACTCAAATTGCCCAGAAAAGACTAAATCTAGGCTCTGATACCAAATTGAAACACCCTAATCTAGCATCTCTATCATATATTATGAAGTCTACTTAAGTCATGTTATGTTAGGCTATTAACCCGATTAACATCTACATGCATTCTTGTCACCTGATCCGTCTAATCAAATAACTTGTATTCTAATTAGGCTGCTTCTTACATCTTTCATGTACATTTCATTTACATAAGCACAATGACTCATTATGTAACCCATTATCTTAATTATGCTAGATTCAACTATCTTAGTCATTTCACTATCATACATAGCATTCAGCATTCCAGCACATTTGAATAAAGTCATTCTAGATTCTAGATGCATGCATATACTAGCATTCTCACTATAAGCTTATTACAACAGTAACCTCTATATGACATACATATATAATATAGCCTTTATACATATTAAACATGTAAGGAACTATACAAAATTAATCAAAATTCCTACATCAACTTTTATAGACTGGTGTTGGCTTGTCCTGATGCAGAGAACCTTCCTGTGCACAAGTCTTGACTACCAAAACCTACACGGATCAAAATAACCCGTGCTAAGCTATACAACTTAGTGAAGATGATAAAAGTGAAGGACTACCACTCACAGTGATCGTCAGATTCATTAAATCATATATAATTAAAAAAACATTTGAAATAACATATAAATAATAAGCATGTGATAAAAGTAAAAATGATTTTCATCAACAATGTATTCTTACATTCAAGTAGTCTCTATAAATTCATAAAATGTTTTGTACATATATATAAGCAAAAGAATAAGATACATGCGATGGAAAACTCAGTTAAACAGGATATTCCATAAATTATATGCCTTTTTATTCTGTAATATAGCCTGCTTAAGTTCTAAAGGTGGATAACGGGAATGGTGGATACCCGAGAGTATCAAAATGGTGGATATCCGAGGATATCAGATTTATGGACCCAAACGTGGACCGGTCAAATTAACCCATACGGGGTTAACTAACAACTCAAACGGGCTGTTCATGATCCAATAGGATCACTTTACTTTAGACCTAAATAGGTCAACGGTGGCAACTGCAAAATCCCTATAGGTACCTATCTATCCACAATTGAACTCTAATTGCAGGTAATACTTTATTTAATTTTATTTTCATATATCATGCTTGCACTTGATTAAATCAATTTGCACACGTATAACCATAGTATAGGTATATTTTTGCTATAGCATAACTATGTATACAAAGTTCGTATAATGTTTCACATAGTTTTTTATCGTGTTATCATTAGACATCATATTTAGCTTGATCATACCATAACAATCAGGTAATATTTCATACTTGTTTAAGTGCTCATCATAAGTCATGCATTGTTCTTAGAACTTTCCAACATAAAAAAATGTGCATTTAGGAGTCTATTTTGCATAGGAATTAACCTCATAACATTCTGACATTGCACAAGAAATTATAACACAACTACCACAACCTGTTCCAGAACCGAGTTCAACAGCTCTCCCAATATTCCATTAAATATAAGGGTAGTTTAGAGGCCAAATTAGTGCTAGGTTTCAACTACAAATTTAAACATATAACTCTTGTGTAACTATAGAAATTAGCGTGGTCTCAATTAAAGATTCCTAACTCATTTTATAATGAAAATACAGCCACTAGTTTCATTAATTTTTCATGTAACACTTATTGTAACTCATCCTAACTTCATGCCTACTTCCATTTAATCAATCCAACACACATATACATCTTAATTATCCAATTATTATTCACATACATGTAAGATAAACCCTGTCCCATACCTTGGCCGAAATCCCCCTTCACTTTCAATCTCTTGCCACTCCTTTTCCTTTGATCTTTCTACTCTCTTCTTCTCCTTAATCAACAATTTCATCCATTAACTTAAACGTCCAGCATTTGATCAATCAACCACTCAACAAAATGAAGAAAAAGATGATGAATTATTAAATTAAGATAATTACCTTTTTATTTTACACTAATGGTCTTGATTAATCACATGTAAGGATTTCTTCAACAACACTAAGATAGGCTTTAAAAGATCAAAGAAAATGAAGAAGAGAGAAAACCAAATTCTGTAATTCTCTTTAAAAATTTGGCCCTCTCCACTCAAAAATAGCTTATATAGTGACATGTAAAATCCCCTTTTTAGTCATTCCAAATTTTGCATGTCACACAATAACCTCACACTTTTTTGCATGCTTAACATTGACCCCTACATTTAATTCTTCTCTTAAATCAACCTCTCCATTTATTCCTTCTCTTAAATTAACCCCTCAATTAATTATTCTATTCACAATTAACCCCTAAAAATGCCATAATTATAAATTTACCCCAAATTAATACTTTATACCCCAATTATACCCTCGAATAATATTAAATTATAATATTAAATTCTATTTTCATGCAATTAATATAATAACAAAATAATTTATCACTTGTCCCATATTTTATATAAAATTCATATTTTTAATTTAATCATAATCAAACATAATCCTATAAAAGCATACATTTTTAACTAGGGTCATGTTAAGAGCCTTACACGGACAACCCGTGGTCGTGCTCCACCACTTTTTATAAATAGAGCCTTGTATTTTTTTATTTTTGTGCCTTTAACCTTTCACCTTCCTAGAGAAACTTCTACCAGGTTTTCTTCTCTCTCTTCTTTTCCTTTTCTTTTTATTTTTCTGTCTATTTTTCTTTCAGTCATTTATTTTTCCTTATTATTCCTATACTTAGAATGCTTCGAAAATTCTGTTACCATGACTACTGGACTTACAAAATTACACCGGTTACTGGATGACTCAAAAAATTGGAAGGATCACTGGGTAGCCCTATACTCCAACTTAAGGTTCCTGAAAAGAGTTTCCTTAGACAGGAATCTACTGCTTGTTGCCGCTCAATATTGGGATCTGAGGCTTCATGTATTCAGATTCACTCAACAGGAGTTTTGCCTTCTGCCAAAGGAGTTTGCTACTATGATTAGTGTTAGATTCTCTGATGTCCAATATTGTATGCCATCCCCTATTTCTAGATATCCTAGATGTAATGGCCTCAATACCGGGTCAGTCGTGAATAGTACTTTTCGGCAGTGAATAGTATTTTTCGGGCCCGAAAGAACACCCGGAAGTCAAAAATATTTTATTGGACTATTTGAAATGAATAGTCATGGTGAGTCCGTAGTTGAAATTTGAAGTGAATTTGAGGTCAAATAGGCCTCTAAAAGTCAAAAATACGAAAAAAGTAGCGAGTCAATTTTTCCGGTAGGGAAGGGGACTTAATTTTACTTAAATAATTAAAAATATCAAACGATCTCCGAATATTGTCAGATTTTGCGTGCCTACATGAATTTTCATGTAGAATATTTTGGTGATGAGAATAGAATTTTCGGTGATACCGGCAGTTGTTGAATCGGACCGATAAGTTTGAATCGGATTGATAACGGACTCCGATTGAGCCAAAAATTTACGTCCTATCTATTTTTGATGTTTTAAGAATGATGAAATCAAAATTGAAGTGATTTGAAGTGAGAAAGAGAGAAAAATTTAATTGGGCTTTAGAAAGGCCTAAATGGGCCTTAAGAAAAAAATGGGTTAACCCCATTAATTTGGCCCTATTTTTAGCCCATAAAGAAGGTATAAATAGAGCCAAATATCTGGAGAATTACTCCAGAAAACTCCAGCATTGTCTCCTCCTTAGGTGGCCGAACCACCTCTTCTCCTCCTCTCCCTAGGATTTCTTCTTTTTTTACCCCAAATCTTTCATAAACCCCAACATAAGAAATGAAGTTCCAGCTCTCTAGATCACCCTAGTGATCTTAAGCAAGAGATTTGAGCAAGGAAAGGCAAGAAATCAAGTGAAGAGAGAAAAAGAGGTAAGATGGAACTTGAAAATCCAAGTAGTTTTAATTGAGTTTTTGGTGTGTTCTTATAGTTTTTGAGGTGTTTAAGCTAATTATGATATTATATTTTTCATTTGAGGACAAAAATTTGATGTTAGGAAGGCTTGAAATTTCGGCCAAAGAAATATTTGTGAAGGGATGGAGTTTTTCTTGGTGTCAAGTGAAGAAATGTGAAGCTTAAGGAAGCTAAAGCATGGAAAAAAAGTAAGTGACTACCAAATCCTTTGATTTTCCTATTAATATGAATTTTCCTTAATTATGTAATTAAGGTAAAAATATGAAAAATTGTTAATTAATGCAATTATGTTAGGATAAATGAAATTCACCATGAGAGGAAATGAGATGAAGGTATTAATGGAAGAAAGAAAATTTTTAAGGTAGAAAATGGTTGATGGCCGAATTACTAGGGTGAAGAAAATGATGAGAAAAATGCATGAAATTGATGTATGTTAGCTTAAAATAATAATAGACTTGATAATTGATGTCTATTAATTTTTAGAGAATATTTAAAATTTATTTGGGAATTTTTAAGATTTTATATAGTGTATGTATTGAATGAAAATTGTGATTTATTGTGAATTAAATGATTAATTTGATGAAAAATGACAATAACCAATAAATAATGCATAAATAAATTTTGTTGGAATTTATTGAATTTATTGAGATTTTATTGGAATTTTTATATGAATATGTACAATGAAAACAATTGAATTTTTAATGTATAATTGTATAAAAATGACAAAAATGAGGAATTAATGTGGAATTTAATTAATGTCAATGACTAGAAATAAAAAGTCAACCGACGGAGTTTTTGAAATAATTATTGGGTCATGAAAATAATAAGAATCATGAATTATTGGTAAATAATTCATAAATAATCGGAAATGATGAAAATAAATTAATACGTAAATAAAAGAAAGATAAAATGAGTTTTGAATATAAAAAGGATTTAAATGAAGGAAAATAAAAGTTTTAGGGGAAAAATGGTAATTTTGCCAAAGTAAGTAATTAACGCGTAAAAATAAGTAAAAAAATACTTAATAAGGGTAAAATAGTAATTTCGGAGGCATAACGGATTCGAAAGATAGAATTTCTGTGGTTTAAGGACTAAAATGAAATTTTACCCGAAAATGGTAAAATCAAAGAATAAAAGATGAATAATAGAGGAAATTATATAATAAATGAAAATAAATAATTATAATGGCAAAATCGTAATTATGCATTTGAAATGAATAAATCGATAGAAAAAGTCAAATTATGCTTGTTCGAGGCATAAGATAATAGTTGATATACTTAAAGTTTCTAAATGCCTAAAAGTAGAAAAATAAAAAAGTGACTAATTTATCAAAATAAATTAGTCGACAAAAAGTATTAAAAGAATTAATGATTATAAAAATGTTTCGCCGATTAAATACAGTTGGCATACCGAATGATTAAAAAGTCTGAACAATAAAAGAAAAATAAGTCAAGTATTGAATGATTAGAGAATAATTCGCAAAGAATTATATAAAAAATAATAATAAATAATAAAAAGGAAAAGTGTGAATTATAATGCTATAATTCATAATTTATAATCTGTACAAAAGATTAAAAGATTTAAGCATCTGAGTGAATTATCGAAGGATAATTCACAAAAGTGACCAGAAAAGAAAAAGTGAATAAAAAGTTATTGAATAGTCAAAGGCACGAAAGAGTGCATTTGATCAGAATAACATATAGTAATAAACAAAAGAAAGAAATTAGAAGTTTTAAATGTTCAAAAATGTTGGCAATGAGATTGATTATGTTGCCCTTAGCGATAGACAGGTAGTATGATTCTTGTTTTGGATATAATTGGCTAGCCATAGGGACACCTCTATACCGCTGTGCAAGTCATGACGACTTGCTTAGCTATGGTTGGGATATTTGATCTCCATAGCTTCTGTGAAAGTGTATCTGTATCTGTATCTGTTATGTGAGACTTGATCTTTCGAGATCATTTCTCTATCTGCTACGTGGGACCTTTGGGTCCAGTCCCGTGTATCCGTTGTGGAAAACCTGTTATATTGCATTAGGGGCACATTGAAATGAATAGATAAGTACTGTTTCATTGAAGTGGATACGGAAAGTTATAACGAAAAACGATTCGTTTGAAAGAAAATGAAAAAAAAATTGAGATAAATCTGTAAAGATTTCTGTAAAGTGTAATTAGTAAGGAAAAAGAAAAGAAAGGTTTTATAAGAATTCAGAATATATGATATTTTTCGTGAAAAGGATGAATTTGATTAATTGGTTTTTCTCGTACCAATTACTATTGTGAAAAGTGACAAATTTGAAAAACAATATTAATTTCCTGTTTAAAGTTAAAAGTAATGATTTTGACATGAAGTGAATTTAATGCTTATGAAATGTCTTTCTGGAAGAAATGTTATTTAAAAAGTAAAACAATAGAAAGACATATGATTGACCGATGAGGAAAAAAATAAAATAAAATAAAATAAAATAAAAGACTTATGTCGTAATTAATATTTGAGCGAAAGTAATATATATATGAGTGAAGGCAAGAAAAAACTGCAAAGTGTCCTGAAATACTTATATCACTTTGCAATAAAGCTCAAAAGCTATTAATTAGTAATGTATTTATTGGTAAAGAGTCAAACCAAAAATAAAAGAATAAATAGTAAGAAGTACAATTAAAGTTCAAACTGAATAATTGAACATTAAAACAAGCATTTAAATAATTTATTTTGGTACTAGTAAAGACACGAGTACCAATACATATTGTTAACTGGAATGATAGTTAAATCGCTGTGACTAAAGGATAAAACGAAGGTAGTGATAAAAGTAAAAGTAAAAGAGTAAATCCGATATTGATTCACCTAAAGAATATACTGCAAAGTAAAGTTAATAGTTCAGAAACAAAGACCAATGGTTATCAGAATACGAACTTAATAACGAGGTTAGTCATAACTGAAATAAAAGGAAATACTTAATGAAATAAGAATACTAGTAGCATAAAGTATGTAATTATGCTTATGTTTGGGAAATTCTTGGATTAGTAGTCACCACTGGGCATATTTAATGCTTAGCACGTAGTGTTTACTGCGTGCAGGTTCTGAAGAGTTGCGGGAGCACAATACATGGAAAGATCAGGTCGGAAGAGAAGATTTTTTGTATTAGTGAGTGTAAGCTTTTGGCATGTATATACTTAGACTATTAAGGTAAAGGTTTGAATGATATTTTGGTTATATGTTTATTTGCCTCGAATGTATGGATTATAATAAGTTTTGATTTGGTGATTAATGATTGTTCATAAGACTGTTATTCGATTCTGTAATTACTGTATAAGTTTTCCGAGTGGATTAAAGTGTTCAGTGAAAAAAAAAACTTGCTGTCATCAGCTAAGTTTTGTTTCAGAAAGTACTGTTCCGAAAAGGGTGTTACACTAGAGAGTTGGTTTACACTTATGGCGTTCTTCCTTCTGAGGCTAGGGGTTTGGTTCCTTACGAGAGCACTTTCCTATTGGAGCCATTAATCGATGTGCTAGCTAACTTTGATGATGTACCCACTTTCCATTCTAGTGTGGTACTGCTATATTGTTTTACTCGATGCCTGCTAGTATGTACTAAGGATCCCATGATAAGAGATTACGAGTAATTTAGCATAATAGACAACATACACCAGGGACATAACCTTTTTTTTCCGCTATCCTGGCAGAGACTATTGTTGGTTTAGATGTTATTCGCCATAATCCTAACTTTCTTCTTACTAGTAGCCTTATGCTTCTTCAGATACATCCTTATTTTTAAAGGTAGTACACCCCTTATGGGTTTTTGTATTAGCTTTTCTTATTGGAAAGTATGTCTTTTTAGATTTTCACACATTCCTTTGCCTTATTTTTGCCTAAGTTGAACCCAACCCATCCCAATGGCTTTTTTTCAAGTGTGGCTTCGCAATAAGCTAAAGCTATTATCAGAGCCTCTTCCTCGAGTTAGAGTTACAAAGACTTACCCCATAAGGCATATCATAGCTAGGCATCTTCAACGCGAGTTTCTAATGATCCAAGAGGTACCCAATTGGTTGGGAAGTTTGACCAACAGTGATATTGCATTCAGGTGCACTTGGTTGCCTATCACCTCTGTGGTTAGGGATGGAGATTTTGGGTCTGTTCCTTTATATAGATTGACTTGTGCCACTTTTATATTACTGCTCACTGTGGTCGATAGTTTGGGAGTCAATAGGATATTGTTAGGCAGCCACTGGGTTTTCGTGGAGGCACCTTTACTTATTTTTTCATGTCAAAGTACTATTAGAGGGTGTGGACTCAGCTCCCAGTAAGGATTACAATCCTTGACATTGATACTTGTGACTTCACCACTTTTAACTCTTAAAAGCGATGGGTAACCAATCCGGCTGTTGACAATAAACTCTGGGCTATCAGACACCTAGATGAGAGAGAGGTGATGCAAATAGATTAAATTGGACACTATTACAGATTATGTCTTTTATTTCTATTGGACTTTTTAATTTTGAACATGTAAAAGAATACACTACTTTTGTTACATGGATGATTTATGATTACATGCATGACATTTATTTTTGATTTCAGTATATATGATCACTATTTGATATCATTCCAATAACACATGTTATTAAATCTCGAAATAAAATTTTACAATCATCATAACTCCTGTCATCAATCAGCCCCGCTCGGGTTTTCTTGATTGATTATGTTATTTGAGCCTCTAATTTTTTCTTAGGATGCCTTTTTTCGATTTTCACCCTGGTGAGGCATTCATTTTAGCAAGGCTGCCATTTTTTATGGTTTTCGACCTGCAGGGCATTTATTATCTTTTTTTTTCTCTTTTAATCTTTAGCCATGGAACCTTTTTAATCTATCAACATTCACAGGTTCTCAAAATTTATTGCCATCACTATCTTGATAAAATAGCAGCGCCTTTGGATAATAGCTTGTTAAGTACAAAAGGTCTTTCCCATATGGGTCTAAATTTGCCTCGAATATCTGGGATCCCTAGCCTCATTTGTTTAAATACTAGGTCTCCCCTCTTTCAAAGGGTGCTTCTTAACTTTCTTCTCGAATGAATGGGCTAGCCTCTTCTAATAAACTTGATTATGATAATATGCCCTTATTTTATCCATATCAAACACATTAAGCTATGATAGTCTCTATCTAGCCCATTCTGCTTTTGGTATCTTAGCTTCCATAAATACTGTTAAAGATTGATGCTCAATTTTTACTGACAGTACTGCATATGTTTCATAGACCAAAGAAAACGGTGTGACTCCTGTTGAAGTTTTAGTTATGGTCCTATAACCCCATAGCATAAAGGGTAGCTTATTGTCCCAATCTTTGTAAGTTTTTACAATTTTGGCCAGAATTCTTTTTATATTCTTATTGGCTATTTTGACCACTCTATTTGTTTGAGGTCTATAAGGAGAAAACTTGTGATGTTGAACCCCATACTTGATAAGCATTCGTCTAGTTTCACCTGAAAATTACAGCCAATTGTCTGAAACCATATGATGAGCTAAGCCATATCTGCATATCAAATTCTTCTCAATGAATTTAACTATATGTTGTGCATCTACTTTTTGAAAGATGCAGCTTCTACGCACTTGGTAAAATAATCAATGGCCACTATAATGAATCTATGCCCGTTTAAGGTAGATGGATGGATCATTCCCATAATGTCTATTTCCCATACATCAAATAGTCATAGTGATGTGAGGTTACACAATTTAAAAACAGGCAAATGCCTTAGGTCCACATATTGTTCGCATAACTAGCACTCTTTGACATATTTAGAACAATCAGTGTCTATTATGAGCCAAAAGAAACCTTGCCTCATAATCATTTTTACCAAGGCTAAGCCATTTATATGGGCTTTGCACACTCCTACATGTACTTCCTCCATTACCTTCTTTGCTTCCTTCTCGTCCAAACACTTCAGTTGGATTCCATCAAGCTGCCTTTTGTAAAGCACTCCTCCTACAATAATGAATTGAGTTAATAGCTTGCGGATCATTCTTTGGTCTTTTTCAGTAGCTTCCTCAGGGAATACTGACTTTTCTAAGTAATTCTAGATGTCATAATACCAAGACTTTCCATTGTCCACCTCGATATCCATGATTTGCTTATTTTCGAAGCATGGCTTATTCGAACTTAAGATCAGCACCGGCTTTATAATTATTCCCTTTAGATTATCCCATATGAACACCAAGGTATCCAAAGATTATGCCAACTAGTTTTCTTCTCTGGGCATATATCCAAAAGTACAAACTGACTGCTAAAAACCTTCAGATATCTAAGATAGGGCAACAAGCGCTCTTCCTTCACTGACCGTTCGCCCCTTACTTGGTAAATTATTAGAGATGGATCTCCAAACACTTCTGCAGACTTCACCCCCACAATCAGTAAAGCTTCTAACTCAAAAATACAAGCTTTGTACTCTGCTTCATTATTTGTAGCTTTATATCTTAACTTATTACCTAATGGCATCCTTTCTCCTTCTGAGGTAATCAAAATCACTCTTACTCCTACTCTTTTATTATTTATAGCTTCATCAAAGTACATTTGCCAACCCTGGACCATTATGGCTATATTGTTCTCATCAAAAAATTCATAAGTCATCTCTTTACCTTCTAAAGGTTGATCGGCTAGGAACTCTGCTACTGCTTTTCCTTTAATGGTCTTCCTAGTAATGTATTCTATATCGAATTCCTACAGGAGAATCAAGCATATCCCCATCTTTCCTAACAAAGAAGGACCTTTTGTAAGTATCTAAGGGGATTTTACTTAGCTACAGCTTATATCCTGTAAGAATGAAAGTAGTGTCTCAAATTCTTCGATGCCAATATGACTGCCAGACAAATCTTTTTAACTTCTAAATACTTTGCCTCCTAAGGGAGAAACTTCTTATTGAGGTAGTATACTACATACTCAATCCCTAAATCATCCTCTTGTGCCATCATAGCCCCTATTGAACTGTCTTCTATTGCTAGGTATAAAATCAAAGCTTTACTGTCTGATTTGGTCTCAACATTGGTGGATGTAGCATATATTCCCTGATGGCATCGAAAGCTTTCTAACAATCCTCATTCCAGACTATGAGCTAATCTTTCCTAAGTAACTTGAAGATCGGTTCACAGATCGAAGTCAACTTGGTAATAAACCTACTTATATACTGGATCTTGCATATGAACCCTCTAACTTCTTTTTCCTTCTTTACTACAAGGATTATGTTTTCCAACCACTTGGGGTATTAGGCTTCCATTAAGAACTTAGTCTCTATTTACTTCTTGACTTCATCTTTAACTTTCTTAGCCCACTATGGCCTAAGTCTTCTATGTTTCTGCTTAATCGGCTTGTACCCTGGGTATGTCAGAATGGCATGTTTAGTAACCTCTTGATCTATTCCTAGCATGTCTTCATAGATCCAGACAAAGACTTTTTCATATTTTTTCAATATTGTCTCAAATTTTCTCTTTCTTCAGGAGTTATGGCTTATGCTGATCAAATTTCTTTTAGGTTTTCTTTAGTTTCGAGATTAAATGAACATGTATTTGTTAAGTTAATGTCAAATATAAATGCCTTATGATCATAATCATGCATATTGAAATCAGAAGAAACATTACACAAGTAAGCAAAATTATTCATCTCATTGATGTAATTAAAAGAGCAAACATTGTTCTTATAAAAAAGTTTAGAAACATAAATAATATCAGTATAAGTGTCCCTCCAATCTTGTCAGCATTAGATGTCTCTTTAGCCTTTAGATGATGCTTCTTCCTGCATCTTCCCTTTGCCTTTCAGCTAAGTATCAAGCAGCTTTTCTGTCATGACTTCCTCTGGCGCTGCTTTATCCCAGGCTGAATGGTGCAACAAAATCTCTTCATCCTAAAAACCCTCAATTGGTTTGATGATTCCTTATTCCAAATCAAAAATATCATTGAACAACTCAAATCCTGGTACTAGCTCACCCCCTATCATCTAAAGCTCATTCTCTCCACAATAAAGAAACATGCCTAAAGCTGGTAACAAACTTTGAGAAATGTGCAAATCCTTTTCATTGCTTTATTCTCCTTACCCTTCTTACTGGAACCTACAAAGCTTAACCCCTTCATGTCCTTCTGACCTTTAGCAGCTACAGTGGTCTGAGGCCCTTAAAATTTCTTGCCTAGACCAGCACCAAGCAGGAAATTCATCTTTTTAAGCATATTGATAACTAGAGGACTGTCAGGAAGGCTATCCTCATTCTCTTCATCACTGATAACTGCCACGTGAAACCTGCTAAATGGTTGTTTGGCTATTTCAAGCACAGACACCCGATTCTCTCTTGCTACTTTAATAGTGACTACTTGTCCATTATAAAGGATCCTAATCATTTAATGTAATGTGGACGGCACTCCTCCTAGCTTATAAAACCACGGTCTCCCAAGAAGCACAAAGAAATTCGCTGGAATAGGCAAAACTACAAACTTGACTTCAATCTCAATAGGCCCTGTCTTCACCATAGCCTTAAATGTCCTAACAGTTTACCTCTAAGAGTTGTCATAGGTAAAAATAGTAAGATCAGACTTACTTAGCATGCTATCATTTAATCCAAAGGCTAAAATTGCCACTAAGGAATAGATATTAATGGAGGACCCATCATCTATCATCACACAAGTCATGTGTTTACCATTAACCTAAGCCTTAATGTAGAGAGGACACTTATGATTCTTTCCTTCTGTAGGTAAGTTAGCATTAGAGTAAACCACGTTCTGCTCGGTTCCTCCCCTAACCAAATCCAGTAACTCAAACGGCGAGATAGTGGTAGCAACAGTAGCCTCGCTCAAAGCCTCCACCAACTTTTGTCTGTACGAAGGAGACTACATCAACAAATCCTAAATACCTATTTGAGCCTATATCTTTTCAGCTGTTTGATTATCTGATCATCATCAATCTCCTTCTCTGTAGGCACCACAGCAGAAGTTGGCTGCCTTTTAATCTCTGGGGCCATCCTTCCACTCTTTATGACTGCTTTGACTTTTTTTTCTTCCTTTACTTCTTCCTCATGTTCACTGGCTAAACTCTAGATATCAATGGGCACTAAAGCCCTTTCGTCCTCACTCTCTGTAGGAGTATCCCAACAGTTAATCATAGAAGCTGGCCAATTTTCTTCAATTGGCTTTATTACTTTTGGGGAGGAGCAAATAACGGCCAAGTACTCATTCCCATACAGATCCTTCATCACATATCACTCAAGTAAACTTGACCCAATCATGTACACTGGAGGATCACAGCATTGTAACCTCACTTCTTCTTTTTATCCCTTTTCTTAAGATTCAAAATTTGCTTGTTATCTATTAAATCCTAAATCATGTTCCTCAGAGTGCAACAATAATTATTCAGATGCCTTATGGGATGATGGTATGCATAATATTGATCCTTCTTATAGTAGGGCAACCCCTAACTCTTTGCAGGCATCGACAGTAAAGGTTAAAGCTTCCCTTTTTTAACTAACGTATTCAAAACCCAAGACAATAATTTACCTAGGTCAGAATAGTACCTCTAACTAGCCTCTATAGTAGACACCTTTACGGTCTTTGTAGCTCTGTTCTGCCTACTATTATTCCTAACAGCCTTGTTACTGTCGAAATTCCTTCTCACATTCTCACTACTTGCCCTTCTAGCTAAGTGCTCTCCTTCAGCCTCTATAGCTATATCCTTCAAGGACTCTCAGTCTTTCAAACCCTTGATTTTCAACCCATCTCTCAAGTATGGACTTGTATTCCGAATAAATAACCTAATTTATCAACTATGTCAGGTTTTCGTTTCATCTCTATCACCCTATTCCTCCACCTAGTGAGCTACTCATGGAAAGACTCATCATGCTTCTATTGGAGTAACTCAAAGCCCTTCAAGGTGACCTCTATCTTTGTGCTATAGTCATACTGCTTAAGAAACTCCTCTGTCAATAGGTCTTACTCCCTATTAGCCTGCCTATCTAACCCATGGTACCAGTATATTATAGGCTCATTCAAACTCAAGCAAAAGTACTCCACCTTCTATTTTTTGGATAAAGTGGTCCCCTTCATAATTAATATGTATTGCTTGACATACGATGAAAGATCTGAAGGGCCATTAAACCTTACCAAATCAGGCATTTTAAATCTTTAGGGTAACGGGTCATCTCTATCCAAATCCCTATCTTGAGGGTTCATCCCTCTGCCAACAGAAAATAACCTAGACATGGCTTCAATATTTTCTTTCATTTTTTTAAAAAGTTAGGTCCTCAGCACTAGGGTCTCTTATTTTCATGTTCATTATTGGAAGGATATAGTCTTCGTCCTCCTCCTCTATGAAGTCATCCTTAAATCATGCCTTCTCTCCCTCTTAGGTGGGTCTCGAAGCACAGTAGCAGCAGTTATGGCAACATTCCCAATGTGCGTTAGCATCAGTTAAGCCACCATTCCACTAATCATAACTAACATCCTTTCCTCAAACTCTTGTAAAGATTAACCTAATCTTTGATCTAAGTCATCCCTTACTATCGAAGGCCTAATAAGAGTAACATTCGTCATTTTTCTAGAAATAAAAACCTCACGGTGGTGTCATCAGCCACTTTGCCAATCTCATTTTCCCTTTTGGTCTCATTCAATTCATCATTTACCATTTCTACAGTTGTTTCCTGATTGCTTTTTGATAACTAGCTTGAACCTAACACATAACTAACTTTCAAACCTAAGTCTGAACCTAAACTTGATCTAAGCAGGCTAGATGTAGATCTTCAAACTAGGTGCTCATCTCTGGACCACCTAGATGAGTCTATGATGGCTATAAGATTCAAAGATTAGGAAATATGCATGGTAAATGATGTATAGGCATAGTATATACATGATGCATGAATGCAATGTATGATTTTGTTAGACGTCAATCACAGCCACACACAAGTAGAGCAATAGCCTTCCAACCTTATTACTCCCACATAGGGTGTCATGCGGTCTCTTTCTTAAGTAGGCTTAACCCATGACCCAACAGGGCACCCAATGGACGCATATGGTGCATGGCAGAAAATCGATAGCATAACCTCTCTAATTAAAAGCAAAGGCGTATGGATTTTGACTATTATGTATTTTGACTAACTTATACAGACCGAATTAGGCCCACTAGGGCTTAGCAGCCTTTGACCAGTACCCTCCTAACAGGTTTGAGTTTGATCAATACATAAAGGTCCACATAACAAGCAAAAAATTATTATAGTGATACAACCTAGGGGAAGTTGCTATTATCATTACATGGGCTTAAGTCAAGGGTGATGAAACTTTAGGGCTATCCAAGCATGGTCCATGCCAATAGGTCTAGCTCATCATGAGTATAACGACCGATGGATCACAATTTTATATACCATTTGGGACTAGACATAGGTCGATGGGTCTTCTTGATACCTCCTTACATTGAGTGAATGTAGGGCGTGCTTCAAGATATCACTGAGGCTAAAAAGGGATGCCTAAAATGGATGCAATAAATGCAATTTAGAAAGGAGATATGATTATAACAAAACCTAATTATAAAAAACTTAATCAAGATGCTTTATAGAGTAAGGTCTCTTTTATTCCCAGTGGAGTTGCCACTGTGATGTGCACCAGAGCCACTGCTTACTTTTAGGTTCACTCTCAAAGGCCCGCTTTTAGGGTCTGAGACCGAAGGAAGCTCACTTGACTCATAAATTGGCCACTTTGGAATAAAAAGGGATCAAGATCAATTTATTAGTGGTTGTCAACCCATAAAAGAGTCTACTAATGGGTCCAAAAGAGGTAAGTGTTATGGAGTCACCACCCAACAGAACGTTGGGAAAGGAATCTCAACCTTTTGATGCCCAAACAGAGATTGGTGTTCGAGACATCACTCTTATTAGGGATTTTGGTTAGGTGTTGTTTTATAATTAGGTTTTAAAAGTAATCTCCTCTGCTCTCTCACTTAATGTAAGTGATAGAATTTAAAGCATCCCAATCAATCAAAAAGTAATAAAGAAATACTTAAAATAAAATCCTACTTAAAATTATTATAGAGGCAAATCGTCCTATAACAACAAAATAAAAATTAATATACATATATAAATCGAGATATTGATTAAGTTCGGGAGCATTAGCTCCATCATGCACATTTATAAAAATTATAAGTTTATTCTA
Organism: Excoecaria agallocha; assembly: GCA_037975025.1. Classification (NCBI taxonomy): domain Eukaryota; kingdom Viridiplantae; phylum Streptophyta; class Magnoliopsida; order Malpighiales; family Euphorbiaceae; genus Excoecaria; species Excoecaria agallocha. The sequence goes on along the minus strand of CM075821.1, from coordinate 31,865,954 downwards.
TGTGGATTGGGGCTAAAAAATTGGATATTAGTCCATATTTTGGAAGAAAATCCAATCGACTTAATGAAAAATATTTTAATGCCTTTTTATTTTATTGTGCATAAAAATATTTTTTTACTAACTATTACAACCCCAAAAAATAATACATCCAGAATAAAATAACAAATAATGACAAAAATTAAATAATAAATAAACAAAACCATAATAAATAAATAAATAAATAAATAAATAAATAAAATAACTAAGATAACCAGGGAGTGGAAGAGGTGACCAATTCAGGAGCACGACTTCTTATGCAAAAAACCACAAACCCTTCGAAGCCATAAAGGTATCAAATACTCAAAGAAAATCACATAAAAAATGAATTAGTATTCCCAAACAACATAGCAAAATAATTACAAATTCATCTTAAATACAAAAAAATATGTGTTTAAATACATTATCATATTATGCAGTATTGAAATCGCATAAAACAATGTACAAATATGATAGGAGACGAATAAATTGCATGAAAATTACCTAAAATACATATAATACATAAAAAATGCTCAAAAAATAGCCACGGATGGACAAAGTAAAGAAAGGGATGACCACAAACAAGTGAAGGACGGGACGAGGAGATAAACCTGCGACGTCCCGTTCGTCGAATGATAGATGGGCATTCATCGGGTCATCTTTTAGTCCGTCATCCCTGGACTGTTGGGTTTCAATATAAAATTAAAACAAAATCATAGCAAAAAATAAAAACCCACCATGGATCCAAGTAATCCAATTGATTCAATAGAAGAAAAGAGTAATGATTAACAACCTCTCGAAATGCAAACAAATCGAATTTGTAGGTGCGGCCTCACGCGAAACGATACCCTCTACCGGTATCCACATGTGAATGTAATGAACAGAGTCGTCCAGGGTGCTAGCTCCCTTCCTTGGTAGTTAGGGTATATTTTTCTCTCTTTCTCAAAGTTACAAAAGAAAAATGATTTTTCTTTTCTCTCTATTAAGTGACGGCTACCACTCACCTTTTATATGCTTAAATTAGGGTTTAAAATATGTATATATCACTATATATATAAAGTTGACCTAACCCTAATTTAGAGACAGAAAACTTCGGGCCCACTTTTCTTATTAAAATAAGAAATACTTTATTTCTTATTTAAAATAAGAATAATAATATTAATCTTAATTATTATTATTATTATTATTATTATTATTATTATTTCAAATTTTAATTGATCACAAAATAAAATTTGAAATGCCCGAATTAACCCTTAGTCATTCATCACATTCTATGTGTGCAATCCAATAGATTCATATTATATTGGCAGTGGGTCCCAATCCCATCACGGGCCCACAAGTCATAGGTGACCTCTAGTAAGACATTAAGACTACCCAAATAATATGAATATCGATAATTGAATTTTAACCTAATAGAACATGTTATAATTCCTTTGTCACACAATATCTTATTTGAGCATAAGTCATGGTCCATGTCAAACTTATATAGTTCAAATATATAATTTCTCGATCTCTAAGTAGATTGATAATATCAAACGATATTGATCGCTCCATCAATTCATTTGAGCACGACCATGCATTTCTCAATCCTATTTATCGAGGGGCCCAATAGTTATCTCTCTCATAAGAGAAACAAATTTCTTCTTGATTATTCATTATCCTCTGCATAATTCTCATCATATCCAATCATAATTTTTATGATTATCCGATTAAAAATAATGTTTGATTATGTCAAAACATAATATTCGTCATGTAGGATATTGTGCTAATCTCAGGTCTAAGGATCGATAACATAACTATTTTGAGATTACTAATGACATTAACCCATATAGTATCTCATAGTGGGTCTATCTAATTCTCTGTTCTCTAACAAGTACTTATAAGTTTAATTTATGTCACCATATATAATTATCCCATGATTATCAATCAAACATATACTAGTCTTTATTTATCATTATTCATTTAATGATAAATGACTAAGGATAGTCACAATAACATTAGATTGTTATTTACAACCATTATTATAATGTAATATGCTAACAATATAATAACAGGAAGAAAATCTAATTTTATATAATGAAATGTGACATTACATAAAGGATCAAATATTTAGCCTAGGTCATATCCACTAACGTGAACAACAACAGTTACAGATTTTCATGACAAAAAATGAAAATTTCACACAAAATGCGTTTTTAGCTCTAAACATGCAATATTAGATGCTAAATCATGCCAACAACATATTAAAATACCTAATCATGCATTAATTACACCAAAATCATGAAATCATAGAATTTAAGAAAGGAAAAGTTTTACATATACAACAATAAAGGAATCTCTAAGCCTATCCTGCCTCTAGCATGTTAAATAGCTCAAAACCACATCACACCTCGATAAACATGCATATCATTCAAATATAGCAATCATAACATATCAAACCAATACTACATAATCATATGATCATGTGAATAAATTATAGAAAGAGAAAATAGGAAGGAGCCTAGAATATTATCCTCAAAAGATATTTTGACTTTATGAATTCTGTAGTCTAGATCTCAGCTTTGAATTGTGCTCATTAATTCTTAAGAAAAGTATGAAATTTGTTTGTATAAGTGTGTGTGTTCAAAAAAGGTTGATAGAGCAAGGAGTTTAGAGAGCGAATGAAATCAAGTTTTCTTCTTCTCTAAAGGTAGCTCTTAAAAAAGTGATTCCTCTTCCTTTGAAACCCTAGATTTAAGATTTTATACCTAAGGAAGAGTTTGAGTTGAATTCCAATTCAAAACTCTTCAAATCTAGAGATAAAATTCCCAAATCTAGAAGAATCTTATCAAATCAAAAACTACCTCTTTTGAAAATCTAGAAACATGGAAAAAATTGGGTTTCAAGCCAAGGACAGGCATCGTTCAATAAGAGATGGCCATCCCTCATCACTAATCTAAAATTTCCCAAAACACCCCACTATTTAGCCTATGCAAAAGGGAGGGACCCATAGACTGGCACCCTTTAAGTGACAGACGACCATTTGCCACCACTGAAGGTTCAAACTAGTTTTTTATAGATATTTTATTAAAACACTTGGCAATATTTGAAAATACTTGAAAAATCATAAAAAAATCTTTGAGAAAAAGTGAGAAATTCACGATCGGAGCTTCGAGATTCGAACCTTGTTGTCAGTAATATGTTATTTCCTCATCATTAAGTAACCCTAATCTAGGCTACCTTGGGTCATGGTGTTTACACCAGATCCAAGAAATAGTTAACCCAAAACCCTAAAATTTTCGAAAGAGCCTAAGGCTTGGATACCTTATTAGAAAACATAAATGGAAAAAATGGAAGAAAATATGTTTCTCTAGTTAAATCTCTTAAGAGTTTACACTATCTATGTATATAAGAAGAAAAGTGAAAAGTATATCTATACTAGGTGGAAAAGGCTATACACTAGGGAGAAAATGCCACACTAAAAAACAGGTTACATAAAAAAGCTTAAATCTAGCTATTTACACTATCCAGTAATAAAGCTCCTTGTGGCCAAGGTGTATAGCAGGCTGTATGCTCATTTTTTATCTCAAGACTCCAAAACAAGTTTAAATGAGCATACTTTGTACTTTAAAGGCAAAATAAAGAAAAGTTAATTAGGATATCAATTTATGTTGATGATTTGATGATTATAAGTAAAGATCCACTTGCAGTTCAAGAAATGAAAGCTAAAATGTTACAAAATTTTAGAGATATCTGATTTAGGAGAGATAAAGTTTGATAAAAGAAACTTTAAAAGATAATTTATGACTTTTGTTACATAGATAAGAGTCACACACATTGGAATTATCAGAGAATGAAATTTTATTGCTGGTTAATATTTGTTTTTGAACTGGAGGAGAAGGATGGCTAAGACATTTATGCCAAGTTTTAAAAGATAGAGCAGCTCATGTTGAGGGGTTGAGAGAAAGCTTCTTGATGGATGGAGCAGGAGTTGACCACTCATACAAGTAGTGTCTACTCTAGCCTTTCACTAAGGATGCCTCTATATTCAAATCCTTCACAAGAAAATAGTTAGAAAAAAAACTCAATTGAGGTATCATTTTGTTTACAGAATTGAGAGACAAATATTATATCTTTTTTTATTATTAAAGGAGCACATAAAGCATTATCCAATGTAAAATTCAATAGAAGAAAAATCTATATGAAAGATAGGAATTCCATTACCATACCAACAACAACATCTTAATTTCTAATATAGTTGGAATGCATAAAGAGGTTTTGGAGATCAGAAGTGATGTGATGTGTGGTCCCCAAGTTAACAACCTAATTATTGGTAGTTGAGTTTCCATCAACAACATTAGCTTAAGGGTGAGAAAGGTGGGACGATGGCTAGTCTCAAGAATGATAGTTATTTGCAATATGTCCAGTATTATCACATAGTTGACAAATAATTCGAGATTGGTTTTGATTTCCCTGATATGAGTTTGAATTCCATATGGGTGAATAGTATTATGGGTTTAGAGAATTCATACCTCGATTATAAGGAAGTTGCTGAGTGTTTTTTCCATTAGAGTTACCTTTTGATGAGTAGGTGAAATTGTTATAGCCACCACGATGTCCTCCACAACCACCATGACTTTTATGGTTGGTTTGATTTTGAATCAGCTATGCTGTAATTTGTACATCTTATTATTTTAGCTTTTTATGATTGTGAATTAGTTCCTTACCTAGCAGTTTGTCATAAAATTCCTTAAAGGTGACAGGAGTATCAGGAACTCAAACTGTTACTGTCAGTTCTTTGAATTCATTGGCTAAACCATTCAAGGTGTAAGACATAATTTGAGAATCATTTAAGGGATGCCCAATCATTATAAGATCATCAACAAGACTTTTTACTCTGCTCATGTAAACAACAACATATTTTCCTTCCTTTTTATTTGTCGTAAGAGAAGATATGAGAGAGAGCATCTTGGTGTTAGATCTATTAGCAAAGCTAGTCTTTAATTTCTTCCATGCATGAGCTGAAGTGGCATAATTATTTATTGTTATACTTATTAAGCTGTTAATAGTAGCTTGAATGCTAAGAAGCACAAGCCAATCTTGATGAGTCCGAAAAGAAAAGTTAGAATCAGTTTGAGGTTGACGTGAGCGAGTAATTAACAAAACCAAAGAGTATATAACCGAAGAAGAGATTGGTCATTTGAGACTTCCATGATAAATTTTTTGCAAGTTTGAATGGGATCTGAAGGGATGCATTAAGAGATATCAGATTTTCATTAATAGGAAGAACATTACCTTAAGTCATGATGTATATAGGTGCTAAAATACTGGTATGTTCTTTAGAGCTAGAAGAGTCTTCTTTGGGTGTTGTGTCTGATAGGGAAGTACCTATTGCTATTGAGAGAAGAGAGAAAATTGATGATGAGAATGGGAGGATCAGCTTCTCTCTACTGATACTATAAAGAATTTTAATGAAAAAATGAATTCTATTATTTGATACAAAAGTCACAATACATATACAGCCAGGAAAAGATACAATGCCACTAATCTAACACTAATTTAAGCTACACAAAAAGGAAATATGATCACCCAAATAAAGGAGTTACAAATAATAAAATGATATAATAATCTCCATTGATTATGATCTCGATTTCGTACTTCTATACACAAAAAAATACGATTTACCTAAATTAGACTTGACAGCATCTATGTAAGTGTAATTTCTTTGTTCAATAATAGGATCACTAGTCTTGTGTCATTGAGAAAGTAGATTAGAAGTGTAAAGATTGACAAGGGCAAAAAATTAGCATTAAACCCAACTCAATTGCCCTATGGCCCAAGCCAATGATAGCACTCTTGACCTTATCACAACTGTTATAATATGGGAGGCTTTTGTCCAAAATGTTCCTACACCATCCATTTCAATCTCAATCTTTATGCAGCAACAACATCATACTCAACTTCTGCTGAAGATTAAACAATAATATTTTACTTTTTTGTGATCCATTAGAAAATGCTCGAACTTAAGGAACAAGAGTAACTAGACGTCCTTTTGTAATCATCCATACATCCACCCCAATCAATATCTGAATAACCAATAAAATCTCTATGCCTTACAATTTTATACCAAATTCAATCATCTTTTGTCCTTTTTATGTACCTCAACACCTTTTTAGTAGCTCTAAAATGCTTAATACTTGGATTTTGCATATACTGGGACAACAGACTAGCATAGGACATCAAATTTAGTTTGGAAGCATTAAGATATAATAAACTTCTAATAAGACTTCTATAAAGTCTCAGATCTACCCTTTTTTTCATCATTATCCTATATTTCATTCACAACAAGTAGAGTTGAAATGAATTTGCACCTGTCAACCTTGATTTTTTTCAACAAGTTTCAGCATACTTCATTTAAGACAAGAAAATTCCTTCATCAAATTGAGTAATCTCCAATCCCAAGAAAGACTTTAATAAAAGCACAAAATTAGGATCATAATCGATGGAGAATATTATCTCATTTTATTATTTGTAACTCCCTTATTTGGGTGATTGTATTTCCTTTTTATGTAGCTTACATTAGTGCTAGATTAGTGGCACTATATCTTCTCTTGGATGTATATATATTGTGACTTTTGTATCAGATAATAGAATTCATTTTTTCATCAAAATCCTTTGATATATATTGTAAAGTTTTTTAAGGAAAAGTATTGCTACAAGAAAATTTCTAGAATTCTTTGTGCTTTTAGTTCTCTCATTTATCATCTTCATCTTCCACTTCTAGCACTTTACTTTTGTTTAAATTTGATTTTGATTTTATTGTTTTATGTTCATATTTTTAGAAATAATTATGATTATGTTTGTTCGAATTTTTATTATAAATATGTAAGTTTTATGAATAAATAAAATGAGAGGCAAAGTTTTTTTAGTTTCAAAGTTTTATATTTCTACATTTTCTCTCCTAAACAAATAAAAACCAACAAAGTGGTATAAAAGCCTTCTTTCTTAAGGATTGAAACAACACACATAAAAAAAAAATATTCATGGAAGGTCAAATGAATTTTCCACAAATGCAACAACCAAAATTTGATAAAACAAACTTTCAAACCTAGATAGTACAAATGAAAGTCCATCTTGAAGGTTTGGACCTTTATGATGTTATAGAAAAAGATTCTGAAGTTCCTCTATTAGGAGCCAATCCAACAGTAGCTCAAATTAAAATGCACAAAGGAAAAAAAAAGGCAAAGAAAGTTAGAGCCAAAGCATGCCTATACTCAGCTGTTTCACCTTTAATTCTCTTCAAAATTATACAACTCAAGTCCACTGTAGAAATTTGGAGGTATCTTGAAAAAGAATATCAAGGAAATGAGAGGGTAAAACACATATGTGTGATAAATTTATTACGCAAGTTTAAAATGCAAAAATAAAAAAAGAGTCCGAGACAATCAAAAAGTACGTTAACAAGCTTCTTAGCATCATCGAAAAGATAAGATTACTTGGTAAGGTATTTTTTGAAGAAATGACAGTTGAAAAAATATTTGTTACATTGCTTGAAAAATATGAAATTACAATTTCTACTTTAGAAAATACTAAATGATAAATATCAAAATTTCCCAGAATGAGGATAGATCATTAACAAAAAAAGGAAAAAGTTCACCTGAATAGGACATGTGGTGTCCGATCAGATGGGAAGCTTCAGGAACCTACAAAAAAGGACTAACCCAGTCAGACTGGGCATTAATGCTCCGATGCTTAAGTTAGCAATCCGAATAACTAGAGAAAATATAAAAAGAGAGCTAAAAAGAGACCAAGTATATGCATTTTGAATAAACTTGCCATATTTATAGAGCTAAAGTCTTAAAATATATTATTTTGATATTGGGCCTTTTCTGGAGGCCTTAATGGGCTAGACTCGGCTTTTTATTTTACATTTTATTTTTTTGTGCATTATCATTTATCCCCCCCCCCCTTTGAAGGGTCGATTGATTTCATGAAGATTGAGGATTGTGGCTTGGTCTGATTAGAATAAACGCCTCGATCGGGAATAGCATCAATCATGACAAGTAAAATCATTAGTAAAACAAATTGGGATAAAAGCGTCGATTGGGAATAGCATCGATCGAGGTAAAGAAAATTATCAGTCAAGAAGATTGAGATAAATGCATCGATCAGGAATAGCATCGATCGAGGTAAATAAAATCATCAGTCAAGAAAATTTGAATAAATGTGTCGATTGGGAATAGCATCAATTAAGGTAAACAACATCATCAATATAACTGAGTTGAAAGACAAATATAAAATTGTAATATAAATGTACTTGCAAAAAGTATTTATAAGTCGTAATAAGCTTAAACTATGTTTGTTTCTCTAAATCTAGGATCAAGTCGCATGTAAACTTGCTTACATGAGTGATACCAAGATTTTGGTTAAAATGGTATATTTTCAAAAAGAAATTTAACACATTCACTTTAAAATAATGAAAAACTAGAAGCAAATGCTGACACCTATCAATTAATGAAATAATCAAACAATTACTGGTCAATAAACTCACTAGGCAATACATTTCGAAGATGTGAGGATGGATATTTTACTTAGCTCTACAATCAGTCAATCTATATGTGCTTTTAATTCTACAAAAAAGAAAGGCATGTTAATTGGTGTAGGGGAAAGTGATCTTACCTGGGGATGTTGGCCTTTTTCACCTCGTGGTTGTCCGGGCGTGCTCTGCGTTTCTTTTGGTTGAAGTAAAATCTGCCTTTCGACTTATTTTGCTTCTTAAATTCCTGAATAAATCTATATAATTTTTACTACCTGCACCATCGCTAATTACTGTTCTCAATTGAGTGTGTCTGATGGAACCTCATTCTCTGGAAGAAATATGCTACATATGCCTCCTTCATGTAAAACTCGGGGAAAAGTTACCCTTGACATCAATGTCATAACATTGGACATTTTGACTTTAACGCTATCCATGGATTCCAGGTTAAGCAAATCCATCCTTTTAGCTATTTTTATGTCTAGATTGCTAATTGGTTCCAACTTGAACAAGCCCCCATAAACATGAAAAAATAAAACCCATATGTATTTCAAGTCAATGTTTTTTTGCAACAATTGACTCAAGTAGGTGTGTTGAAAATGAGTCAATTGAAATCAATAAAGATTAAGTCAAAGATTAAAGTAGGAAAGTTAGAATTTTTTATGTTTAAACTTATTTTTGATTTTATTATTTTATGTTCATATTTTTAGGAATAATTTTGATCATGTTTGTTAGAAGTTTTATTATAAATATGTAAGTTCTATGAATAAATAAATGAGAGGCCAAGTTTTTTTAGTTTCAAAGTTTTATATTTCTATATTTTTCTCTCCTCAATAAATAAAAACCAACAAACACACACACATATATTTCAAAATCCTATAGCGATCGAAAATAAGATAAGAGGAAGGGAAAATAAGAAAAAAGAAAGGAAAAAAAGTAATGAGTGATAAGAGAGTTGTTTGTAATGAGAGATGGAGAAAGAGAGATAGAGAGTTGCTATTGTGAGAGGCACAACGAAGAGAAGAAATGGTGGTGAGAATTGTGGAAGGAGATGGTGTAGGAGACAGCAATAAGGTTATATAAGTAAAAAGCAAATTTTATAAATATATTTGTCTAATTTTTCCTTATTTAAGACAACCAAATTGTAAAATATAAAAGATGAAATAAGGCAAAAAAAAAAAGTGAACAATCAATAATAAAACTATATCAATAGTATAAAGAAGCTCTAAACAAAGAACTATTAATTTAGACACAAAATAACTAAGCAAGCCAATTAAAAAAATGACACCTCAATAACAAACTTCCAACCTGTTAGGATTGTGGGCCTATTTTGATAGTAAATTTTAATGGTGACTCATTAGAAATAATCAAAGTATAGGAATTAAAAAATACACACAAAATTTACGTGATTCGGCAACAAACCTACATTCATGTTAAAAGAATAGCAATGAATTCAGTATATGAGATGAACAAAATACAAGTAAAATAACTTTCAAAATCCAAAATCCAATTATACCCATTCTCACAAATGCTCTTTTAAAAAAGATTTGATTTTACCTCTATATTTATTAGAGCAATTAACTATATTGCTTAATAAAATTTCACAAAACTCTCTCAATTTTATGCTTACAAATACCTAAAGAGCGCTTGCTTTTATAGGCAAAGATTCCTGCATGTTGTGCCACCGACTTTAATACTAATTTTGGTGGCCTTGAAATTTAATGATCGTGACTAGACAACTTAAAATTTAGTGGCCACTTATTCAATATTTGCTGCTACTAATATTAGGAAAGGACAAATGGTGCAGCAGTGCTTTTGACAAAGAAAATGAGTTAAAGTCCAAAAAATTCATGGCATATTTGACATGACCCTACTTCCCTATAAAGACAAAAACAATATTTGTTATATATATTGCAAACCCCACAAAATAGGGACGTGCATCAATCGAATTCGGACCAACCCGAACCAAATCCAAACAATCCGAAATCTAAAAAAAATAAAACTTTCCATCTGAACCGATCCTAATTATTAACCGGGATCCTACCCAATCAACCCCACTTTTTTCGGCCCTTACCCAAATAACCTAATCAACCCATATAAGAAGAAATCTATTTAGCCAGCATTATAGATGAGGAAACATAAATGCATATTGAACAAAAGATAACAAGAAATCCCAAAAAAAAAAAAAACAGTAATATAATCCATTAAGAAATTTCTAATTGATAATATCCCAAACACATCCATTAAATTTCTACACTTTAGACTTATAAGAGAGAACAGAAAAAAAATGAGAAATATAGAAAGTTTACAGCAAATACTTCTCTACCAAACATATCCAAATAATCCAAAAATTAACTAGCAAATACAATAAAAATTGTTTATGTGGCTTACCTGCCATTCTTCTTCTAGCGTTTCTAACCAAGAAAACCAAAAAAATAAGTGAACCATCTACTTTCTAATTCTCCCAGAAAATCAACCAGATTTTTTTGATGAAATTGAAACCCAAAACAAATAATTGCTTCTCCATGATTACCATGACCTAATTTCTCCTCTTAGCTGTACGATGAGGTAAGGTTATGACCTTTTCTTGAATCAAAAGATTATATTTTTAATTTCATAAATTGATGGAAAAAAAACCGAAATCTTTCTTCTGAACACAAAAAGGGGAGCGAATCGAAGAAAGTTAAATTGATTGAATGGGAAGATTATGAGCTAAAAGCCGCGAGGTTGTGGAGCTTGTCCTCTGCCCTTAAAGAAGTGAAGATCAGCGATGACAGCAGGTGGTGTTATGCAGAGGTCGATGGCAACAACAGGTGGCATCATGCATTGGTCAGCAGCTACTGTAGGCGACGACTAAAGTAATGAAGATTTGGAGATGGATTAGGGTTTTGAAAGGGAAGAGAAAGATTAGCAAACTAAGGAAATAAGGGATAAGAAGCTTATATAGTTCGAATTATTGGTCGGGTCGATTCAAGAAGGTTTTCATTCGATCCGAACTCGAAATTTCTCAATTTTTTTAACCCAAATTGACCCTAATAACCTCACCCAAATACCTTAGGTCAGTTTGGATTTTTCGGATCAATTCGAGTTTTTCACACTCCTACCAAAAAATATAGACACTATATACAACAAACCCAATAAAGACTTCTTTAACTTGTAGACCTATTTAGGAGTAGCCTTATGGTGGAGCTATATAAACTTTTCCTTCAAGGGTGCCATAAAGAAAAGTATTATTTATGTCTAACTGGTGGAGAAACTACTTATCGTTGGCAATAATGGCTAAAAAAAGCTTCACAATAATTGACGTGACCACTGGAAAGAAGCTCTCAAAATAGTCAATATCTTCATTTTGATCATGCCTCTGGTTTACTAGTCTGACCTTATATCTATAAATAGAGCCATTAAGGAGGAATTTCACCTTATAATAAACTCATTTTGTTCCTCTAACATGCTTGTCATAAGGTAATGAAGTTAAGTCGCAAGTTTCATTAGCTTTTAAGCAGTGGCGACGCCACTTGAAAGGAAAGGGGGGCAATTGCCCCCCTTAATTTTTGAAAAAAAAAATTAATAATATATATATATATATATATATATATATATATATATATATATATATATATATATATATATATATATATATATATATATATATTAAATAGATCATTTTGCTCCCACTTAAAATTTTATTTTTACCCATCTTTTCTTAACTTGTTTCTTAAGTTTTTAATCAATCAACCCTTTTGTATTCCCACTTCTATTGAAACAAAAAAATACAAAATTTTATTCTTATCTCTTCAAATTTTTAAAGGAAAATCAGATGAATTTGAGAAGCAACTAAGTACTATTGCAAAGATTTATCTTTAATTTAAGGTTAGTAATTTAATTTTATAATTTTTTTTTTTGCTTTTATATCTCTAATATCTCTTAAAGGTTAGTAATTTATTTTTTACAATTTTAGGTTTTTACTTAAAATCTATTCTTCTTGATTGATGATTTCGTTGCTTAAAATCTGTTCTTCTTGATTCCATTCTAATTTCTTATGCTCTTAACTGTTTGATAATTGATTGATTATAGTTATGCTAGTTTAAAGGTCCAAGTGTCTAGCAGAAGTTTTATTTTTCCTTTGTGTTTGAGGCTCTGTTCCTTGGTTTTTTATAGTACTTTCCATTTTGGCTTCATTAGGTTGTTATATCAATAGTTTTTTTTTTTGCTTCATTGGGTTGTTGTATAAATAATACATATTTTGGACCCCGCATAATACTTTATGGTCATGACTTTCGGAATAATACTTTATGGTCATCTTTTAATATGAAAATTTTTGCTTGATTTGTAGTTTTGTCGTCAATTAACCTTCCTTTAAGAATATTCTAACAATTGGGTTTGGACTTGTTTTGTAGTTTTGTTCATAGGTCTGGCTGTTTTTGGTTTTTTGGTACCAAGGGTTATATGGTTCTACATTCGGGTTTGGTTGATTGGGTAGCAATTAGGTGATGGCAGGTTTATATATTAACAGAGGTTTATATCTTTTTTTTTTGGGTTTGGGCTGGTTTGTTGTTTCTTTTAGCAGTGGTTTTCTTTTTTTTTTTTTGTTGTTCTTGGGACTGTCAATCCCTTATGTTCCTGCTCTTTGATCTGTTGTTCGGCTCACTAAGTTTTGCAATACATTATTCAGCTTATCAAAATAATAATAATAATAATAACAACAACAACAACAATAACCGATTAATTATTATTATTATTATTATTATTATTATTATTATTATTATTATTATTTGTATTTGTATTTGTCAATAGTTACTAATTCTTTTTTATTATTTTTTTAGTCATGGAAAGATATTATTATAAGAGGAAAACTATGGATGAAACATTGCCATTAATTCAAAATCAAGAAAGTCATGCTAAAGAGAGTCAGAATTCAAGTACTTATGAAGTTGATTTAGCAAATCTTTCATTCGATCCTACATTATGAAAGCCAATTATGGATTATCATCCAAACATAAGAGATGAAGTTCGAAGAGCATATCTTCAAAAGAGACCTTGTCAACCTTGTGATCATAATTTTAAACAAACTTTACAAGGTAAAGTGTTCAGGAGATTTAATCCATCTTGGTTTGATGAACACCGTACATGGTTGGAGCATAGTAAGGTGAAGGAAGCAGCATATTGCTTGTATTGCTACCTTTTTCAAATCAAATAGTAAAGGGCATGGAGATAGTTGTGTTGCATTTGTCTTGGAAGGTTTTAGTAACTAGAAGAAAAAATCAAAACTAGAAGAACACATTGAAGGTCCTAATAGTGCACACAATCGAGCTTCAAAGAATTGTCAAGTTTTGATGAATCAAAAGCAACATCTTAATATTGATGATATGCATGTTGCTCGGGGGAGGTCTCAACGTAATGTTGATAAAGTGACAAACTTCCATCATTTTAAGGTTGAGTTATTTTGTGCTACTATAGATATGCAACTTCAAGAGCTTGATAATAGGTTTAATAAGGTGAATACGGAGTTGCTTTTTATGTTTTGCATGTTTAAGTCCAGCGAATTCATTCTCTGCATATGACAAAGGCAAGTTATTTCGTGTTGCTCAATTTTATCTTATTGATTTTTCTACTATCCAGCTCATAATTTTTGAAAATTAATTGGAAATATATATCATTGACATGAGATCTAGTAGTGAGTTTTCAAATATTACAGGAATTGGTGATCTTGCTGAACAAATGGTGCAAACAAAAAAGGAAATTTTATATCCTTTGGTTTATAAACTCATCACTTTATCACTTATTATACCCGTTGCGACTGCAACAGTTGAAAGAGCATTTTCTGCTATAAAATTTGTAAAAAATCGATTACGTAACAAAATGGAAGATCAATGGATGACTGATTGTTCGATCACTTATATTGAAAAAGATGTATTTAATGCTATTGATAATGAAGTTATTATTTATCGTTATCAGGATATGAAAACTCATAGACAACAATTGTAATTTTTTTAAATATGTTAATAAATATTTTTCTTTATTTAATAATTTATTTATAGTATGTATGTTATATTTTTTCTTTTAAGTATGACTTATATTTTTGCCCCCCTTGATTATAAATCATGGCTTCGTCACTGCTTCTAAGGCATGTAATCCTCTTTGCATAGCATTTGCTCGTGCCTTGTGCTAAATAGCTTGTTTATAGAAGCTAAGTTCTGCCGCTTGGTTAATATTTGTAAGAAAAGCCAAGTATAATGAGGCAAAATTGGTTGATTGGTGATAAGAGTAAGTGTAGGGGGTATATTTACCCAATGGTTGTTGAGTTAAGCTCTTGTGCAGAGTAAAAGGTGCTACTTGAGTGGTAACCAATGTTATTAAAATCAGACCGATCGGTCGGATCGATTTAACTGTAAACCGCTAGTTGGTCTGGTCGATTTAATTTATAAAAATCGAACTCACTAAAAATCTAAAGGACCCATTTTGAACCAATTAAAAACCGGTTAAATTAGTAAAAATCGGGTTGAAAATTGAAAAAATCAGGTAAAATCAGAATAAACTGGTTTGAAACTAAAAAAAACCAAAATTTATCCAAAATATCTATACAATATTATTTTTTGCTAGAAAAAAAAATATAAGTATAAATACAAATAATTAAAATTTAAACAAAATTTGATGAATTTTTTTATGAATAAAATAAAAATTATAATTTATATTTGATGAATTTCTTTGAATATTTGCAGTTTTTTACTATATTTATCTTAAATTTTTGTTACAAATATTGAATTATTTGAAAATATTATTCTATTATTAATGTTTGATGATAAATATATTTTTAAATTATTTTTAATTTTTTTATATAGTGATATTTTCATAATATTTATATAAAACTTAAAAAATAATATTATTTTAAAAAAATTCAGTTGAATTCTAACGAACCGGTCAAACCACGAATCCTTTAGCTTTTCGGCTCTTTATCGGGTCCAGTTTTAATAACATTGGTGGTGGCATTGTAACAAACAAAGTCGTGCATTTGGGTAGGTCTGGATTTGAGCCTTATGCTAACCCTTATATAGGAGTAGGAGTTGGCAGTAGAGGAGAATTCGAACTACCAGCAGTTATTTGAGAGTCTGATAGCAATTCAGGACCTAATAAGATTAGTTGCTCTTTGAAAGAGGTACAAGAATATGAAAATTCATCAAATGTGAGATGAAACTTAGGTAGTGGGGTAACATGAGTCTCAGTACATGATTGCTCACAAGTCACTTTCATAAAAAAAAAAAAAAAAAAGGACACCTCTGTATATGTGGATAATATGTCTGTAAATCATGTGCTTTATAAGTTTTCTTATCTGTTGCATACCCTAGGAGAACCCACTTAATGGCCCTAGGATTGGCAGATTCTTAGAGATGTAACATAAACACTCAAAGCTTCTTAAATTGTTGTAATATGGTTGAGAGCTATACAAAATTTCAAAAGGAGTCTTCCAGTTTAAAGCTGAACTAGGAAGCCTATTTATAATATGAAATGCAGTTAAAATGGCATCTCCCCGTAATTTTCTTGGTACTTTAGACTGAAACAACAAGGCCTTTGCTATCTCCAATAAATGTCTATGTTTGTTCTCTACTAATCCATTTCCATTTTGTTGTGGAGTGTAAGAGAAAGAAATTTGATGGATAATCCCCAAAGACCCAAACTTTGCCATTGCCTAATCTCATTAGTTTGACTACATAATGAAATTGGGTATTCACCATTTTCAAGGACTATAAAAATAGAAGGGGTCTATGACTTATGATGTAAAAGGAAATCCACGATGATAAATTGTGACCGTTGGATCGATTGTTACCGTCTACGCTTTAATTGTCTATATATAGTTAAAATATAATGGGGCCCATATTTGTTGGCTGTTTGTAAGGTTCCCGAAGTTCCATGTGCATCAAGTAAAAAACATGCTTAGTCTTAATTCTGCCGGAAGCAAATAGCAGCCCGTGTTGTTTAACCATATGAAAAATGTCACAATGTTGATTGTATTGGCAATAGCAATGATCACGGGGCGGGGCGAAACGGTGTCCGATAGTATTTCGAGGCAAAAATTTCCCCCATCTCTGTCTCCGTTCCTGCAAAAAAATATATATTTTTTTTAAAATTCAATTATAATTAAAATATAATATTTAAAAATTAATTGTAATTGAAATATAATATTTAATAATTAAAAAATATAAATTTAATTACAAATTAAATTAATATAAATTTTAACAATTGATAAAACTAAAAATTAAATATAATTTAAAACTAAATTATATAAAAATAATTAAATTTAATTATTAAATTTCGGAGACGGAGAAAATTCGAGACGAAAATTACAATTTCCGTTTCTATCCCGAACTCTAAGTCGAAAAATATTTTACTCCCGTCCCTGCCCCCATGAAAAAAAGTTGTAGAAATTTTTCACCCCATTTGGGGTAAATTCCCGTTTTTCACCCTATGATCATCCCTAATTGACAAGGTTTATAAGCGAGACCGTTAATATGTTTCAAGATAGAACTAGAAGCATGACCCAATCTTTGATGCCACGCATAAGCATAATGCTCAGTTTTGCTATTTGAATAAGCAAAAAGTGGTGTCGCAAGGAAACACCTAGATTGGGTCTTTGACTTATTTATGACTTCAGGAGTAAAGTACATATAGAGATCCTAGGACTACCCACTGCAATCACCTCACCATTCTTCGGATAAAAAAGAAAAACCAGGTTAGAGGTTTTGGTTGTCCCATTTACAGATAAAAGGTTAAAATGAAGAGTAGGAACATAAAGAACATCGTTCGATGTCAGTTTGGCATTCAGTTTCACATTTCTCGAATAATTAACAAATATGGCGGTCCCATCTGGGAAAGGAATAGGGGATCTAAGCCAAAGTTATTCACATCAATCAATACGCTCTTGCTATAACACATATATATGTGCTAGCTCCTGTGTCTGTTTTCTAGTCATTAGAACTCAATTTGTCACCAAGATAAGAGAGCATGTTGCATAGATATACCTGCAAAATTTTCAGCATATGCAAAAACATTGTTTGTTTTGGTTCTGTAGGCATCTTCCTTTTCATAATTTTGGCTACCTCTTCTTGACTGATGCAAGAAAACTGGCTCTTTGCCAGATCAAGAGGCGTCTCTGCTGCATATACCAGATTAGTTGTTGCCTCTTAGAATCACCGGTCCCTTTCTGATTCTTCAGTTCTTTCCACCAATCAAGATACCCATGCAGCTTAAAACAAGAGTCCTTTAAATATCCAAGAGCATTACAATGTAACCTGGTTGGATTTTCAATATATTCCAGAGGATGAGTATTATTTATTTGCCACTTATTTAGGGTTGGAATCGTATGAAATGGAATTTGCTTGTTCCATATCACGATGAGATTTGTAATTTTCCATGCATCTAAATTTAAAAGCGAAATAGCCTAGCGTTTAGTTCATTTTATTTGATCTACATGTTTCTGGTCAAAAAATAAAAGTTTTTATTCTTTATTTAACTTCTTTTTACTTTTAAATAAGTTTTGAGGATTAATTTTGCATCTTCAAGTTCTGTATTCAGTCTCGAATAGAATACACATTCCACACAAATCACTTCAGCAAATTTTATAAGAAGAATATTTGTAGAACCCACTAACCGGCAAAATTCAGTGCTACTGCAGAGTCTGTACAATGCCATTTTGAGCATTTTCACTTGTTAACTGGAACAGATGGAATCAATTCCTAGCTATCTCCGATGCCATTCAGACAAGGTGGCATGCCAGCTCCATAATAGAAATATGCCATTATTTTTGAAAACTCATCAGCACATCGAATTTCTGTACCATCAAGATGGATATACAATTTGTTCAATGGCAGTAATAAAGCAAAGGTGAATAAAGGCACCATTTCTCAAAATATAAAATTACCTTTCTCACGGTATAGGATCCTTCCAGCTTTAGTAAATATAATTTCTGGGAAGCTGGACACTTTGAGGGCAGCGGCCAAATCAGTCTCAACCACAGCATCAATTGCCACACACTGTATTTGACGAATAGAATATAAGAAATGGGGACCTCCACAGAAAGGAACTGAATGTATGAAAGCAAATGTATGGCTTTACTTACTCTTGGTGAAGGTAGCCTGCAGTTCCATATGATGTGCACAGCCTTATCCAGTTCATCTCGAATTCTTTCATTGTCCTTTGGTCTGGTCAGAATACAATATTTAGGTTAAACATTTGAGCAACTGAACCATAGATACAACATAGACTAATTGAAAATTGAGTTTACCTTTTTTTACAAGCATTAAACACATCATCACAAAAAGTCATATCAGATATTAAACCTTTCATGCTTCATGCTCACTAAGTAGGTACTGGCATCTATTTAGGTCAGTTATTATATCGATTTTCAGATAAAAATGAGAAAGGATAAGAGCTATAAGAGGATATGAATCTCATATTTGCAGCACTCTTATAAACCAGAACATAATAAGTATATAACAGGAAACTTAACACATTGCATGGGAGTTTTAGGGTAAATGGATAGGAAAGGAAAAGAAGGTGAACAATTGGAATGCAAAGGAATCGTGAGCGCTATCACCTTGCTTGGTTGTTATTAAATAAAAAGAAAAGCTCTGAAATCTGAGGTTAAGAAAAATGGGTGCTAAGACATGGATGAATCCGGTGATTTCCACTAACCTCCATTGTACATTTATAACAAATTCGCAAACAAGGTTAGGAGATTAACCTTCATTTATATCTCACATTAACCCCCTCTAAGAAACTCCTAAGCCCAGGTTCTGAAAGAGGAATATCAAAGTGAACCTTGCATCAGTTAACCAGGAATGGAAGAAAAATCAATTGTGTGGACAGTGTAGCTTAGCTTTGTAAGAGAATTAAACACAGCATCTTTAACTTTCAAAAGTAAAATCAACAAATCATAAAAAAAAAAAAAAAGGAGTGACCTTTTATAGCGATTATGTACAAGGATGACCAAAGGACTGATGTCTTTGAACACAGTCTCCTCCCATTCTGCAGAAGTTATATCTTTGATGGGAACAATGTAATTATCATCTTTCCACACTATTTCATTCTCATCATCATAATTCTCATCTTCATCTTTCTTAACATTCTTGATCGTAATCTTGTTAAAGAATTGACCCAGGTTGAATCCCCATCCATCAGCATCATCAGGCCAATCAGGATCATCCTCCTCCACTACAAGGGGGTAATCAGCTAAGAGCTTTTGCATCTTTATTTTTTTTTCTTCAGGATCAAGCTCATCCTCAACATCAGGATACTTATTAAGCACTTCTCTAATTTTTCTTCTCCATTCACGCCTCTCTTCAGCATTCATAAGATATGGGTCATTCACCTCACCTTCTCTTGCTGTGGGTTCATCCTCATCCTCATCAGTATCACTAGATTCTTCCCATTTCTTTTTCTTTCCATCATCGTTTCTGGATGTTTCAGCTATTTGAGAAGCTCTTCCTGCAATACGCCTTGATCTACAACCCTGAAGCTTATAGCAAAGCAAGTACTTTCCATGAGAAATTGTTTCAACTAAGGGAAAAAAAAACAAAGAATCATTGCTTAATAAAAACAAACAGCTAGGAATGAACTTAAAAGGGAACCTTTAAAAAATTTGATGAGTAACTTGAAGAGCAGCAAGAAACCTCAGCAATGCTTTGTTTTGCTCGAAAATGAGAGCCAATACCAGAAGCTGAAGGAAAGCCTTTCAACTTGTTGTCATATGCAGGTGAAAACAATTTCTGAAAGCTCAATGTATGTTGCAACGCCATTTCTACAAATAATTTTCCATTGAAAATAACAACAGTTAGTAGCATTTCTAGCAACAAAAATTTTTAAAACCAATTCAAACTAATGTTCCCCTACACAATAAATTCGTGTTCAAGTGTTTCCATGAAAGTTCAAACAAGAGTGAGTCCCTGCAAAAAAATAACACTGTTTGAACAGGACACGAGGGACAGTTCAACACATGCTGTCCAGAAGTGAATGTAACGCCAGAGACAGTATAAAACATAGACTAGGCCCAGTAAATTGCTTAGCTTCGAAGCCGGAGCAGTGTGATATTCTGAAAGGAGATTTTTTCGTTAAAAGTGTCAAATTATGAAGATTGCCCACTGAATTTGGTTGCATCCGCAAACTACGCAAATTCTCAAAAACTGGTTAATATTTTTTTATTGTCCAATTGCTACAACCCATCAAAGATGGGATTTTTTTTTTCCTCTATAAAGATGCAGGTTCTGAATTCTAAAATCAGTGGTCATTACCAGTTACACACTTTTAGTCTAGTCCTATAAACAATGATAAGGAAGAGTCATTTTCAAAAATTCTTTCTTGAAGGGCTCAATATTTCTTTTCTTTTTAATTGCATTGGAGGGTTCTGAGGTTTCTCCGGGAAACAGAATTTCCAGTATTAAGATTCTCATACGCTGAAGTTTATAGAAAGCACACTAGAGAGAAGATGATTGAATAGGAGACGAAGAATAAGAAAAGCTCACCAGTTGGTTATTGGGCGACTGCAGTCGAATTTGAAAATTGCTTAATCTTCTGCCTCTGGCAATTGGTCCAACCTAAAACCCCAACAATAGAGCAGCGCACATGTTTTTGCACTGGGGGAAATTGAGGATAAGCCTCTTAAAACCCCTCAGCCATATGGATGGAATACACACCCTTGGATATAATAGCTTTAAATCTAAGCCGTTAGCATTTAAATACTCAATCTTTTTACCGGCAAACCTTATAAACCGGTTACATAACAAAAACAAAAGAATCTTTCTTCTTCTTTGGTCCAAGTACTTTTTTTACTGCCGTTCGCCGGCCACACCACTGAAAGTGCAAAATTTCATCAGGGAATGACAAGGGCATAAATTGGCCTCGCAGATGCATATGCTGATTGCTGACGGAGATTTTTCTTTAGTTGATGAAAATGGTCTCTATAACCTTTTTACGGCGAGATAATTAACCAATGAATATCTTGAACACCCTAAAACTATTTGATTTGCCTACTAATTCATAGCTACTGGCTGTCAACAGAGATGCAGATAAATCTACCAAAAAAATTGAATGATTCCAGGTGAAATCAATAGCCTTTGTTTGGATGGGAGTAAGTGAGAGTAGAGTAATCGAGAGTAAATACACCGGCATGATGCAGAAACATGTTCTTGAGATTGGTTGTGGGTGACGAATCGAAACTGTGAAACGAACTTGATGCAAATACACCGGCGTCACTCTGTCTCAAAGAAGCTGGCCTTCAAGTGTCTGTGTGTGTGTGTATATATATATATATACACACATACCTAATATCAATCCTGATCAGGAAAATCTCATCTTAACCAAATGTTTTTTTGGACTTCAGCACCATATTACCCTGAAACTTTGTGATTATCGTCAACTGGATGAGAGTGATAAATTTGACAGAATCATATCTTGGTGAGTTCTGTGATTAGTATATATTGCCAAAAACCTATAAAGGTGAGATTAATTGATGGGTCCTTTGTCAGTGAAATGATAGAACATGCTGGGGGTGAATACTTGGAACAGTTCTTCAGTTGCTGTGAATCATTATTGAAAGAAGATAATGCTGGGCACAGGATTAGATCACAAGTCCATCAGGACATACGAATTCTACTATATACGACTCCACTGCAGTTCTATCTAAAACATATACTGTGAAGAATTATCAGGTAATGTAAACATTGTTATTATTTTAATTTGTGTGTCAGTGCCCATCATTATGTCTATAAATTTGCGTAACTATACAAACATTTTATTTATGGATTAGGGCTGCATTTTCTCGCCAAGGAAATGTGAAGGCGTTGGGGGATCCGACAAAGGTTTTCCATCAGCATATTACTGCTGACATCTTTGGCGAACCAGCCATATCATCCATGCCAGCTCAACCTATATATATATACCCACAAAGTATAGCTGCATGACTTCATCTCAGCTGTGCACTTTAGAATCTTTTTACTGGCATGATACTTAAGATTGCCATTAACTTCTTTAAATTTAATATATTTTCTGTTATAAACATGCATTAAGTACATGGTGAATGAAAATCAGAAAGGCAGGCAATTATCAAAGATTAAGAAGAATGAAACATATATTGCATATATTATATGATATAAGGGAAGTGAAATATTTAAGAACCAAATTGAATGAAAAAATGGATACATGATATTAGAGTTAATAACTAATAAACAACACCTAAACAAAACACAAGAAACGAAAGCAACAAAGAAAGCTTGGTAGGAAACTTGATGATAGTAGAAGAGCTACTGGTACTTGAGCCGAGTGGCAAAAATGGCATGCTAGGAGGAGGAGTTGGAGTTGAAGAGATTTCAGTCACCAAAATCTCAAGCTTTTGTCCAGTAAAACAATGCCCAGGAAACCCACATATGAAATAGAAATGGCCAGGCCTTTGAAGGAGAATAGAATCGGAGCCGGTGCTGTAAGTAGCGATAGGAGAAGTTCCATTACAAGACTCATAATTGTGGAGACTCACTTCCTTAACATTATGATATTGATTGGGATAATGAAAAACAAGAGTATCACCAACACGGAAATCATGAGTAGCAGCCCAACCTCGATAATCAATATGACCCATACTTGTCCACCCACTAGAGTCCCCCACTTCATGCACAGCTGCCTCGCAAACTCCAGAAACACTCATCATTAAGAACATAATCGCTAATTTGCTCGTCTTGGATGCCATTCTTGCGGTAGTAGGAGAGAAATTTGTGGCAGAGAGATCAATTGTATTATAAAATCGATGTTGTAAAATTGTGATGATAATGCTCAAATATCATTGGCTATGTTATATATAAGGGCCCTGCGGCGGTTGTCTAATCCTAGTAAGAGGAGGATTAGGATTTCCTAATCCGTGTGAGATGCTATATATTAAAATATTATTGTTATTATTATATTACATTTGGTATTTATGTTTAGGTATTGATAACAAAGATAATTTAGTTTGGAATAAAATTTTAGGACATTTAGAGTTTTAAGGATATGCAAATTCTTATCTTATAAATAGTTAAATTAATTATTTTCTTATTTTTACGAAATTTTTTCTATTTTTTATAATTTTTTCTATGATTTTTCTAGTCAAAGGTATTAATTTGACCATCTGAGTATTCGTATCCTTTTTTTTTTTCAGGTATCAACTTCGGATCAAGATTTTTTTCGACAATATTACCATATATGTTTAGAAATTGATTTATAAAGTTGAATTTCGTAAATTTGTGAAGTACCTCAAGCAACCTTTGGCTATATGTAACTAAAAGCTTGCGTCGGCCAGACGCGGTTGTGCATGTTAGGATTTCCTAATTTGTGAGACGTTAATTATTTATTTATTAAAACTCCTACTTGCTCATATTAGGATACTTAATATTTATGAATTAATTGTTACCGTTTTTTTATTTGGTCTCATCGTGAAATAAAGATTTTTATTTTTGGACAGAGTTTAGAATATTTTATACAACCAACAACATTTTAATTTAAGAAAAAAAGAAGGAATAAAGGGGTACTTTTTTCATTTTACAAAACAAATTTGTATAGTTTTAATTTTATACCTATGTATCAGTTAATAAAAAGAAAAATTAGCTTAACACTGAAAATTTTGACTTCAAATTTGTTCCTTTACAAATTTCAATCTTTAACATATATATAAGCCCATCCATCAAGATATTATATGCGAATCCTTTCTTTACACTTTCATGCATTATTGCCCCTTTCATGAGGCATTGATTTTGGCAGATTTTAGCTCTTTAACGACCAAATTTCAGCAAAGGGAAACAAGTACATTTAGCGACATAGGGTAATCCTTTTAGCCCGGATGTTAATATGTTTACCGACAAGGCGGTAAAATTTAGCGACGGAATACAAATTTTCAGCTTTTAGCAGCAGTTAGAAACTTATAGCGACGATATCATACACATCTTTTAGGCGTGGTTAAACTTTTAGCGACAGTTATAAACTTCTAACGACGAATTTTTACCTTTTCTACAGAACCCTTTAAACTTTTAGATACTGTATTATAAATTTTTAACCATGCCATCATAAACTTTTACTTTCGGTTTTGGGCTTCAACATCTTATTCTTTTAGGGACGGATTTTAATATGACTAAAGCTTACATATGGTTTCCTTACTTTAGTGACGGATGTTTACACTTTTTTCCTATTGATTTTTGAAATGATAAAATGAATTTATTGTAAGCAAATAGTTAATTAATTTAGAAATGGAACGGTTGTTAATCATTATTGAATAATGAGAGATTATATGCTAAAAAATTCAAAATCAAAACCTTCTAAAAATAAATATTTAGAGAGGCGCTAGGATAGAACTCCACATCACCGTCGCCTAAAACTCTTGGATTCAGCTATTATATTATTATAAATATTAGTCGTACACGTCATTTTTACAAATACAAAGAAGGATCATGTACTTAGGAAAAGACTCCCTTAATTCAAGCCCATAATTCCAATTTTATCCCCTTAATCATATCCAATGCTAATGAGAACAAGAAATATTAACTAGGATAAAAATTCTGCTATCTTTTACCATGATTAAGAATATTGGTTACTCGAGACGTTAAAGTCTATAAATAGGAAAATTTTATGATAAAACTCTCCCTACGCTGATTCCATATTCTGTGGGATTCTAAAAACCATGACAAAAATAAAGAGGTGATCAACAGAGAATTTGTAGACTCCACTTCTTTTCAACTAATGGAGCCTACAAAAGTGCCTCAGTCAAACATTTTCAAATGCTAAATTGTCATCAACAGATAATTTGTAGCTTATTATCCTTTTCTTTTTTTAATATACTCCAATGTTTATATTATATATACTTGAGAAGAAAGAGATGATATCCATATTAGGATTATAGATAGGCTCAGTCATTAATAATAATAATAATAATAATAATAATAATAATAATTGATGGCAAATAAACTTGATTTCTCCTTTTCAAAGACAAGCGAGTAATAAACATGTGACTGAATTCTCCTTTTAAAGGGAACTTTCTGTGGTGTATTTCAACCTTATTCCTACAACCTGCAATTCAATTCTGAGGATTTTGTTTTCGTTTTACAACTGGGAGACAACTTTCATACATACAGAATAGCACCCCGAGAGAAAAGGGGGAAAATGGTATTATAAAGACTACTCAAAAAATCATAAGGATCATACATATAATGTTTTAGGGAGCATTTGGAGTGTTGGAAGTTGCAGCCTCAGCCTGGTGGTTGATCAATGACGGAATCAGCCAGGTAAAGAATCCAGCATTAGTTTCCCTGCTTAGTCTCTGGTATGAGTACTCCACCAGCATAATCCATAGTTCTCCAACAGTCCATCCATGTGACAAAATCCACTGGCTCACCTGCACCAACCCATGAAGTCCATGGAATGTTGGTCTACTATTAAGAACCACATCGTAAACCATGAATCGGACACTATTTTAATGGCTAACATCTAGGCTAAGATTACAAGTTTTGAATCATTTACAAGTTGTAACTACATGTAATGGATTGGACATATTATCAGCACGTCAAATATGCCTTGAAGGAATTACTGTTATCATCCATAGAGGGATTTTTACCATACCAAAGACATGTAAGTACCTTATCTAAGCTTTGCAGTGCCTTGTTCCCAAAGGTATAGTACAGTACGGAAGGTCTTAATGCCTGAAAGAAAGGCATTCAGTTCATGGAAAAGGTTACTACTGTCAAGAAACAAAGCAAGCATGTAGAAAATCTCTGTTCTTTTAATTCAAGAGGTACAAGATAACCAATATTCCATACTGCAGTCAGTTTCTTACACAAATGTGTGTGGAAAATCAGAAACCGAATAGCCATTTCAAGGAGTGTCACCTTCTGGAAAGATCCAAAATAAATTACCTGAGAAGCTGCAAGCCACTGAATTATGGTCTTTAGTTCGGGATCTCCTCCAAAAGCACCACAACCCCAGTTACCCGTTGCTATCCCAATCTTATCTTCATGGCATAGATGCGAACTTCCCTTGTCAAACTCTCCAGCCATTTCATTTATAGACTCCACTTCACACATTTCAATGTCAATGGAAGCTGATGAGGCTTCAATTAACTATTGGAAAGTACAAAAGTTAACAAGAAACTGGTATCATTATGGAGAGGTAATCTTTCATCATTCTACATAAGAAATAACTTCAGATAAATATAAAGTCTGTCGTGTTCATGATTCTACAGCAATGAAGCAACTAACAAAAAGCGAAAATGCAACAGAAAATGTCTCAAAGAACTCACACCAGAAAGTTTTTGCTGGGTACAACACTGGTTTCATTATAACTTCGTTTAAGTTGTAGCCCTTGACGATCACTATCTTGAAAGAGTCTTTTATAGTGATCCAATTTAGATTGGTCAAGAAAGCCACAGAATGCCTTGTTGATCTCCCTTGTAAGAACGAGTAAATACAAGTCAGAATAATATCAAAATAACAGATAACTTGCAAGATTGAACATAGATCCTTGCTTACTAGACAAGTAGATTGAACTTAAATGAAACCTTAAGAAATGAAGATACTAGCAGATAGCAACACAAAGTAGAGGGTTGCATCAGCCATCTAAGCCTCGCAAAAGGGAACTAAGTAAATTGGATTCCAATCAGTTGGACTTCTAGAAAAATCCCACTTTGTGAGCTAAGACTTATCCGCAAGTCTAATCAAGCTGTTTCCTGAATCCTTTTTCATCTGTCCATTCTGTGTTGAATCCTTTATAATATAGATACTGGTGTTGTGCCAACCAAATTATTAAATAATCTTATTGAACTAGCACATGGATTGGAGGCCATGCAGTATTTATTTAATACAAGAAGCAAAATTTCAATGTAACAAATTGCTGTAATTACACTAAACGGGACTTGCTTCATCTAGGGAACCACATTTTCTGATAATTGCTGCACCAAAGAAGCAAAAAATTCTCCCAAGTATAGACAACTAGAAGCTTGTTTAAAAACAGCAGAAGCATCAGACTCTGAAGACGAATTTTAATGAATTTGTAACAGCATCCGTACCATACACCAACAACTTCAAATTTAAGAGCTTTCTGAGATGCTAACTTCAGAACCTATACAACATCATGCACTTTTCATTTTCATGATCATGCACTTTTCATTTTTATGGCAATTAGACCAACTTCTTTAAAAAAAGGGCAACTTCCAAAATTTAAAACAAGCAGAAGTGTGGCAATTTTTATGAAGCTCATAAAACATATTACATCCCTATTGGCCTAACGCCAGGCAAAATAGATCTTTTATGAAATATGCATGCGAACTTCTGCCTTCGGAAATTAGAATTACATACCGAAGGAGGTATTCGGATTTATATTGCCTCATTCCTGGACTGCATAATGCATCTATGGCAACAATCCTGGTCTTGCGTCTTCCAAAACCATCAACATCCCTTTTGTCCACATAATCACCAGAAAAGCGAAATGAAGAAGCATACCTACATCACTCAAATAAGAGAAAGTGGTAGGAATGGGTCAGCAGTAGCAACTATGGCCATAAGATTTAAAAAAAAAAAAGATATATATATATAAAGGAAATAAAAAAAAATCTATATTCAATGGGGATGAGAAAAAAATATGAACAATAATAATTGCAAAAGTAAATATCCATATAAACTAGTTGATATTTGATTATCAGAACTTCTATCACCAATCTGATTATTCTTGAATCAGCAGCAAGAAGGGCAGGATATAAGGATAAATTTCATAACAAGTGCATGCAAGGCAAATAAAGTGACTCAGGATACACATTGCAACAAACTTTAGAATATTTGTATGCAAGGCAAATAGAGGGACTGAGGATGCATATTGGAACTAGCACTTTTGGATCAATCCCATGGGTAATACTAACCCGGTGTAATTAGAAAATCTTTCTGCACCAACAATTTCTATAGCCTCATTGTATTCCATGCATGGCAAGAAAAGCATGCCAGCAATTAATTCTGGATTGATCATGAAACAGATCTCTTCCTGCGTAAGAGAATAAAGACTACAGATTCAATTTAACACAATTTAGTAGATACAATAGCCACACCAATATGCCACCAAGAAAATCAAGCATGAAAGGAGTGTAAATGCATGCATAAGAGGATTTCATTTTCATTTTAGATCATGGGAGAAAAATATTAAAGTTTGTACCTGAACACAGCCCCTGTGAAGAGCGCCACCTCCAAGATACTTGTTAGCAAAATCCACTTCAAGCGCTCCACTGGGTTCATCTTCTATAATGCCAGAATCGTGGACCTAGAAAAATGTAAAGAATATACAGGAGACAATTTTCCACAACGCCAAGAATGAAATCAAACAAATTAGATATTATTTTTCATATAATATTTAAAATTGAAATAAAGCTAGTCAAAAATCCATATGTTACCTAACCTCAAGAGTGCAGAGTGGTGCTTTAGATTCACTCCAGAAATTGGCCTTGGGGTAAGAAATACATTCAGGAAATTGTTCCAAATGAAGAACCTTTCTCTCAAAAGAGACCAAGCCGATAGGTGTACTAGCAGATATCCTCTCAAAATAGTGCACAATGCACTTTATCTTGTTTTCTTGCTTTTCATTATAACTACCATACAAATCCCTGAAAAAGAAACAAAAGTTTCAAATGAATAAATTTTCCACATTCAGAAATGAAAAAAGAAATAGTCAACATAGCCCAAATTGAGGAAAAATGAATTCATAAAAAAAGGATATAATAATCAATTGCTACTATCAAATTAATAACAATCTTTAGATACTTTAAAAATCTTAATGGTCACAAAATGTTCAATGTTCTGGTATTGAATACCTTATCCGTTTTCTTTCCTCAGAAGCCACATAAAAGGATGTAAAGTCTGAGAAGTCCAGAGATTCATGTAAAATCCTTTTTAAGACTTCTTGTTTGTTCCTTAATTAGCTCATTCGGTCTTTTCACTCTTGCCATTTTCATACAGGACACTAAGCTCTAAGCCCTCTATGGTACAGAATCACAGATAATGGTTTCAGTCATTACTGAAAGATCGAGTTGTTAGGGGCAAGTGCAACAATATTGGCCTGTGGCATTGCAAACCGTCTTTATTTGAAAAAGAAAAAATAGCAAAATTACTCAAATTAATGTTTCAATAGGAATTAAACTATACTTCATATAACGATCTAATCTATCAAACACAAATTGAAGCAACAATTACAGCCCAATAGTCCTTGTATACAAACCAGTTAACAGTAAAACTCAAACAAATAAATAAATAATGATTGAAAAAAATATGCCTTCTCTGTGCTATGGTTGTTTATGCTTTTCTTTTGAAAGGAGACAGCGATCAGCAGTAGCCATTATATCACAAAATGAGATCGACATAACAACTTCTTGTGCCAGTGTCATCAATGCTTTGCAAATTTCCACATTCTGTTATCAAACAGCCATTTAATGATCATTGTCTAAAACTAACTCTCTCTCACACACTTGTGCGAGCATGCAGAGATGTGCAAGTACATATACAGAGGCACTGCACAAACAGAAAACGTAAACTGAAGTTCTGAAATGATATTTTATTTTCAAGATTCCTCTATTTTCAAGATTCCTCTATCTTCTCTGTAGTTTTGTCCCAGTCAAATACTTACAGCCTATATTTATTACAGAATACATATGACAGTTCAGATAGTTAAAGCAAAGTTGAATGCAACATACCCAAACAAATGATCAAAATTGATCATTGGAAGATGTTTTCTGCTTCTATTTGTGACTGGAAACAAACAAAAGAAAGCACATCCCAGAAGAGCACCAATCAATTCCTGAAAAGCAACATCGAAATTGTCACAAACTATACAACAAGGAGAAAGAAATTTCAAATTTACCATAAAGAGAAAGTAAGTTCAAATTTGATGTCAACACTGTCTCATTTAATTGAGCTCGTGGCTTAAATTGAATGTGTACAACATTTCAATACAAAACAATAATAATCTGTATTTGTATTGCTCTTGCAACTCTATCAAAATTCTAGAATAAAATTACTGTGGATGTAAAAACAAAGCTTGACTGATACCTTGTAATGACAAATGGAAGACTTTAAAGAGATTAAAAAGAGTTATGCTGATAGATACAGCAAAGTTGACCTACTTTTAAGATTAGAGCAAAAACAGAAACTTTCAAATTTCCATTTGAATGAAAGAAGATGCAGCAAAGGCACCACCACTAAAACTAGCACATTGAGACACTGTTTATATCATAACAACGTGAAAGGACATAATTCTTCAGTGCGAGAACAAAAGTTACTATGATGTATTCCCTTCTCCTTCCAATGCAACTTCAGTTTCCATCAAATTGAGCATGCAATGAAACCATGGCCTTCAAATGCTACTATTGTCATATATCTTAAGAATAGAACCACCAAATGAGCAAAGGGATACCTGGCTAAGGAACACTATGCCAGCTTCTTGAGGACCCAATATGCGTAGACCAGTTTTCACACGGTTTGAATCCCCACGAAGAAAGTTATCTGCATCTTGATAGTGAGACTCTAATAGAGAGGGCAACCGCAAGAGCAAATTCGCCAATTCTGGAAGAGTATCTTTGAACCATTTTGAGGAATCACCTCGAGATATCAACTGGAAGAAGTTCTCAATCAATTTGAAAATACATATGTTGATGTATGAGCAATTAAAAACTAATGGGTTCCCACAAATTGCTTAACAGTCAAAATGTAACAGCCATAGCTTCTAGGCGTTCATTAAAAAAGATTCCCACTGGTGAAACAACTCTTATGAAACCCAAGCTCTCAATATGTAATTCAAACTTCGAAATTAAACAATTTAATCCAATATTTACCTCGTCAAAGAAGAGGGCATAACCTTCCCCGGCACAAGGCGCGAGAGTTTGTGAAGAAAGTGAGAGAGAATTTCTAATATCGGAAATGGAAAGGAATAGCAATTCTCCTGAGGTAACATTGCTGTAATCAGATCCTTTCGAGAGTGATTTAAGCGCTTCCACAACTTGTGATGGCCAAAACAGAGTCGAGGATTGAAATACTAGTGGCAGGAATGGTAGTATCGACTTCAAGTCCTCTCTACTCTCCATTTCCTTACCCTTTGCTCACTGTGCTCAGGAGATGAATAGAAAAGGAAGAAAGAAAAATCACAGCCTGTTAAGGGTACGGGTACATTAACAAATTTATTAAATCAATTCATTATCCTTTATTGGTTCGAATTTTTAATTTATTTTTTAAATTAATTTATTAATTAATTATTAAAAAATTTTAATATATAAATTTAATAATTTATACAATTTATAATATTATTTTTAATAGTTAAAAATACTTTAGAAATTAAAAAAAATACAAATTAAATATAATATTTATTAAAAAATCAAAATAAAAATAAAATTTTAATAATTAATTATAAAAATTAAATATATTAAATA
This sequence comes from Excoecaria agallocha, assembly GCA_037975025.1. NCBI lineage: Eukaryota > Viridiplantae > Streptophyta > Magnoliopsida > Malpighiales > Euphorbiaceae > Excoecaria > Excoecaria agallocha. The sequence continues at coordinate 31,833,975 of CM075821.1, read as the reverse complement.
TAAAACTAACAACAGAGTATTAATTATGTACATATAAATAATAATAAGATAATTTTAATATTTATTTATTAAAAATATATTAATTAATAATATTTTAGAAAGTTATATATCATAATATTTATAAAATATATAAATATTAAAAAATATAAGTATAAAATTTAAAATATAATTTATAAAATGTATTATTATTAAATACAATATTTATTAAAAAATAAAAATAAAATTTTAATAATTAATTATAAAAATTAAATATATTAAATATAAAACTAACAACATAGTATTAATTATGCACATATAATAAATAAATAAATAATAATGATAAGATAATTTTAATATTTATTTATTAAAAATATGTTAGTTAATAATATTTTAAAAAGTTATATATCATAATATTTATAAACTATATAAATATTAAAAAATATAAGTATAAAATTTAAAATATAATTTATAAAATATATATAGATCGGTTAACGGTTCGATTCAGTTAACCATCGATTTTTTAAAGTAAAAACCGTAAAACTAAATTTTCGGTTTGATTAACCTAAAAAGCAATTTAATTTTTCGGTTAACCTAAATTTTGATTTTTTTTAGCTAATCCCTAGTTAATGCTTTTTATTATTTTTAGGATTTATAATAAAATTTTTAGGATTTATATTTTTATTATTATTTTTCTTTTTATATTTAAATTTTTTAAATTTACGTTTCAATTTGATAGTTTCTTTACTATATTTTTAGAATAATTATATATGTTAATTCTTTAATAGCTAATTGATTAACATTTAATTGATTATTAATAGATTAACTTTATATTTTAATTTTAAAAAAGTCAATATTAATATTTTGCATTTGAAGAAAGGACTATAAACTGAATAAATATAATTTATTTATCGTTAAAAAAAATCACTTTATTAGAGTTTGGGATTTAGTTAGGGTTTTAAAATTGACTAGTTTGATAAGTTCGTTCTCCATTCACTCAAAATATAACATATTAAAAACTTTGCAAAAGTCAGAATTACCTTTAATTTAAATGGGCTACAACCCCTAAAAATGTAATTATTCATAAAAGCAAACATAATTTATATATATTGATAACTCCCATATTCTACTCTTATTTTCTCTTTAAAATTTTTCTAAATTTGACATATTTTTTAAGAAATCATTAATTTTATTTCAGTTTCATCATTTCGGAATGTTTATAGCTTCTTGGGGATTTTTGTCTAAAAATACATCAAAATGATTTAATAATAATGCAAGCAGGGAAGCAACAACCTGAAAAATAGAAGAAAGTACGAGGAATAAGCAGTCAACGCTAGGGGTAGACATGACAATAATCGCAATCATAATCATAATATCTGTAAAATCATTAACTGGAAGTCCAAATCAATAAATATAACATCACCATTTAAATTTAATTTAATCTGAATCAGACTCGGTTATAATTTTTATTAAATCTAAAAAAATTAACTCAAATTCAGGAATCGATTCAAATTAATTAAAAAAAATTGATTTAAATTCAATCCAATCGAAATGAATATCCATTAAATTAACTCAAAATTAATCCATTTTACTTTGTAATCCAACTCAATATTCATTTGATTAATTTAAAATTGACCAATTATATTTTTCAATCTATTAGATCATTACCCAATAGATTTATCTAAAATTCTTTACTTCAATTTTTTGTGGGGTTTGCTTAATATAGAAGAGTCTCATTTCCTCCTCTGTCTATCGCCGCCCTCCGTCCCCACCAACTTTCACCTGTCGCCACCTCCTGTCATCGGCATCATACGGTGGTTTCAGATTCCCTCTTTCCAGTCTCAGCTTAAGGAAAACCTATCTGGTAGGAGTTCTTGTTGTCTTTGTCTTCTTTATCATTTATGAACTGTTGGTTGTAACATCACATCGAAATTTAGGGTTTCGGTTCAATTCGATCTCATATTTTTTACTTGATTCAAGCTTCATGTAGATTCCCTTTTTAGCTTTTCGTGATTATTGTTGTACAATGCAGAAGAAGGCCAAGAAGAAATTATTAAAGAACGAGTATGGGTTCCAGCGAAGTCGCTTTGAATCTTGTCTGATAATTTTGAGGTATGCTACAGCTTACTAGATTTTTCTTTTTTCTGTTACGAATTTAATTGTATTAGATTTGTTTTCTGATTGAATTTTTATGTGCAGTTGAACTTTCATTTGTTGGCTCAGAAATAAGAGCGTGCTTATCAATTTTTTGACCATTATATTATTTTTGAATGTGCATTCCTACATTATTTGACTGATTTTTGTGTTCTTATTAAATTTTTTAGGTTTCTTGTTTTATATTTTTATTCTTTTTATCTTACATTTAGTTTTAGACTGATGCTGGTTTTTTGGTTCATTAATCATTGCTTGGTCTGTTTTCTTGTTTACTGGAAAATTTGCAAAGGAGTTGAATTCTGGTTTTGAGTGTTGTGAATATTGATTGGGAATCTTATTTCTTGATTAAATTTTGTTATCTTTTATTGTAGATAGTAGAATGCACAATCTGCTTCTAGTACAGCAGCACAGGAGGTAAATCTGCTTCTTAAACTTCTGATTCTTTAATTTTCACTCTCTGCTATCTGCTGTGTGTTTGTGTTGGTTTCTGCTTTCTTGTAGTTCTCACCGTTGGTTATAATATAAGAGATCGGTCCATTAATTTCAACAATAATATATTTTTTTTACTGCTGCTCTCTTTTATTCATTCTAATTGTTCTGATTTTGTTGCAATGTTGCAATGGTTTAGCGTAATATCCAGGTGAATATGCAAAGACCAACTAAGAACCAGCGAGCAAATATTTATACTTTTGTAACTCATTACTACAGTTGCTTCAGAATCAGTATTTAGTATGGGAGGAAGAATTATCAACAAATGGCGTACATCTATATTACCTGAAAATGCAGAGGCTTTAATTAATACTCGTAGTTGGTTATTTGAATTTGAAGATAAAATTAATACATTTTTTATTTATGTGTGTATATATATATACTAAATATTAATATTATTGCAGCTGAGGTAGAGTCTCAAGATAGCATGGGTAAAGATATTAAATTTTCAAGATCAAATCAAAATGTGAATTTATCATCAGATGAATGCGAAAAATAGATTAACATATTATTTTTATTTTGTTAGATTAATTTTTACTATTTGTAATTGTATATTCAATATTTGTACTTATTTTTATTTTTTTAAGTAAAATTAAATTATTAATGAAATATTGTTTTATATTTTAATTTGTTATTTATATTATATTTTTAATTGAATTTTATTATTACCGAATTTATTAATTAATTAATTATTAATTTAAAACTAATTATATTAAATCCATGGATCGATCCAAATCAATCCAACCCATTTGGATATTGATCCATTTATGACCCATATCTTTTGACCCATTTGTGATCCAATCCATTAGTGATCCATCCGTTAATGACCCAACTCAAACCCGTCCAACCATCCATTTGCTACCTCTAGTTTTTATTTTTTTTAAATTGGAGTTAATGGTTTTAGTTTCAATTTCATTATCTTATTAACTAAGGATTAATTAGTCCTTATTAGTAATTTTATGCACATATGCAATCCAAACATGTAATGTTATATTTATATTTATATTGGTAAATTTGCTATCTTAATCTCATTTATGTGTGTGTATGGGTGTGACATGCTTTTATTTTTGCCCTAAAGAAAAATATTCTCTCTTGCACACCAAATCTGTCTTACCTCAAAAATAGAAGCTATTGATCAAGATTTATAGTAATGGGTAATGATTAATGGAATTTTCTTGCTTAATACATTTTCAGCTTCTTGAATTTGTATAAAAAAAATCAATTACTTTTTTTGAAATTTGAGAGCAACATTTTGACTCTAAATTTATAAAATTAAGATATATTGATCAATTTTTTTTTCAGTATCTAAAATAAGTTAATGCATATAATATACGCGATATGACATGAAAGTAAAATTCAATAAAATAATGTCACGTGATTTTATTTGGCAAATATCTAGCTCTTTAAACCTAAATATGTCTAAATAATTTATTTAACTCCTAAACCCTTTTTTAGCAATTATTTGGACCTTTGAACTTATAAAATTGAGATACCTACTTTTTTTTCACTATTTGAAATAGGTGTAAATGCATATAAGATATATAGAATAAAAAGAGAAAAGATAAAATCTAATAACTGCTCATCTATTTTTATATGATTAGGGTTCAAGATTTTATTAAGATCAATTATCATATTTGAATTGTATTTAAATGCAAGTAAACACATTAATATTTATTTTTAACCCAAATAAAAATATTAATGAACTAATCAAGCCGGCATTATTTCATTTGTTTTTTTTTTTTTCATTTCATCATGCGCGTAGTACACACATTTACACATATTTCAAATAGTGAAAAAAGTATGCCAATGTATTTCAATTTTACAAGTTCAAAAGACTAATTGGTTACAGACAGAAAATTAAAAAAGTTAGATGTGCATTATACCTTATTATTTTAATTGCATATTTAGTTTTAATGCGCTTTAAATGCTTCAATTTCATAAAAATGTCACCTAAGTGATAGATGAGCCAACATATCTATATTTCACAAATTCAAGTGGCTCTAAGGTTACTCCCAAAATTTACCTCAATAAATAATTTTTTTTTAATTATGAATTGTTTTTATAAGGGATATACGTATGTTTGATGATTCATCATGGTTTGGTAAATATAATCTCGCAAAAGGGTGATGCATAAAAAATAAATAATAATAACTCCTACTCTACATCATAAAAATTCAAAATGGATTTTTAAAGCCTCAATTTTCGGAAGTCATCTTGGGATCTTGTACTAAATATGCAATTCCTCGTATTAGGATTAAACATTTAAAAAAAAAAAATTAGCAGCGTTTGTCCCTTTATAAATTCTCGGAACAAATAAAAGTTAGCTAAATCTGTAAAACCATAGAATAAAGAAAAGCGACAAGAAGCTTAGAATCAAAGTTAGACACAGTATCATAAACATACGAAACATAAGAAGCTTCATGTTTAATTATGTGTGTATTTAAACAACGTTGAAAGTTGTATGCAACAAAAATCTATCCGCAATAGATATGAGGAAGAAGAAACCAAAATATTCTCTTCCATTTTTCTCTTTAAATCACAGATTTTGAAGCCATAAATTCATCAATTGAAACTTGCTTTTCATCAAACACTTGATCTGCATTTTGTCATGGTGATATTGAAGCTTCCTTTAAATCTTCAACTTCAAGCAAAGCTCTTCAATCCTGAATTGGGTGGCAATCGTCAAAAACATTTATCAAATCTTTCTTCTTCCTCTTCATCTTCTTTGCTCATTTCAAATTCCCAGAAACCTCCTCCTCCTCCTCCTCCAGTAAATCAGGTACATATCATTAATTAGCATTTTGTTTTTCTAAAGGAGCATTATTTTGAAGAAATCGTTGATGGCAGAGCGTTGCAGCCATTGTATTCGGAGACGGATCAGAGTCGAGGTTATATCCACTGACGAAGAGAAGATCAGAAGGTGCAATTCCAATAGCGGCAAATTATAGAATTATCGATGTAGTTGTTAGCAACTGCATCAATAGCAACATATACAAGATATATGCTATTACACAATTCAATTCCACTTCTCTCAATTCGCATCTCTCCAGAGCTTATAATGGACTTGGCCTCGGCCTCGGAAAAGAAGGGTTCGTCGAAGTCATTGCAGCTTATAAAAGTCCTGAACACCAAGGCTGGTTTCAGGTTCTTTTCTTTTTTTTAGTTAATACATAATTTTCCCCAACTCTCTTGTTTTTACTTGAACTTATCAAACGATCAAATTATTTGTTGCACTTATTTAAAATATAAATAATATTTTTTATATTATTAAAAATATCATATAATTATTTAATTTTATATCATATTATCCTCCATCGTTATTCATACGTTTTTTTTGTACATAATCACATATTTCTGAATAGATAATTTGATATCAAATTATTTAAACTTAATATGTTAAACGATAATAATTTAAAAATTATTGTTTTCCCCGTAATTAAAATTTAAAAAGAAGAACATTCATCCAAATGTTGTTAGTTATTTAATTCACAGTTAATAGGTGAACTTTGTTTTTTTGTTATATTAGGGAAGTGCTGATGCCATGAGAAGATGCCTGTGGGTGGTAGAAGAGTACCCAGTGAGGGAGTTTTTAATACTTCCAGGCCACCATGTTTACAAAATGGACTACCAGAAACTAATAGAAGCTCACAGGAATAGCCAGGCTGATATAACCATCGCTGCTCTAAATTCTATCCGAGACCCTGACCCTGGTTTTGGCATACTCAAAGTTAATTCACAGAATCAAGTTCTAGAGTTTAGTTTGAGGACGGAGAGGGATCCATTAGTAAGTTGAATTTAGTAAATTTTCAATTTCTGGGACTTCATGAGGGTTATCGGAAATTCGTTTATTGGAAATTGCAGGTAAAAAGTCCAAGGAAATTTGAAGATTCTGATTATAGCAGGTTTTCAAGTATGGGGATTTATGTTGTCAATAGGGATATTTTGACAAAGCTTCTGCAAAGCTATTTCCCCATGGCGATTGACTTTGGAAGTGAAGTCATTCCTGGGGCAATTTCTGCTGGAATGAAGGTCACACTTTTCTAATTTTGCATTTGGTTATGATTTCGAATAATTTTTCTTTCTTATATCGAATGCAATACACCAAACTAATATCGTATTGATATGTATGGAAAAAAAACTATTTTTAGAATTATTTTTTTCAATGTGCCAATATAGCATTACTTCAGTGCATCATACGCTGGGTGTAGTGAAAAATTTTCCATTTTCAAAGAAAAAAAAAGAGGAAATTGGACTTTTATTCCAACAAGATATGCATACATACAAATACATATATCTATACAAATTATACATAAATTCATATATACAGACACCGATATATAGGCGTAGCTGGCTTTTGTTAGTAGATCCCACTCGATTAAAAAAAAAAAACCTTTAGAATTTTAATTTAAAAAAAAAATTGACCACATTCAACTTATATACAAGGGGTATGTCAAAATTTCAGTACTTATCAGATTCTTTTCTTATGTCCAAAGTCTAAACTTGCAATGGCATTCGTTTTCTTCATCTATTAACTATTTAACTTCAATGCATAAAAAGATTAATGTTATTCTTTTTTAAAAAATAATAATAATAAAAAGCAGGTTAAAGCGTATGGGTTCGATGGCTATTGGGAAGACTTGAGGAGCATTCAAGCATTTTATGAAGCAAATATGGAATGCATCAACAGAAGAAACATGGGATATAAGTCAGTAATTTTAATACTAGGAAGGGTTTAAAGTAATAATCTTTTAATAAATACTCCTACCGTCTATAATTTTTGTCCACTTTCATTTTTCACATATATCAAAAAATTATACTTATTATAATCAGTAGACAAAAAATTTTTTATGACCTTCATCCTAAATATAATACGAGTAATTAAATATTATTGAAACTATAAATGTCATGATTAATAATATAATATTGAAATATTAAATAAGAGTATAATAGATAATTTATAAATTAAAAATAGACAATAGTGGACAAAAATTATGGACATGAGAAAATATATTTGAGTCCACAATTAACTGACTCTCACGAATGAAAATTGTAATTTGATCTTTAGCAGCTTCTACGATAGAGAGTGTCCTTTGTATACAATGCCACGATTTCTGCCTCCAACTATAATTAATGATGCTGTCATTACAAATAGCGTCATTGGAGATGGTTGCTCCCTTAATGTAAGTTATGCCCGCCACTATTACTCTCCTCTAATTTAGCCTATACAATTTTTTTTATTATTATTATTATTATAAAACATTTGGATTTAATTAATACCTAAGGTTCCCATATGCTCACCTCACCAGATGCATATGCATCCATTACATAAGCCAGAGAGGAATATTATTCCACATAAGCCTTTTCACCGTTGCAAAACTCAAAACTAAGATTTCTCGACCATATCAACCCCTTGTGCTTCGGTTCAAACGATATTAATTTCACTGAACTTATATCGTAATAACGATTTAATTATAAATTTTTTTTAGTTTATAAAAATATTTCAATTTTTGAATTATTATCGCAAAAAATTACTTTAACTAGAAAATCATACACCAAATTGAAATATTTCAAAAATATCACATAAAACCTTTAGAACATGTCATTTAGATGTTTTAAACAGCTATGGCAGTGCTCCGGCACTGAATCATTGATTTTTTTTTCTTGTAAAAATAACTTTAGTGGTAATACTTCAAAATGGATAGTATTTTTGTGAAACAAAAGTTTCTTTTATGACTAAATTGGTATTAGGATATAAATGACCATGAATAAAATTAATTCTATTAGACTATCAGAATTTGGATTCCCATCCCAATCCACCGATAGTATATATATATGAATTAATTTAAGTTAAAAAATTTAAAAAAGCTTCTTGAAATGAATTGGGACAAAATGATCACACAGGAGTTAAGAATAAGTTATCTATCAACAGAAAAATAAATAAAGGCCAATTTTCAACTTAATTTATTTTTGAAAACTTCTTGTCTGAACCATATGCATGGGATTGTAACAGTTTATACTTGAAATGAAATTTTCTGAAATATATGTAATTTGGACTTGATTTATAAAATTGCTCATCATTCCTTTGTTGTTTGTGATCTCTTTGGGGATCTTGTTCTGGAAATATGTTGTTGAAGAATAGAGGTGCAAGGTCAAAGGAAGTATTGTTGGCATGAGGACAAGAGTTGGAGACAGGGCAACGATTGAAGATTCGGTGATCATGGGTTCTGATTTCTATCAAGTAAGACCACCTTTACTTTCATTTTCATCATTTTCTTTAAAGAAATGGACATTTTCTAACAGAATTATTATGTATACTAAATAATAATAACATATTGAAGGACTATATTCAAGGAAAAGGCATAAGCATTCCAATAGGAATTGGTGATGACACTCAGATAAAGAAAGCTGTAATAGACAAGAATGCAAGGATTGGCAGAAATGTAATGGTAAGTAATAAAATTTTGAATATTACAATTCCACCGGCAAAAAAAAAAAAGGGTTACAGATAATTATACAAATATATAGCAGCAATTGTCTTACGCCTAATGTTTAGTGAGCGATTGAGTTACAGTCAAATGCCGCGAGTACTTATGTGTTATTCGTTACAAAAATAATTATAGTACTTTTCCCAATACCAATTGGTTTTGGAAGAAAAGGTGAACATATGAGATTGACAACAGTGTTGTCTTTATGATAGAAAAAAAACTTATGGTGCAGATAATTAACAAGGACAATGTGCAAGAAACCAACAGGGAAGCTAATGGGTACATAATTAGTGGAGGAATAGTGGTTATCCTGGAGGGTGCGGTGATCCCAGATGATTGCATTTTGTGAATTAAGCTTCATTCTTTCATAATTAGAGCACAATAATGTCCATGCAGCACTTGACAAGGCTGACATGCCCTTCAAACTATGGCATATTTGAACAATCAAATTTCATTTGTTCAATTATTTTATTTTTCGGACAGACTCCAAAGTTGCCCTTTACCTTTTTATTTTTTAATGGTTCTATGGTTGAAAAAAGTGGCTCATATATATCCATTTGTATAACCAAATGCTAATTCAACTAATGGATTTCATTTGATCTCTTGCACTTAATTCAGATTTACTATGAAATTTGATCCATTCACTATCAAATTCACTTATGATCGGCACGTCTTTATTCTATCATTTATCACGTATAATTATATTATTTTTAGTAATATGCATATATGAGTAGTAATTTAATACGCACGTGCATTTAAATAGTTTATTAAATGGATTCGAGCCGGTTAAAATACGCAGGTACTACATTTCATCTACCGTATATGTGTTCGTAAAAAATATGACATAAAATTGTAATTAAATAGCTAATTCATTAATATCAATTTTTATTTTTTTTAATTATAGATTTATAATTTATTTTGATTAATCAATCTATCCGCTGTAATTAGGGTGAAATTGAGCGAATTAAAATGGAAGGGTGAAATTGGACCGAGAGACTTATTTTACTGTGGGCCAAATTTGAGTTATGGCCCTTGAAGAAATGTAAAAACATAGCTATATAAAACGGGATCGCTTAATCAACTCCGAAGAAACCTCTTATCCATTTTGCGGAAAACCTCTCCCCCTCACTCTTTCTTCCGGCCCGCCGCTGGGATCAGCTGCTTCTACAGTTGCACATAAAACTTTTGAAGGTGCGTCTCCCTGCTATTAGCGGCTTAGTTTTTATGGGTTTGCTTCAGCTTTCTTAAAAATTATTGATTATTTTTCATGGCCATTAATAGGATCCAACTCTCATTGAGCAGCGTTTTGCTTTTCACAATTTTTTTGTCCTTGTAACTATTGCCATCAACTATAAAGCAGATAGAAGAGAAAATACATAATGGAAGGTCTAATTAACTCGTTCACTCGCCAAAGTTGCTTAAAACCCTTCCTTTTCAATCCAAAAACATTTAATAATCTTCCACTAATGCAATTTGGAACTGGGTTTCTTAATGCAAATCTCAAAATGGGTTTTCGACCAATGAACTGCGTAAATTTGGATAGAGATGATGTTGTTAGTACTAGAAGTGTTGTTGGTAGTGATTATGATAAGGAAGTAGATGATTGGGAATTGGAATTTCTTGGAGAGCTTGACCCTTTGGGTTTTCAAGCACCCAAGAAGAGGAAAAAACAACAAAAATCAAAATTGCTTGAAGAAACTGATGGGATGGATTGGTGTTTGAGGGCACGGAAGGTTGCCCTCAGAACAATTGAGTCAAGGGGATTGAGTCAGAAGATGGAAGATTTAATTAATGTAAAGAAGAAGAAGAAAAAGAACAAGAAAAAATTGGTGAATAAGAGCAGAATTCATAAGAAAAATAGGGACTTAGATGAGGATTCTGATCTTGATTTTGAGGACGCTATTGAGCGCGAGGATGATATGCTTGGCAATGATACCGGTGACCTAAGAAGGACTGTGAGTTTGATTGCAGGTGGCATGTTTGAAGAAAAGAGAGAACAGACCATGCAAAATTTTGTTGAGAGGCTTTCGCAATTCTCAGGACCTTCAGATCGTAAGAAAGAAGTTAATTTGAACCGAGAAATAGTGGAAGCACAAACTGCAGAGGAAGTTTTGGAGGTTACTGCTGAGGTGATTATGGCTGTTGGAAAAGGGTTGAGCCCTTCACCACTTTCCCCCTTGAATATTGCCACTGCCCTTCACCGAATTGCTAAGAACATGGAGAAGGTTTCAATGACGAAAACTCGCAGATTAGCATTTGCACGACAAAAGGAGATGTCAATGTTAGTTGGTATTGCAATGACAGCATTGCCAGAATGTTCAGCTCAAGGTATCTCAAATATTTCATGGGCATTGTCTAAGATAGGTGGGGAGCTGCTTTACTTGTCAGAAATGGATAGAGTTGCTGAGGTTGCCTTGACCAAGATTGGCGAGTTCAATTCTCAGAATGTTGCTAATATTGCTGGTTCTTTTGCTTCAATGCAGCACTCTGCCTCTGATCTTTTTTCGGCCTTATCAAAAAGGGCATCAGATATAATTCACACCTTCAGAGAGCAGGAGCTTGCTCAGGTATTGTGGGCTTTTGCTTCTCTATACAAGCCAGCTGACCCTCTACTTGAGTCTTTGGACATTGTTTTCAATGATGCAAGTCAGTTTCAATGCTCCTTAAAGACAGAAGCATTAAACAGTAGTGGAGAGGACAGTGTGGATGGCAATGGAGATCTTGATGCAGAGAGAGGTTCTGGTCCTCCAGTACTTAGATTTAACAGGGACCAGCTTGGTAATATATCTTGGTCTTATACTGTTCTTGGACAACTTAACCGAACTTTCTTTTCTAATATTTGGAGAACTCTGAGCCAATTTGAAGAGCAAAGGATTTCAGAGCAGTACAGAGAGGATATCATGTTTGCCTCTCAGGTGCATCTTGTAAATCAATGTCTGAAGGTTGAGTACCCCCATCTTCAGTTGGCTCTTGGAGGTGATCTAGAGGAAAAAATTGCTCGTGCTGGGAAAACTAAAAGGTTTAATCAGAAAACGACTTCGTCATTCCAGAAGGAAGTCGCTCGTCTTTTGGTAAGTACTGGTCATGATTGGATCAGAGAATATGTAGTGGAAGGATACACTCTGGATGCTGTTGTGATTGATAAGAAAATTGCTTTGGAGATTGATGGACCAACACATTTCTCAAGAAATACTGGTTGGTAGCATAGTTTTTTATGTGACAGCATATATTGTATGGTGATGTCTAATGCAGATGCAGAATTACTTTTACTAATCTTTTCCCATTTTGTCCACAGGAGTACCCTTGGGGCATACCATGCTAAAACGGCGTTTTATTTCTGCTGTTGGTTGGAAAGTGGTGTCATTGTCTTATCAAGATGTGAGTTCCCATATCTCATATTCATGCCTTCATATGTGCATCTATTAGATTTATTGAACATTATGTTGATGGACTGCTCAGATGAACAGGCACATATAAATGTGGTGGACTATTTGCCGTTTGATATCAGATTACGTTCACTAAATCGTGTTGCTGGTTTTTCTGTTTCTTTCAAGTTTCTCTCACAAACTTGATTGCATTTTTTTGCTAATTAAAAAATACAATAGACTCAGCTCGAACTGGATTAGTGGGGTCTGCAGGCTTCCAGATATTACTGGCTAGTGGCTGGATAAAAAAAAGACTGGCAATTATTTTATTTATTTTTATTAATTTCTTATGTATGGGGAAATATTTGCAACAGCAAGCGTTCTTCAATAGGGAATCTCATACAAAATTCCCTTGGAAGATATGAATTTCAAATTTCTGTCCGGAATCTGATAGTCATCCTCCTTATTCAGAAAATGTAGCCTAAAGCATATGCATGTGCATGTTCGCACATAAGAGTCTTGTAGAGTTTTTCTTATTCTGCTTTAGCATATCTAAATGCAGTGCGACAAAATTTGGATGAAACTGAATTGTTGTTAATTCTTGTTTTACATCTCTCACTCCATTATGTTTTAGAACTCTCCATTATGACCTACTGAATCTGCTGAGGATGCGATTGATGCTGAGTCTGAATCATGATAATCCTGTCTGAACCCTTGAATTTTTGTATGAGATCTCAGGTCTCCCCACTTAAATGCTTCTAATTAACATATGAGAACATTTCACCTTGTTAGTTTGGAGTTCTGGCTTTGTTGTGTTCATTAAGTTATCTTCTACATGTATCTTAATATCACTACACATCCATGGATTTTCTCTTCTGCGTTATTTCATCATACATTTTTGTTACAAAATTTTTGTATGCCATCAAATTCCTTTGCAGTCTTCTAAATTTCATTGCAAATTCTAGAAAATATTAAAAGTGGTGACTATTTCTTGCACAATATAGCATGATTTAAACCTCGTAGTTAAAGTATTTATACCAATTAATTTAATATGTAAATTGATAATATCTTTCTTTCCTTTGATATTTCTTTTTTTTTTTTTTCTTCTAGTGGGAGGAACTTCAAGGAGACTTTGAGCAGCTAAACTACATAAGAGAAATTCTCAAAGTTCATCTTGATGATTGAAAGAATGGAATAGGGAATGAGTTGGGGAAATTGTACTAGACATGAGATGATGGAAATTTGCGTTTTTCATTGATTTTTCTGTATTGGTGCAATTACTTCTGACTGGAGTTGTAATATAATCGCTATCAATAAAATGCATATTCAATTCTACTTTCTGGAAGAAAGCTGACCATAAATGCTTTAACTCTGAATATGAATTATATTCATTGATTTTCCGAGAATAGATTCGTTGGCAGTAGTTACTAACTACATGTCCAATAATTTGAATTGAGTTTTTTCAATATCATACGTTAACCCTAGTGTTCGCATCCACTTTCCTCTATATCATTTTGGAACAGTAAAAAACTCAAAACAACTAAAAGAAATCTTATTGAACCATTTTGGAATTCTACTTTTATTTATGTCTCATTAATTTTGAATGATTTTTAAGTTTTGATATTTATCACTTCCTTCACACGTTTGAACATTTTAAACATATTGCACCCATTTATGGAAAGTAATAACCGCACATATTATGGTATATTAAATTACCATACATATGCATATACAATTACGCGCTATAAAATATGGCATGTATACAGCCTTTGGCTTCCACATGCAATTAAGGGGATCTGAAAATTATCATCGATCACATAACTGATATGGTAAAGGTCTCTGTTAATTTTATCAGTGATTTCGAGTTCAAGTTCTAAAAATGGAGCTGTTTTAAATACTTAGTGATAGAATTTTACCACCTTTGCGCTTCTTTTCGGCTCGAGTAGAAATTAATTTGAATGTTGTATGACTTTAAAAATGTCTCTTGTTTGTACGGATCTGCTTAGGACATCTTATGGTCTAACAAAAAAAAATTGAAAATTGGTCTATTTTTTAAAACTTGTAATTTTTGTGATTTTTATTAAGAAAATAAAAAATAATTTTTATTTGGAAAATACCTATTAATGAGGCAAAAATGTTTTTAGACATGTTTTAAGCACGTAAACTTATTTTTCTATCTATTACAGCATATATGGAAAATAAAAATCACACATAAAAATGTTGCAGAAATGTAAATAAAAGTGAATTACATCTCAAATAATCGTACATCATTTCTAATAAAAGCAGTAAAGAACAAATGGAAATAAAAACTGCAAAATGAATTGAACAAGATAAGTAGAGGTGGCAAATGGACGGATTGGATGGGTTTGGGTTGGGTCATTAATGGATGGGTCATTAATGGATTGGGTCATTAATGGGTCAAAAAATATGGATCATTAATGGGTTGGATCATTAATGGGTTGGATTGATTTGGGTCGACCCATGGGTTTGGGTTAATTTTAAATATTTATTTTTAAAAACATATCCAATCGTAAACATATTGAAAGTTTTTATTTAATATTTCGTTATGTTGAATTAAATGATTAGAATATACTATACTGCATAACAGTTGGTCATTATAAAGAGTAATATTTCGATTATAATTTAATTTTTTAATGCTATTAACTTTTAATACTTATTTTAATAATTGTTATTATTCAAAAAAATAAAATAAAATAAAAAGAATTGTTATTATGTATATATATAATGAGATCTTTAAATTATTTATTTGAAATATGATTTTTTTTGTATCAATTTTTTCTTTTTTTTGTGTCCATTTTTAACATTAAAGTAAATTATTTAAAATATATTTTTCGTATTATTGACTCGCTACCTTTTTCGTATTTTTGACTTTTGGAAGCCTATTTGACCTCAAATTCACTTCAAATTTCAACCATAGGTTCACATTGACTATTCCTTTCAAATGATCCAATAAAATATTTTTGACTTTCGGATGTCATTTCGGACCTGAAAAATACTCTTCACTGTCGAAAAATAAAATAAAAGAAAAAGAATTGTTATTATGTATATATATAATGAGATCTTTAAATTATTTATTTGAAATACGATTATTTTTTGTATCAATTTTTTCTTTTTTTTTCTTTTTTTGTCCATTTTTAACATTAAAGTAAATTATTTAAAATATATTTTTCGTATTATTGATTCGCTACCTTTTTCGTATTTTTGACTTTTGGAAGCCTATTTGACCTCAAATTCACTTCAAATTTAAACCATAGGCTCACCTTAACTATTCCTTTCAAATGGTCCAATAAAATATTTTTGACTTTCGGATGTCATTTCGGACCCGAAAAATACTCTTCACTGTCGAAAAGTACTATTTAGGGCTGGCCCAGTATTGATGTCATTATATACCCAATGGATCAAGATGTTTGAATCTTGAAAATACCCATTGGGTTAATACTCAATGACCCAATGGGTTGGAAAGTGAGATGGGTCAATTTTGGGTTGACCCAATGGGTATTGGGTTGGGTTGGGTTGAAAAATAAAATGGATCAATTTTGGGTTGACCCAATGGGTATTTATATGAATTGGGTTGGGTTTGGATCAATTTTTTTGGGTAAATTTGGGTCGACCCATGGGTTTGGGTCAATTTTGCCAGGTCTAAAGATAAGGAAAGTACAATAAAAGGAAACATGCAAATATGCGAGTAAATATATAAATAAAAGAAATAAAAAGATAAATATCAAATCAAATGAATTCAAATAATAAGAAAAGGTAAATAATTAAAAATATTTTAAAATTTTGAAAAGGATAAATAAATAATGAAATAAATAGATATGAGAATGGACCAGTTAACTGGTTCATTCATAATTTTATAAACCAGTTCATTAATTTCGGTTAATCGCTATATCAATTTCGATTTTTAATTCGATTTTTTGGATTAATTTATCAGTTAATCATTAAAAAATTTTAATATATAAATTTAATAAATTATATAATTTTTAATATTATTTTTAATAGTTAAAAATACTTTAAAAATGAAAAAAAATACAAATTAAATATAATATCCATTAAAGAATCAAAATAAAAATAAAATTTTTATAATAATTATAAAAATTAAATATATTCAATATGAAACTAACAACAAAGTACTAATTATTCACATATATAATAATAATAATAATAATAATAATAATAATAATAATATAATTTTAATATTTATTTACTAAAAATATATATTTTAATAATATTTTAAAAAATTATATATCATAATATTGAAAAACATAAGTATAAAATTTAAAATATAATTTATAAAATATATATATAGATAGATTTCGAATCGGTTCAGTTAACCATTAATTTTTAAAAATAAAAATATTAAATTTAAATTTTCGATTCGATTCGATTAACTTAAAAATTAATTCGATTTCGAATTAATTTTTTGATTAATTAAAATTTTAATTTTTTTTGCTCAGTCCTAGAAATAAATATGCCAAAAACAAGATAAATGCAAAAGTATCATAACTACTAAAAATAGGATAAATATCGAAAGATAAATATATCAAAACTCAAAAGTGATAAATATTTGGAATCCTCGAATTTGCTGTTGGAGGGGCACGCAGAAACGGCTGTATGGCTAGCCAAGGTTCAAAATGCACCGTCTTTAAAAAAAAAAAAAAAAGGTTGCACTGGCAGAGAGAAGCACGTGGGCCCCAGGCTGTGTGCGTTGGGCCTCGAAACAAGACTGAGGCCTCTAGTCAAAAGTACCAGCACAGCACACCGGTGTACGCCATAAGGTCACATGGCCGTGTGGGCCACCGAATTTTGGGTTTTTATGCTATTTTAGAAAATTAGATATTTTTAAATTTTTAATTATTTTTGGTTTTTAAAACTTGCCATTTATTAACAAAAAACAAAAATACCACCATTCGGTTTCTTCTGTATTAGAGAGCTTAAACTTAAGGTGTCTATATAGCAAGCTAATGCAATCATGCAATGCAAAACTCATAATTTAAATCACATGTTATAAAGGAAAAATTAACATCCTTAAGAGAAAGTGTTCTAGGCTATTAAAAGAACCTCCCTAATTCAAATAATACCTTATTATGATAGCCCTTATCGCAAAGCAAAAATGAATTTTCTAAAACTAAAAGCTGTTTCATAGTAAAGTCAAATTGTTGGTTTGTCATGGTGAATGGCCATATATGTGCCATGTCATACAACAATATCTCCTTCTGGAGGCCCACGGCCTTAAAGTCTCATTTTGAGAACCAAATAAGCCATACAGCTGTGTGGCTCCCAAGGAACACAGCTATGTCCCTGCCATAAAAGGCGTCAACGTTATAGAATTCTAGTTTTAGCATCAAGCCAGTATCACTATGCTGGACCTGATATCAAAAATTCCAATTTTAATCACTATGCTAAATAGGATAGCTCCTTTAGTTAAACCGCATGCATAAGGATTTTCACAAAAATGCTCAAAAAAAATAGAGTTCTCTCTAAAAATACCTACTTTTCTTTTTCCTTTTTAAAATGACCCCACCCCTATTTAAATTTGCACTTTTAAAAATACCTTTTTTCTGAAAAAAAGAATACTATGTTTAATTCTTTTGCTCACACATAAACTCCCTTATCTTATAAAATATTTAATGGAAAGTCCCTTTAAAACAAGTCTGGTAGTATTTATTTAAAGCTTCATCTTCATCTTTTATGTTTTTATCGAATTCCAGTTTGCTATTTTAAGTTTTATTGGTCTGAGGTCATTGCCCATTTAATTGTTGATTACTTGGAATTCAATATATTCCTTTCCATAGTACAAAAATACTGATTCCTAATATTATCTAAGCTTTATTGGTCTAATTTCAAAGAATTCCTATTTCGATTTTAGAATAAAAAATATTAGATTAGATGAAATTCATAGAAAATGAGAAATATATATATATTATTTAAGAATATGTAACATTTCTTTTTATTTTTATATTACTTTTAAATGAATATTAGATTGGTTTTCAAGAGGGCATTTTAATGGTAAAAGCTGATTTTAATAATAGATTTAAGATTCGTTTTTCTACTCTCTTTTCTTCTATAAAAAAATAAGTAAATATTAGAGTTACATTACTAGAAGTATCAAACACATTTTTCAATAAATATGTAGTGAGGAGGCTAAAATTGGATGTTATTTTATTTTTTATTTTTATAGATCAAAAGATACACAATTACACACAATGAAATTCTCACGTCTAATTTATATCAAAAATCTTTTTAACTTTTGAAAGATGAAACTTCAGATAGGAAAGGAAAGAGAGAGTTAATTTAGGGTTTAATGAATTAATATTATTTTTATTGATTCAATTATTAATTTCACAAACCAATTGTATTTTTTTACTTATCATTTTTTTATTTAATTATTAACTGCAGTTATTATGCCTGTCAAAATTGGCTCAAATCCAAAATTCCAACAAAAAAAATGACCCAAACCCAATCAAACACAAAAAATGTCCATTGAATCAACCCAAAAATGACCTACTAAGTATGTGATTTGTTTGGGTCTGGCCAAAAATGACCTACTAAGTATGAAATATGAAGTTTTAGATTGAGAATATTAGTTATATTCGAACTGTTGTGTCTCAGAAAAGCTGTATAATTGTTTATGGTTAGTCAGAATTATAGCCGTTATATTATCGAATTTTTGCAAAATAAATAGTAACTTCGGACAGTTATAGGTCAACGGCAATATAATTTAAGAATATAATAATGAAATTGGATTGGAAACAAAAGTTAATTCAATGGAAATAAGTAAAGAGTTGAATTTAGGTACAAATGAAAAAAAAAAATTTCCGATCAGTTTACATTGTTCCGTTAGATCTGAGTGATAAGAGTGTTACATGAGTCTCCTCTCGATCTTTGAAATTCGGTCCTTCACATCTATGGCCTCCTTATAAACTTCGAGCTCCCCATGGGAATAACTATCATTGGCCCAAGTAAACTTGCCATTGTGACCTATTTTTTAGGCAATCCGTTTGTGTCAATTGCCGATTTCTTAGCATTTTGGCCGTCTGTTGGTGGCCAAGAAAAGAAAAAGAGGGATTTATAGTTTAAACTAATAGAGTTAGGATTTAAAAGAAAAAAGGGTATTTTAAAAATACAAAATTAAAAAAAAGATATTTTTAAAATTTTAAAATTGATGAATGCATTTTTAAAAAGTGAGATTAAAAAAATGGTATTTTGTGTAAATTCCTCAAAAAGATAATATACCAAATTAATTTTTAGGATTAACTATAAAAATTCCTCCGACTTAGGCCTCTATTTCATTTTAGCCCTCAAATTAAAAAATTGACCAAATCGTTTTTCAAATCTAATGCTTTGTCAAGTTTTCTATCTAAAATCTAATGGAATGACATTTAGCAACAGATTAAAGTCTGTTGTTAATACCGAATATAGTGATAGATTAGCAATATATTTCATAATTAAACTCTCAAAATATTTAAGAAAATAAAAACATGAGAAATGAAAAATATAAATTAAAAAATATATAAAAAGAAAATTATTAAAGCAATATTAAAGACAATTTTCTCATGAGATTCTTATACTTAAAGCATATGCATATAGTTCCTATACAGAATTAATGTTCCAAATAACTATATACTTTTACTGATATATACTAATTATAGTATTAAATTTCTCTCTATATTTTCATAGTAGTATTAGAACAAAAAAAGCGCATGAATATATGGGATTGAAAATATTATATCAATTAAAATATTTTAAAAGTATAATTTCATAGAAAATTAGGTTTTTTATTCATATTTATTTTAAATTTGAAAATATGAACATTTTTAATTTGGGAAGATATTTTTTATTTTTTAATTTACAAAATTATATTGTAATATTTTTTATTTTTTAAGTATTTTTAGCAACGAATTTCAGATTCCATCTCTGAAGTTATACCGTTAAATGTCGATTTTTTTTTTTAAATATTGGATGGAAAACTTAATGAATAGTTAAATTTGAAAAATTTTAAAAGGTTGAAAATCGATTTGTTCAATTTTTTTTTTTAATTTAGAAGTCAAAATGAAAATATGGTCATAAATATAATTAAGTTTATTTTTTATTACATATATGTAAAGTAATTATATTTTTTTATAAGACAAAATATGATTGGTTTGATTTATAAAAAGGTTTTGTTTGACATGAAACCTTGGAAAGCTCCTGGAGTTGATGGTATTCAAGCGGGATTTTATCAATCTCAGTGGAATGTAGTGGGCAATGATGTCTGCCAGGAAGTTTTGAGAGTTCTTAAAGGTGGTAAGATGGATAATGCTATGAATAAGACACTTCTCTGTCTTACTCCCAAAATAGATGTTCCTAAAAATATTTCTCAGTTTCGCCCTATTGCTTTATGCTCGGTGCTCTACAAGGTGGTGACTAAAACTATTGCTAATAGGCTCAAGAACCTTATGCCCCTCTTGATTGGGCTTACACAGACTAGTTTTGTTCCTGGACGACATATTACGGAAAATCCTATTGTCACTCAGGAAGTTATTCATACCATGAGGAGTAAAAAAGGTAAAACGGGTTTTATGGCGATTAAAGTGGACTTGGAGAAAGCCTATGATCGGGTTAGTTGGGATTTTCTCAAGGACACTCTTATGGATGCTCGGATTCCTGTGGGCTTAATCAATGTTATCATGGATTGTGTCTCTGCTTCGTCTACGCATATCTTGTGGAATGGTAATATGTCAGATGCTTTCATGCCTTCTCAGGGTCTTAGACAGGGTTGTCCTTTATCGCCCTATTTGTTTGTTCTTTGTATGGAAAGGCTCAGTCAATGTATTAATATTGCAGTCAAAGATGGAGATTGGCACCCTGTGCATCTTAATAGAGGCGGTCCTCCTATTAGCCACCTGTTCTTCGCTGATGACCTAATCCTTTTTAGTAAAGCTGATGTGAGGCAAACTTGGGTTATTAACAAGATTTTGAATGATTTTTGCGAGAGCTCTGGTCAAAAGGTCAGTTTTGACAAAACTAGTGTTTTTTACTCCAAGAATGTTAATAATCATCTTCGACGGGATTTGAATCACAAGTTGGGTTTCAAGGAGGTTACAGAATTGGGGAAGTATCTTGGAATGCCCCTTTTGCAATCTCGAGCTTCCAAAAAGCACTACTGTTACATTCTCGATCGGATGAAAAGCAGAATGGCCAGTTGGGATGCTTCTTGTATATCCATGGCAGGACGTGTTACGCTTGCTAAGAATGTGTTATCTAACATGCCCTCTTATGTTATTCAAGCCACTAGAACTCCTTCTTCTTTTAGTGCAGAGGTTGATATGCTGTCTAGACAGTTTGTTTGGGGGGGTAAAGCGGGCTCTCGAAGCATAGCCTTAGTTCCTTGGAGTACTATGGAAAAACCTAAAGATAGAGGGGGTCTCTCTTTCCGAAATACTCATACCCTCAATACAGCTTTTCTGATGAAGCTTGCGTGGAACTTGCTTACCCAGCCACATCATCTGTGGGTTAGTATCCTTACTTCTAAATACAAGTTTTTGCACGGCAGCAGTGCTTATCCCATGGTCCAGCGCAGCAGCACTCCAGTCTGGAAAGGAATCTGTTCTGTCTGGTTGGAGGTCCTGAATCACACTAGGTGGGTTATTGGTAATGGCAAGAAGATCAGGTTCTGGTTTGACAGATGGGTTACTGGTCTGGATTCACCACTATTTCATCATACTTTCAGGCTTATCCCCGAAGATTTAATTAACAGAACGATTGATTGTTTTGCTGATGATAATGTTGGCTGGTGCTGGAATCGATTTGAGGAGTTTTTCCCTCATAATATTCTTTTGAGTATTGCTGCGGCTTGCCCTCCGCATTCTAGTGCTGATGAAGATCAGCCTATCTGGGATCTCTCCTCTTTTGGTGCATTTACTATCAAATCTGCCTACTCAAGTTTGGTGGAAATTGGTTCAGAAGATTATGACACTCTTTGGAGTCAAATTTGGAAGTTAAAAGTGCCTCAACGAACTAGAATGTTTATCTGGTTGGCGATAAATAATGGCATTATGACTAACTCTGAAAGGAAAAGAAGGCACGTCATAGACCAGGCTGAATGTCCTTTTTGTGGGGTAGGAGATGAAGATAGCCTTCATGTTTTGCGTGACTGTGTGGTTGCGAAGCAGTTCTGGAGTTTCTGTCTCTCAGGAGTTCACCTTCAGCAATTTATGGAATCTGTTAGTTTGAAAGACTGGGTGAAATTCAATCTGAATAACTTGAATGTAGTCTTGGAAGAGGTTGCCTGGCCGGAGGTTTTTGCTATTGGCTGTTGGTTTTTATGGAAGCAGAGAAATGAGTTCATTTTTCAGAACAAGCGCAGACCCATTCTCTCGTTAGTAAATGACATGCTCATTTTTGCTAAGTCTTGTCAAAGATCCCTGGCTCCGCATGAGGTGGGTAATAAGGAAGCCTTTCTTCCCTCTCCAAGGTCTTGGTTGCCTCCCCCTATGAACTTCTTCAAGGTGAATTCTGATGCTTCAGTGTCTAGAGGGGGTTTGGCCACTTGTGGGGGCCTTTTGAGGAATTACTTGAGGCACTGGTGTTCTGGCTTTGTGGCTAACCTGGGTAGTTGTCCTATTCTTTTGGCCGAGATTTGGGGAATTTACTATGGACTTTGTAGAGCTAAAGAAGAAGGCATTGTTAATGTCATGGTGGAAAATGATAATAAGTTGGCTATCGAGATGATCCTTGGGATTTCTGCTCCTAGTGCTTCTTGTATCGCTCTAGTTGATCGGATTCGTAACTTGGCTAAGTTTTTTGCCAATATTTCTTTCAACCATATCTACCGAGAGGCAAATCTTGCAGCTGATAAGATTGTCAAGCTGGGCAATGTTTTTCCTTATGGTTATCATGTGTTGTTTTCCCCTACTCAGGAGTTAGTTTATTGGTTGTATTATGACTCTGTAGGAGTGTCATATAGTCTTTAGTGTGTTGTTCTTGTGAGCTTGCTCACCTTCTTTAAACAAAAAAAAAGGTTTTATATGCATAATTTAGTGAAAAAAAATCCTATTGCGTAGTTCTTTTTGTTTGTTTTTTCTTTAACAAAATGCTGTGTCGGCAGCATCGTGTGGCCCAATTAATTTGGTTTTCATGGGACAAGCACGATTGATATCAAAACACGCGTCGTGCCGTAAACTAAAATTTTAAAGATATTATTAATCAAGCAATTAATGGGACAGCTTCATCACTTTAATATCTTTATGGTTGGAATTGGAAACCTCCAATGCACAAATAATAAACAAATTACATTTTCATTTCCAATACTTCCTTACTCTATATTTCTCAAAATAATAGTTTACTCCCTTCGTTCTTTTTTATTAATTATTTTTATTAAAATTAAGAAATAATAAATAAATTTAAATTTAATATTAAATTACTTAATTAAGATTAAATTATTAAATCTAATTGGTTCTGACTTTATTGAAAAAGAAAATTAAATTAAATTGAAAGTCTAAAAGTAACAGATAAATAGAATTTGAATTTTATTCAAAAATAACAGATAAAAAAACGAAAAAAATAACTTTTATTTACATGCAACTTAAAACAATAAATTTTATTATTATAAAACGCAATCTTACTTGTAATTTATCAATTATATTCCTAATTTATATTTAATATTGTAAAAATCAAAATAATAACTAATATTAGTATACTATTAAAAATGTAAATTGTCGTGAATCAATTTGCTCCTAAACAAAGTAAAATTAGATAAAAAAAATTTGAAAAATTATTAAACTAGTTTGGAAAATCAAATCCAAACCGATTTTAATAGTTAACCTGTTAAAATTAAGATTAATGAACTTAAATTTGGCATTAAATGTCTGATTGACGGTTAACTAAGTTTATGTAAGTTTTCGCATATATTTGGATAGAAGGATAATTTTCACATGTATCAATATTTTGTCATAATTTTAAAAAGTAGATTACTAATAATTTAATATTTATGTAATTTTATTTTAGTGTATTGATATTAAATTTGAATTGCATGTATTTTATATTTAAAACTTGGTTGATCTATATTTCAATTTGATGGATGTATGGAATTTTTTTTATATAAAATTTAGGATAATTAAAATTGTATTTCTTTAATTTTTTTTGGACAGTCCCGGATACTTCCGTTATCTTTAAATGGCAACAAAATCTTTCAAAGATTCTAACTCTGGCGAAATGGAAAATAATAAGTTTTCTTTATCTGGTCATCCAAAATAGGAAGGATAAGTTTCTCCCTATTTAGGATTTATGAATGTAATCAAACTCTACTACTTGCCTATATAAATGACTAGGAGATCAAGGTATTCTCTCTCACTGGTACTTTTATCATTCCTCTTTCTCATATTTTCTGACTTTATTGTCGGAGTTTCTCTTATTAGAATCTTATCGGAGTTTTATATTTTTAGGCGACCCATTCCATACAACAACTTAAAATTTTCACACGATTATCAATTGGAGTGATTAACTTGGATCGAACACGTGACAATATATCTCTTTCCCAATTTGAATACCATCCCTGCCCTACCAGAAAACCAACCTGGATAGAACCAACCCTTACTTACACCAATTCAATAGTTTTTCCCCAAGATACTACCCCTATGTTGGTAGCCCTTTTGCTACCTATTTTACCTATACCCAATTTCACACCACAAATTGCTTAAACTTTCCTCACAGCCCTATATGCCATGGCTGCCCATGGGCCCCCGCTAGCTTTTACACCTGTCTCGCTGCCTTTGGCCGGTCTGCTGGCTTCGGGTTCAACTATAACTTTAATGGCTAAATAGTTCAAAAGGCTTTTTGAGGAGAGAATGAAAAAATACCAGAATAGAAACACCCTGCAGTACCAAGGTAGCTTTAGATCCCTTCTATCCAGGGAAATTTTAGCGGCCCCTTTCCAAAGATCTGACTGCTTAATTTTCCCAAATACAATGGCAATATTGACCCCCGAGCTCACCTGGATCAGTTCTACCACACTATGCTAGTCCACACTATTGAAGATACTGTTTTATACATCTTTCCCCAAACTCTTATGGAGTCTGCCCCAATATGGTTCAAGAACTTACTCGAACACTCGGAGAAAAATTTTGAGTAATTCAGTGACATGTTTAAAGTCAAGCTTGTAGTAGCTATACATCCTACTAAGGTTTTGATCAACCTGAACTAAGTTCAACAGGTGAAAGGTGAACCCCTGTGAGCTTATATGGAAAGATTTAATGTCGTGGCGATGGGCAATCATAACCTCAACCTAAAAGTGGTGATTAATACCCTAATATGCAACACAAGGTGCCAACTTTAGTGATTCATTAAGCAAGAAACCCCTTAAAAATTTTATCGAACTCATATCCCAAGCACACAAGTATATTGGGATGGATAAAGCTTGCAGACTTCAACATAGCACCTTTTAGCATAAAGATGGAGACAAGGATGGGGAGTTAAGAAGGGCAGGACAGGATAGGGGAAATAATTGGTGGAGTGATTTTTGAGTCATGCGAGGGGTTAGTAGCTCTAATCGAGCGTATACTGTATCAACTCCATACCTTAGAAAAAAAAAATGAAAATTGTTTCACACCTTTGACCTTTGAAAGGTCCAAAATCCTTACATGGATAAAATAGAATAGGCAAGTTAATTGGTTAAGACCCACAAGAGAAGATCCTAATCGTGACCAAAGCTTGTATTGCACTTATCACAGGGATAAAGGGCACAAGATTGATGACTATAAACAACTTAAGAAGGAGATCAAACATTTAGTCTGGAAAGGGACTCTATTCCAATTTGTGAAGAATAGAGACAATAATGCTTAAAACCAATCATCAACACCTCGACAATAAGACAATAGTAGAGATAGTGCCAGCAAAAAGGCCTTTGCTGGAGTCATCCATGTTATTGCAGGGGGTAAATATTACGATGTCTTTGACGATTCAAAGAAACAAAAGGCCAAAAAGGTCTTCTCCCTAGGGAATAGCCCACCATCGTCTTCTTATGCCATTTAATTCTCAACAGCTGATGGTGCTCATATCCGACAACTACACATGGATACCCTAAGCTCTTATCCAGGATTACTTGGTCTAGTGGATCCTTGTAGACATGAGAAGTGTAGTCAATTTAATCATTTTACAAGCCTTCAGTACACTTAGGATGTTGACTAACATTTTAGAGCCTATTTTCATGCCATTGATTAGCATATTTGGGCAGCTAGTCAAAGTAAAGGATCAATCAACCTAGCTTTTCTGCTTGAAGATGATGTAATTATCTGAACATGCACCACTTGTTTCATGGTTGTAAATATGTCTCTTTTATATAACGCGATTTTTGGCAGACCCCTGTTGGTCACAATAGATGCTTATATTTTTGTGTAGAAATTATTGCTCAAATTCCCAACCCAAAAAGGCACTGCGGTGCTCTAAGATAATTAGAAGGCCACTCAAAAAACTTATGTCACAATGCTAAAAGAGGCCAATTAGGCTTTGTCATTGGATTCGTTAGATATACTAACTAATTTATCCCCGAAGGCTAAGTTATTTGACTCATTGTAAGATGTCGAGCTCTTGCCGAGAAAAATAGTCAAGATAGCTTCTAATAAAGCAAGATTAGAGAAGGACGTACTCATCATTATGTTATCAAAATTTCCTAATGTGTTCATCGGGTAGCCCTCAACATCATAGGAATATCTCTCGAGGCAATATCCCATTCACTTAATGTTTAGCTTGACTATAAGCCAATAAAGCATAAGAGACATAACCATACCTCGGATGAAAACTTTATTGAGAAATGAATTCATTCGAGAAGGTTTTTACCCAGACTGGTTATCAAATGTAATTTTGGTGAAGAAAGCTAATGGGAAGTGGAGGATATACATCGATTTCATTGACCTAAACAAAGCCTACCCTAAAAATAGTCACCCGCTACCTAACATTGACCTATTGATTGATTTGGTTTGAGGAGTATGCTTTCCTTGATGCTTCGATGGGCTATCATCAGATCCTAATGAATTCGATAGATGAAGAGAAGATTTCATTCATTACACACTGAGTTAGTTATTGCTATCTGTTTGTACCTTTTGGCCTCAAAAATGCCAGAGACATTTATCAAAGATTGATGAATAAGCTCTTTGCCAACTAGTTCGATAGAAATATGAAAGTCTATGCAAATGACATGGTCGTAAAGAGCAAGACTTCAACAACTTTGCACACTGAGCTCAAAAAACTATCTCTACACTTAGAAAGTTTGGCCTTAAACTCAATCTAAAGAAATGTGCTTTTGGCATATAGTTCATCAAATTTTAGGGTTTTATGATTTTTAAGAGAGGAATAGAGGCTAGCCTAGCAAAGTCCAAGCTATCTCTAAGATAGAGCCACCGAGGTCCATCAGAGAGGTGAAAAGCTTAACAGAAAGGTAATAGCTTTGGGTAGATTTATTTATATTTTATAGGGCACTTAAAAATATGAAAAACGTTGAATGGATCTCGAAGTGCCAACACGCTTTTGATGCTCTAAAACATTTTCTCAGCTCTCTTCCCTTACTCAGCCGACCTTTTGACCTCAAGTGGGCAAAATATTGTTCATGTACTTGGTTGTATTTGAAGGAGCTCTTGGCTCAATTTTAATCAAAAAAGAGGATACACAATAGTTCTCCATCTACTACATAAGCAAAGTCTTACGAGGCTTCGAACTATGGTACCTAATTTTGAAGCAATTGGTCCTTGCCTTGGTTACTTCGATAATTAAGTTATGACCTTATTTTCAGGTCACACAGTTATAGTTTGGACTAATTTTATCCTCAAAAGAGTATTGTAGAGACCATAAGCATCAGAAATATTAATCGAATGGGCAACCCGCCTCGGTGAATTTGACGTTCGATATAAACCTTAGTCTGCCATGAAAGCCTAGATCCTCACCAAATTCATGGTTGAGCTTCATGCTCCCTCATTAGAACCACACAATTTTTCTTAGAGTTTGTATGTCAATGGTATCGCTTATGTTGAAGGAGTCAGTATTGGAGTTGTTTTGATTAGCACGAGAAAAATATCTATTTGAGGGATGACACATATACTTTCCTTGCATCTAATAATGTAGTCGGGTACGAAGCTCTTTATTTTAGCTTGTAACTTGCCATCGAGGTAAAACCATACTCACTATTAATCTTTTATAACTCTCAACTTGTTGTTAGCCAACCATTTCTCAAATTTGAAGCCAAAGAACATATAAGGATTTGGTATGAAGAGCTCATGGCTATCCTATTATCTTAATTAGAAAAGGAAGATTTCTCATGGTTAATTGAACAAATACCTCAAGCCAAAAATCAGGTAGCAAATACCTTAGCCAAACAAACCTCTTTCAAAAGCACAATTCAGATTACAGATATTGTTTAGGCTGTCATTTCCCAAACAACCTATGAAACTTATACAATTCGATTACAAAAGCCCATAAATGGCTGGTATTTGCCGATTTACTAAACCTCAACACAAGTACTTTGACACAAGCTCAAAAAACATTATACAATCTAGTCTATATACGAAACTAGATGACAAGTTCTATTGGAAGTCTTTTTTGCACCCTTAGACACTTTACCTTAGTACATAAAAAGGCAATTATGTTCTTTTAAAATTACATGAAGGCATATGCAGCGCACATGAAGGTACACAAGCCATAGCTCGAAAAGCTTTATTGTACGTCTATTACTTGCCCTATATAGAGAGTGACACTAAGGAACTCATCCATACGTGTGACAAATTTCAACAATTCAAGATTATTATACATCAAAAATTAGTTCAACAAGCGACTATCCACAGTTCTTGGCCTTTTGCTCAATGGGTAATGGACATCCTCAGGCCATCGAACAATGAAAGGTTCTAGTTGTTATAGTTGACCATGTTACGAGGTGGGTTAAGGTCAAGCCTTTAGCCATAATTACACTTGCAGACATAATCAAGCTCTTGTAGAAGTCCATGATCACTAGGTTTGGAATCACGCACACCATTATAACTAATAATGATAAACAGTTTGATTGTTTACTTTCAAGAATTACTATTCAAAATTGTACATCTAGCAAGACCGAGGTAACCAATCAGACCATTCTAACAAGACTCAAGAAAAGGCTTGATGATGTTAAAGGCCTCTAAGTGGACGAGTTGAACAATATATTATAGGCTTACCAGACTTCTTCCTGAGCTCCAACTGGTGTCATGCCTTTCTTTCTCACTTATAGAGTTGAAGTTGTCATCCCATACAAGATTATCATCCTTAGCATCCAAACTTCACAATACAATAGTGAGGTAAATGATGCAAGCTTGCTTTATCACTCGTATAGGCTTGAAGAACGACGAGAGTTTGCCCAACTTCAATCAGCTGCCTACAAATAGTGTATGGTGTCTTACCATAATAAAAAACTGAAGTCAAGGTCTTTTTTAGTGAGACAACTCATCTTAAAGAAGGTTATTGCAGTACAAACTGCCACTAGAGTAAGAAAACTCAATCCAAACTAGGAAGGTCCCTACCAAGTACATGAAATTATTAACGATATAGTGTATTAGCTAAAACATCCCTCTAGAAAATTACTGCCACACTCATGGAATGTCTCTAATCATAAGTTGTATTATCAATAATGGGCTCAGTTTGGCTACAACACCATTGGGGCATTTTTATCTAAGAGTTTAGTATGTTTTTCATTTCTTATTCTTTGCTCATTCTCGCTAGTTTGCCATTCGACCATTTATTATTTTTGTAGCTCTACTGAGCAACATCAATCAAGTTCAATGTTTATACATTATATTTAACTATTTTACAAACTTTGCTCAATTAGGCTATAGCGCCATCTAAGTAGTTACCTTATTAATTCATTTATATTGTCATTAGTTTGGCTATATCGCTATATGTACGATATAAAAAATGCAGCTATTCCATCAAAGCACAAAAAAATGATTTAGAGGGCAAAATAACTTCATTAACTCAAAAAAATAATTACATAATACAAAAAATAGAAGCAAACAAAGGGACATATCATGATCAGTCCTCATTTGGATAGATCTTATCCATCCAAGTCAAGTCAAGGTCTAGATGCCTCTCTTATAACTTGGCACCATAAGATATGCATCTTTTTAACAGCCAAGTTAACCGCTTTCTCTTCGAGCTTGGCGTATTTTCTTTCGAGCTTGGCCTTTTCCTTCTAGCCCTTCTCTAACTCAAAGTCTTTAGCTTGGACCTTCTTTTTTTCTTTGATAAGAAAATTATTTGCTTCTAAAGCCTTCTTTTAAACCTCGGTAGCCCTACTCTCAGCCTCAATGACCTTTTTTCTGCTGCAGCAGCTCGACTTTTAGCTTTGTTGAGCTTAAACTATAGTTTGATAGAGACCTTTTCTTTTTTTGCCAACCTATTATCAGCTTGTTCATCTTAGCAATAACGGCACCATTTATCATGTTCCCTTGCGATTATAACATGAAATCAAAGGATGGCAGAATCTCTGAGGAATAATATAGCTCGTTAAAAAAAGAAAAAAAAAAGAAGAAAAAGAAACTTTTACCTCCATTTGATGCTTTTTTACTATAGAAAGGAGGGGTGTCACCTCACTCAGTATGCAGGAGATTAAGTGCGCAAAGGTGGCAAAGTCTTTGTTCTTCTTACTATAGGCATTCCTCTGCCTTCACTGGAACCCTAACACTTCATCAGTTAGGGTCCTCATATCCTTCTTCCATGATCTAAAAGCTTCTGCTTCTGGCTTCTCTAGTCCTATTGAGGAGGACCCTAATACTATGGCTCCCATTTGGAATCACTGCTACATAAGTTATCAGGATATTGTTATTCGTGGGGACAAACCTTGGTTTAGCTGGACTCACTAGAGTAGTGGTGCTAGGTCCATTAGCTTTTTGCTTCTTGGCTCTCATAGCCTTAGCTTAGCTTAGCTTTCTCGTCTTCTTCATCACTGCAAAAAAGCAAACAATGAGCAACACATTAGATTTATTTGAAGAAAATCTAGGTAATTTACCTTTTTTCTTGTCAGCTTAGAAGGGCATAAACCGTATTACAGTTGTAATCTTATATCTCTTTTCTTTCTAGCAAGCTCTTTCCACCTAGCCAGAGTGGATTAATCGACTGCAGGAGTTCAAAAAGGGAAGTCTTCATTCATGCTTTCCAATATTAAAAATTAATTTTTCCAATTCTTTAGGGAGTTCGGATTCCTTGAGAAAACTCTATATCTAGCCCGAGCTTATATATAGTTGTGATCCTCTGTAGCTATTCGAAGTCCCATTATATGGAAGGCTTGAAAAAGCTTGATAGTAAGGTCAATATTGTGTTTGGCAGACCACATCTACAATGCAGAAGGGGTTTGCCATGCATTGAGATGTAACTACTCGACTATTAAATCATAGTGATTCAAAAAGTCTAGCTTGAATTTTGTCAATGGTAAATTAAGCCCAACTTTAAAGTCTACCTATGCACCATTTGCCAGAAAATTTGGTGTTAGCTCTTAGGGATGTAATTGGAGCTCAAATCTCGTACCTATTTGGTATACTGAGTCTTTCCCTCATCTCAACTAAATTCTTATCCCTTATAGCTGAGCCAATGCTCCCTACCTTGGGAAGTCTTTTTGGCTTTTTTCTTTTCTTGAATGTAGTTTGTTTTCATAACTATTAGCTTTCACTAGAAGAATGGGGCAGGCTCTCGTCTAACAATCCCTCTTTTACTCTAACTTCACTGGAATCCTCAAAAGTAATCCTAATGAAAGGAAAGGGTAGAAGCAAAAAGAAAAAAAAAGATAATACAAACCTGATATCTCTATAATGAAAGTGTCTCAAATCTGGGGAAGTCATCCAAAGTTAGTCTGAAAAATGCTTCAAAGTTGAATCGCTAGTGTTCAGATGGGTGGTTGTAATAGTGGATTAAGGCAAGATGGTTAGAAATGCAAAAATAAAATGGAGAATTTACGAAAATGGAGATACAAAAGCAGTTTGTAGAAGAACAAAACACAATGGAAAATGCCAAATAAGGTAACCGAAACAAAGAAAGAAACCGAAGTATATATAGAAGGTATGTGAACCGCAAGATGATGAACACGAGGATGGCAGGGATTGTGCACAAAGATAGGTTGTGTAATCATAATGGCCTCCTATGCGAGTACTGAAGCGCTTGTTTCATCAATAATTATGTCTTAGTCATCATCTCGCGATGAACGAGGTGCCATCACCTCACTCTTTAAATGTGTTGCACGCACCTAAACGAATATTCAAAATCGAAATTACCACTAAACAATTGGCCGACAAGAATGTCAATCACTAAGGCAGGACTTATGATAAACTAAAGGGGGGCTTTTGATCAATTAGACCACCTAGGGTAAACAGTCATGTTGGCGCGATCTAGGTCATAACAGAGCTCAAGAGTCTAAAACTAAGGAATGATGTTTTCAGGCGCTTTCATTATCTTTAAATGGCAACAAAATCCTTCAAAATTTCTAAATTTGGTGAAACAGGAAATAATAAGCTTCTTTATATGGTCCTTTAAAATAGGAAGCTAGGATAAGTTTCTTCCTATTTAGAATTCGTATGGGTAATCAAACTTTATTACCTGTCTATATAAATAGCTAGGAGATCAAGGTATGCTCTCTCACTAGTATTTGTATTATTCCTTTTTCTCATATTTTTTTATTTGACAGTCGAAATCTCCCTCATTGGAACCCTACTAGAATTTTATATTTTTAGGTGGCCTATTCCAGAAAATAGTCCAGAATTTTTGAACAATCATCAACTATATATTATTATTTATTATTCAAAGGAATGATATCTTTTAAAAAAATAATTAGAAATTTCAAGCAAGTGTAACATTTTGTTTTAAATGAGGAAAAATTGTGGATTGTCTTATATTTAATTGAGTTTAGCATAATCATGTATTTGAATCAAAGTGAGTTTTTGTAATTTTTATTTACTAAATATTTAGACAAAGGAGGAAAAATGATTTATTTTTTGATTTTCCAAATTTTTGGAATATTTTGTAATTTAATTTAAAATATCTACATGAAATTAACTATATATATATATAGGTAAAAATGTTTTTTAAACTATAATATTCTTATAACTAAAATAATTTTACTAATAATTTGTAATATCCCACATCGATTGGTAAGGTGAACGAAGTAATCTTTATAAATCTATGGATATCTTATCCTCGTGGACGCGTTTTGGGTAATTCGTCCAGGAACAAAACCGTGAGGGTCTCGGCCCAAAGCGGACAATATTCACGAGCGGCTATCTAGGGACATTACAGATGGTATCAGAGCCGGTGCCGGATCAATGTACCAGTGTAATATTGGGCCCCCAAGCCAGCGAGGACGCTGGGCCTATTTAGGTGGGGTGGATTGTAATATCCCACATCGGTTGGTAAGGTGAACGAAGTAGTCTTTATAAGGCTATGGATACCTTATCCTCGTGGACGCGTTTTGGGTAATTCGCCCAGGAACAAAATCTTGAGGGCCTCGGCCCAAAGCGGACAATATTCACGAGCGGCTATCTGGGGATGTTACATAATTTAAAAATAAACAACCTAAATAAATTGGCCTGTAGAGTCAACTGTCAATATTATATAATTGAAATAAATTTTACAAACTATTTAATATATATTTAGACTTTTCATAAGTTATTATTTTTGTTAGATTATGTATAACAATATAAATTTATTTATTTTGTAAATAAGTAAATTTATGGATGTCCATAAATTTAACAAGTTTAAGCTCTTAATTTATAACTTAGAACTCCCACTTTTTTAATAGTTTGTAACTCAAGTATTTATATTTATTTATGTAACATATATCTATAAGCCTGTAAATATAGGCTTCTTCCATGAAATACATACAAGTGAAAATAATAAGAGCATACTTACTTTCTCTCTATCCCTTTCTAAACTCATTATATTCTCTTTATTTTTATAATTTGTTCTCATAATTTTTTATATAGTTTTCTTATTTTATAACACGTTATTAGCATGATTTCACTTCATGGTTCGTAGTTAAATATTTTTCTTTTTTTCTTTCCAACTTGCATTATGTCAAATATTACTAAACTTGAGTTTAGGGCTCTTGACATAACTGGCAAAAACTATTTGCCATGGGTTCTCGATGTTGAAATTCATCTTGATGCTAAAGGGCTTGAAAATACAATTTTAGTTGGAAATGAAGCATCCAACTAAGACAAAGCAAGGGCAATGATATTTATTCGTCATCATCTCCATAAAAGGGTTAAAAGCTGAAAATCTAACAATGAAAGATCCATTTGAATTGTGAAATAATTTAAAAGAGTAGTATGACCACCAACAAATGGTAATATTACCTAAAGCTCGTTATGAATGGTTGCACTTACGATTTCAAGATTTTAAAACCGTAGGTGAATATAATTCTATTGTTTTTAGAATTAACTCTCAGTTAAAGTTATTTGGTGAAAAGATTAATAATGACGACTTATTAGAGAAAACCTTTTCAACTTATCATGCTTAAAATGTGCTTTTACCGCAGCAATATAGAGAAAAAGGTTTGAAAAAATACTCTGAATTAATCTCAAGCTTGCTTGTAGCTGAACAAAATAATGAACTATTAATGAAAAATCACGATACTCGTCTTACTGGATATACTCCATTCCCTGAAGTGAATGTAGTAATACATGATCGTAGCTATGGCAGTGGTTGTGGCCATAGTCGTGGTAGAGGATGAGGACAAGGATGAAAACATTACCGTCATTATAGTGGCAATAATAACAATGATTTTTTCCACCACCTGAAGTGGAACAATCATGGAAAAAAAGGAAAAAAAATAAGGTCAATCATCATAGCTCATTAAAAACTAAAGAAAATTCATATTATCGATATGGAATGAAAGGACATTGGTCCTGTATCTATCATACAGCTGACTATCTTCTTAAGCTTTATCAAGCCTCCATTAAAAGAAAAGGAAAAAATGTGGAAACAAATTCAGTTGACCATAATGATAATATTAAGGCAAATTTGGCATATAATGATGATGATGGTTTTGGATACCTTGTGGATATTACTCATTTGGATGCTTCAAATTGTTTCTAAGGTCATGAAAAATAATGAAGAAAAAAAAGATAAGAATGTTTGAAATTATTATCTTATTTCTATTTTTCAATGCTGTGTTTGTTATTTTATTTAAATGTTTTTTCAAGTTTTTTTTCTTATATGAGTAGTTATATATATTAAATTATTTGTCATATTCTAATCATATGTTTTTTTTCATTTATTTTTAATAAAGGAACGTATGTTTCACATTTTTTAACTGGGCTCATACTCAATAATGAAGATAGATGCCTTGTTTATAGTGCTACAACACATACCATAATAAAAAATAAAAGTATTTCTATCATTTGATATTGAAAGATGCTAATGTTAATACTATATCGAGTAATACAAAGTTAATTGAAGGTTTTGGAAGACCTACTATATTATTACCCAAAGGAACAAAATTTACCAAAAATGATGCATTATTTTCTTCCAAATCTCAAAAAAAATTGTTAAGTTTTAAAGATATTCGTTCTAATAAATATCATATTGAGACTGGAATGAGAATGATATTGAATATTTGTAAACAAATAATGCATCGGGTAATAAATATGTTTTAGAAAGATTGCAAACGTTCTCTTCTAGCTTGTATTATACAAAAATTAGTACAATTGAGACATTTGCTATTTTTAACAAAAAGTTTACAAATCCAAAAATATTTATAGTTTGGCATGACTTGTTAGGCCATCCCAGTTCAACAATGATGCATAAAATTATTAAGAATTCACATGGACATCCATTGAAGAACCACAAGATTCTTCAATTCAAAGAATTCTTATGTGCTACTTGTTTTTAAGGAAAACTGATTATTAGACCATCACCAGTTAAAATTGGAACCAAATCCCCTGCATTCTTAGAACGTATTCAGGGTAATATTTTTGGTCTCATTCATCCACCATGTGGACCATTTAAGTATTTTATGGTATTAATTGATGCATCTATAAGATGGTCACATGTGTGTTTATTATCAACTCGCAACCTGGCATTTGCGAGAAAGCTGGCTCAAATAATTGAATTCAGAGCACAGTTTCTAGATTATACAATCAAGTCAATTCATCTTGATAATGCTAGTGAATTTATGTCTCAGCCTTTTAATAATTATTGCATATCAGTTGCAATAATAATTGAAAGGTCTGTTGCACATGTTCATACAAAAATGGTTTAGCAGAATCATTTATTAAATGCCTTCAGTTAATAGCTAAACCATTACTTATGAGAACAAAACTCTCCATTTATACTTAGGGGTATGTTGTTTTGCGTGAAGTAGCACTTATACATATTAGGCCAATAAGTTATCATAAATTCTTCCCATTACAATTAGCTTTTGGTCAAGAACCAAATATTGCCCATCTTAGAATTTTTTGTTGTGCAGTATATGTATCGATTGCTCTACCACAATGCACAAAGATGGGACCTCAAAGGAGGTTAGGAATATATGTTGTGTATGACTCTCCTTTAATAATTAAATATCTTAAACCACTAACTGGAGATTTATTTATGACAAGATTTACCAATTGCCATTTTGACGAAACAATTTTTCCAATATTAGGGGGAGAGAATAAACAGCTAGAAAAGGAAGTTACTTGAAATGCATTATCACTATCACATTTAGATCTTCGAACA
Source organism: Excoecaria agallocha (assembly GCA_037975025.1). Taxonomy (NCBI): domain Eukaryota; kingdom Viridiplantae; phylum Streptophyta; class Magnoliopsida; order Malpighiales; family Euphorbiaceae; genus Excoecaria; species Excoecaria agallocha. The sequence continues at coordinate 31,796,795 of CM075821.1, read as the reverse complement.
AAACAATGTGAATTGGAAGTTCAAAAGATAATACATTTGCAAAATATTGCAAATCAACTACCAGATGCATTCACTGATTTAAAAAAAGTTACTAAATCTCATGTACCGGTTGAAAATACTCTTATTCAAATTAATGTCCCTGTACGACAATTTAATATTACAAACACTAGCAACCCACGCCTCAAGTGTGGTAGTCCAGTCGATTTCAAAGATACAAATTCTCTAAAAAGGAAAGGAGTGAATAACCAAGATGGTTATATTATAGAGGCGGACACTTCTGAAGAGACTCATGACATAACTAATCATAAAATCCCAGAAGAGATTAAAGTACTTGAAAATAATAATAATGAAGTGATCTCCATAAGTTATGTCAACATAGAAAAAAGATGAAACCGAAAAGATATAGTTGTCGACAATATTTTTGCATATAATTTTGCTATTAATATTTTAAAAGAAAATGAGGATCTTGAACCTACATCTACTAAAGAATGTAGAAATAAAAATGATTGGCCAAAATGGAAAGACGCAATTTTAGTAGAATTGAATTCAGTTTCAAAACGTGCAGTATTTGGACCTATAGTTCGAACTCCTAGAGGTGTAATGCCAGTGGAGTACAAATGGATATTTGTGCGAAAATGAAATGAGAAAAATGAAATTGTAAAGATTTTCGCAAAGGATTGGTTACGCAAGGATCTTCGCAAAGACCTAGCATTTATTATAAAGAAACATATTTTTCAGTAATTGATGCAATTACTTTTAGATATATGATTAATCTGGCAGTTTGTGAAAAGCTTGACATGCATCTAATGGATGTTGTTATAGCCTATTTATATGGCTTACTTAATAGTAAAATTCATATGAAAATCCCTGAGGAATTTAAAATGCCTGAAGCATATAAAGATTCTCGAAAAGTTTGTTTAATAAAATTATAAAAATCATTATATTGATTAAAGCAATTTGGACGAATGTGGTATAATCGTCTTAGTGAATATTTATTAAATAAAGGATATAATAATGATCCAATTTGTCCATGTGTGTTTATAAAAGATCAGGATTAAAATTTATCATAATTGTTGTATATATTAATGATGTAAATATCATTGGAGCTCTTGGAGAGCTTAGAAAAACAATAGATTATTTAAAAAAAGAATTTAAAATGAAAGATCTTGAAAAGATAAAATTTTGTCTTGGTTTGCAGATCGAGCATTTAAAAGATAAAATTTTTATTCATTAATCAAATTATATGAAAAAGATCTCAAAACGATTGTATATGGACAAAGCAAATCTATTAAGTACCCTAATGGTTGTAAGATCACTAGAAGTAAATAAAGACCCATTTAGTCCTCAAGAAAATAAAGAAATTTTTTGGTCCTGAAGTTACCATATTTAAGTGTTATAGATGCATTGACGTATCTTGCTAATAGTACAAGACTAGATATAGCATTTGCTGTAAGCCTATTAGCGAGATTTAGTTCTTCTCCGACAAAAAGACATTGAAATGGAATTAAGCATGTTTTTCAATATCTCCAATGAACAATTGATATGAGTTATTTTATTCTAATAAATCCAAATCACATTTAGTTAGTTATGCAAATGCAAGATATTTATCCGATCCACGTAAAATTTGATTACAAACAGGCTATCTATTTACTTGTGAAAGCACAACTACATTGTGGCGGTCTATAAAGCAAACTTTAATTGTTACTTTTTCAAATCATGCAGAAATAATTGCAATATACGAAGCAAGTTGAGAATGTGTTTGGCTAAAATCATTGATTCATCATATCTAAAAGATTTACGGCTTGCATTTTCAAGATAATATTCCAACCATACTGTATGGAGATAATACAACATGTATAGCTCAATTAAAAAGAGGGTATATCAAAGGTGATAGAATGAAATACATTTCATCAAAATTTTTCTACACTCATGATTTTCAAAAGAAAGGTGAAATAGATATTCAACAACTTTATTTAAGTGAGAATTTGGCAGATTTATTCACTAAAATATTACCCACTGCAATATTTGAAAAGTTGAGATACATTATTGAAATGTGTAGACTTAAAGATATATGTCTTTATAAGGGAGAGTAAAATACATTGTACTGTACTCTTTTTTCCTTAGCCAAGATTTTATCCCACTAGATTTTCTTGGCAAGATTTTTTATGAGGCAGCTTACTATATATATTGTAAACATTATGTAGTTTTTTTCCTTAACTAGGTTTTTATCCATTGGGTTTTTGCTAGTATGGTTTTAACAAGACACAATTTTTCAATTTTTAATTTTTTATGAACATCCAAGGGGGAGTGTTGTAAATAAGTGAACTTATGGATATCCATAAATTTAACAAGTTTAAATTCCTAATTTATAACTTAGAACTCCCACTTTATTAATAGTTTGCAACTCAAGTATTTATATGTACTTATATAACTTATATCGATAAGCCCATAAATATAAATTTCTTTCATAAAATACATACAAGTGAAAATAATAAAAATATTCTTACTTTCTCTCCATCACTTTCTAAACTCATTATATTATTTTTATTCTTATAATATTTCATATAATTTTCTTATTCTATAACAATTTATTATTATTTATTGATGATTTATTTATTTTATTTTATACAAATATATATTTACATTATATTTATCTCTAATTTTCCAAACCTATGGAAATTAGTTGAAAGTTGATTTTTTTTATAGTAAATTTAGATTGGTTCGATTTTTTGGATACAACTTCGATCTATAGTTTACTTTGGATTAATTTTATTCGTAATTACTAAAGTTTGGCAATTATAATATTATGTTCATTGTACTATTATTTATAACAAAAAATAACTAAATTTTTATTTTGTAATAGAAAAATTACAAAAATCGAAAAATAAAAAATTTAGCTATCGAAAAAAATAATTTAACTTTTATTTTGATTAGATTGGTGTTATACAAGTCGAAAAATAATTAAATTGATATTATATAAATTACACTATTAAAAAATAAATAAATTAAATACCAAATTAAAATAAAAATAAAAATTATTTTTTTTGGTAGTTAAATTTTTTATTTTTTAATTTTTATATTATAAAATAAAAATTAAATTATTTTTTTTTTGTTACAAATTATAATATAATGGTTGTAACGTTGTAATAGCTAAATTTTAATTCACAAGTTTGAAATTAACAAACAGGCCATTTTTCACACCGCTTCCCCACCATATATTTCCTTTTTCGAATTAATGAACACGGATGAAATTAACAAACAGACCATTTTTCCCACCACTCCCCGCCATATATTGCTTTTTTCGAACCATTCGCTCTCATAGCTAATTTCACTCTCTCTCACTCTCTCTCTCTCTCCAAACAGTTAATCCCATAAGCTCAAGCTTTTTCATTTCAATTCTAAGTAAGTTCAAATAATAATTGCTTAGCGAATCAACATTAAATATCACTTTTTTGCTTTTGTTGTTTTGTTGGATTGATTCAGTCTATCTCAAGTGATCGGAATATCTTTATAAATTTTGAATTAGTGTTTTTATTTTCCTGTCATGGATCTAGTTTCTCGATCTGATGAAAGATTATTTTGTTGTGTTGGTGTCTATTATTATTAGTGTGCTTTGAACTGATTTGGTTTTACGGTTAATTTGTAGATTTGGATCTCGGGAGTGGTTTTGTATGTTTTATCTGGAATCTTCCTTGTTTGATTTTTGTTTGGATCTTGGAAAGTTCGTGTGAAGTGAGGAATCTGTGATGCATTTTACTTTCTTGCTGCTTTATAATGTGTAGTTAGATCGTGATCAAATAGAGAAATGTTAGGAAAGTTTGTTAGATAGGTAGTCGTTCGTTCCTAGGTAGAATGTAGAATTCCTTCAGTGTCTGAATGCCTGTCCTCCTCCTGGAGATGAGATCAGATCCCAATGCTTATTTGATTAGAGTAACTTTTTGTTCTAAAAAGAAAAAACTCACACCCAATAGAATAACTTTTTCAGTAGCGTCCTCTTTCTATAAGCATGTTTATTCATTCTTACAAAATTAGAATTTATTTAATTTGTTTGCTAAAGAAGGTCTGAAGAGAATTCTTTAGGACAAAATAATAAATGGAATATATAATTCGTTTTGTAATTGAGGTTACATAGATTATTTTTATCTAATATCTTTTTATTGGAGGGATAAGAAAATTAGCTGAATTAATTCATTTTTTTGATAAACGAATAATTGATGGAATTATAAATAGTGTTACCCGTTTTTTTGTAGGAGAAGGTATAAAATTTGTAGGGTATTGTCACATCTCTTCTTATCTCTTATTGTTTTTATTTTATGTGTTAATCTTTTTATTAATTTACTATTATTTTTCCTATCAATGTTAAAATTTCTTTCTAATTAGTTGTGTGAAAGTGAGTTATTTCTTCCATCATCATTTAGCACCTTATGGCATATGATGGAAGGAATTGATTCGTTTCTTTGTGGGTAGGCAGTAAAATTTTGCTAATATTCTGGTTTCTTGCTTAGGGACAATTCCAATTGTAGTTATTTTTCTTGAGGATACTAATCATAAGCATGCTTCATACATAATTTTATTCCTTTTCAATAGCTTGTTTTACTTTTGATATTTCATTACCTTCTTACTGATCATGTGTTGAAATGTGTTTTTGTTAGGTATGTCATCTTCTGATAAGCCAGATGTCCTTGATAGAGATGCCAAGGAGAAAGATGACAAGGACGAAGAGAAAGGTGGATTTATTGACAAGGTAAAGGATTTCATTCATGATGTTGGTGAAAAGATTGAGGAAGCAATTGGTTTCGGCAAGCCAACTGCAGATGTAACTGGGATTCACATCCCTTCTATCAATCTAGAGAAGGCAGACATTGTAGTCGACGTGCTTATTAAGAATCCCAACCCTGTTCCTATCCCTCTCATTGACATCAATTACTTAATTGAGAGTGATGAACGGAAACTCATTTCAGGGTTGATACCAGATGCCGGAACTATTCATGCTCATGGCGAGGAAACTGTCAAAATACCTGTTACTTTGATCTATGATGACATAAAAAACACATATGATGATATCAAGCCTGGAAGTGTAATTCCTTACAGAATTAAGGTTGACCTTATTGTAGATGTTCCAATTTTTGGAAGGATAACTCTACCTCTACAGAAAACTGGAGAGATTCCAATTCCTTACAAGCCTGATATTGATCTTGAGAAAATACACTTTGAGACGTTCTCCTTTGAAGAAACTGTTGCAACCCTTCATTTGAAGTTAGAAAACATGAATGATTTTGACCTGGGTCTCAGTGGATTAGATTATGAGGTATGGTTGTCTGATGTGAGCATTGGTGCTGCCGAGCTGGCCAAATCTACTAAAATAGAAAAGAAAGGGATAAGTTACATTGAAATTCCGATCACCTTCAGGCCTAAGGACTTTGGATCTGCTCTCTGGGACATGATAAGAGGAAAAGGCACCGGTTATACCATGAAAGGGAATATTAATGTGGATACACCTTTTGGAGGAATGAAGCTGCCCATAAGCAAGGAGGGTGGAACGACCCGGCTGAAGAAGAACGACGACGACGACGAGGTACAGAACCTATTTATTTTCACAGCCAACTTCATTGAACGGTCTTTTATTTGTTTCTTGTGTCCTCGCCGTAATTGCATAATTATACTTTTTATGCCATTGTTTCTGATGAATAACAAGCAAGATATAATATTCCTACTTACCCTCGTCTACTTTTCTCTGACAAGATTTATCTTCTAAATAGTCTTTATAGGTCTAAATGCAATCTACCTGTATATTTATACTTGCATTTGCTCTCGCCTGACTTGTTTGGGTTGGATAATCAATTTTCCATGATCTGGAAACTTTTTACCAATTTCAGTTACAGGCAAAAAGAAAACTTCTGTTTCATGTGTAATCTACTGATCATTTATTATGTTCCTGCTAAATTACTTTTTTTTCGATGGTCTGATGAGGAACTGAATGTTAATGTGAATTCACTTTCAACTAAAGCTTGTTTTTTATAGGAAAAAGAGAAGTTAACCTTATCTCAATGTGATCCGTAGGTCTACATATTATGTGAATTGTATGTTATGTTAGAATTTTTGGTGAAAATATTTGTCTGCAATCATTGGAAAGTACTTGCACAATGAAGTTTGTTACAATGAAATTAGGGCAAAGTTTGATGATCATTAAAATAATCCTCCATTACATCATAGCTGATGGTAGGCTACCTCCTGAAATGATAATGAGAGAGTTGCTAAGGAGAAATTGGCATTTCCCTAATGTTTTGCCCATGAAAATAGTCAAATTTTCTTGCTTATGATATACATTTCGTCTAATGTTGTAACCTATAGTAAGAATATTTCCTTGGTTTTATGGGATCTGTCTATATTTCCAGTATTGCGGTTGCTGGTCACCCTAGTAAATGTTCATGTGCAGTGCATGCGCGCCTTTAATTTCCAAATAGTTCCCATTGTTATGCTGTAGTCTGCTATGCAATTTTTCTAACCACATTATGGTTTTGCTATTTTGCCATATCCACTTATATGCAGGATTAGACAACAGTTTCATGAAGAGTTTTCTGTCAGAATGTTGCTGCTCAATTATTATGAGTTCGGTAAAATAATATTTAAATAGGCTTTTCAATGATGTTCCAACTAGCATTAGATGTTATACAAATCTGCTAATGCAGGGAAGTCATGACTGTGCAATCGCATTTGTGGTTGACATTGTAATGTGGTGTTGTTGTGAGCCTCGTTTTAAACCTATTAAAAATCAGTTTTCGAATTCTTATATTTAATATGCTTGTTGGTTGTTTATTGTATTGTTCAAATTTCGAGTTATATCATGTGGAATTTAACTTATTAAAAACAATTTGTGTTGTCTTCGTATTTATGGATGGAAAATGTTGATGGGTTTGTGGATAGTTTAGTGCTCTGTTGAAAAAAGAAAGCAAACTTATTTAAACATCTGATGTTACCTTCTCTGGTTAAGGATGAATCGCAAGATATTTGCTAATAATTTTACAGCCAATATTTTTAAAAGTATTGTTACCAATAGAGTAGTATAGGGGCAATTTGCCGATAGGTCTTTCAATTTTATGGGTTGAAATACTAAAATCACTGAATTTGAATTTATAACATTAAAGTCATCTAACTTTAATTATTATAATTAAAAAGTTTGCTTAATTGATACTCATTTGTTCCCTTTATTATTATTATTATTATTATTATTATTATTATTATTATTATTTTGTCCAGTTAGAGCCTAATTCAATTCAAATGATAAAAATGTTAATCGAACGTTTTGACGTCATTGTCATTGTGGAGATGAGAAAGATTAAATGCTTAATAGACACTGATTATGACAAAAAATTAAAAAAATATAAATCATCATCGTTAATAACATAGTTTGAGTGGTGCAACTCATACAATTGAGAGATTTATTGTGCAAATTATCCAAAATTTTCCTTTTTGGACTGAAATTGTATAAGAGTGAACATCAAACTCATATGCATAAAGGGGAGAGTTTCACTTCTTTAAGTGTGGAAACTCCATCCCACAGGTATCAATAGAGGATGATGGCTGAGGTACAGTCCCTCTCTCGTAAACCCAAGCTTACCGGAAAATCCATATCAGAAGGATAAACATGATTGGTAGAGCAACTATACATATATAGGACGGAAGAAAATGTGGACAAGAAGTACCTCACTACATCATGGCGAGGGATGGACTGCCCCAATCTCACGCAGAGATCTGATCTAAATTCCGAAAGACGAAGATGAAAGTTGCATCAACTGTGTTTTTTGAGTTGAAGAATAGGGTGCAGCCAAAAAGAACCAAAATGAAGTCTCGCACCTATCTAATCCACCACAATAGCACTCAATGGCTTGCCCAGCTATGGTGACCTCCAATGACCACGAATACCGGAGTAATAGATGTCATTACTTCCCTTTAGCTTGGGGACAAATCCCACGAGAATAGCGATGAAGTCCCTCTAATGCTCAGGGTAGAAGAGACAACCATCAAATGGGATTCTCGCCCCGTGTCATGGTATGGCAATTAGTGCTGCAAAGTCGACGAAAGCCAATGTCTCCTACCCATTTGGCAAGTGGAAGACGTAGCTAGGTGGTGTTGATCCAACACTCGACTGGTGCCCTATACATGCACTGATTTCCCTTCCATTGGAAATTGGACAACGCATCCAAAAAAAAAAAAACCAAAAAGGGGCAAAGCATCTATGTAACACAAAAGACAAATGCATTGGAGTAACAAAGAATCGTATGGAGGTCATGGTCTGCAAGAAAGATCCATGCTAAAATGGAGTGCGAGAGACTACCGCGTTGTATAATGCGACAACCGCGCGGATGTCTGTTACTTATGTACGCCTTTTTGCCATTACAGCCGCCCAACTTAAAACTTATTTTTTAGTTAAGACACCTTAACTCCTTAAAAACATATTTAAATTTTTTATCAGTCATTTTTATTATTTTTATTAAAATTAATAAATAATAAATAAATTTAAATTTAATATTAAATTATATAATTAAAATTAAATTATTAAATTTTATTAAAAAATAAATTATATTATATTAAAAATTTAAAAATAATAAATAAATAAAATTTAAATTTTATTAAAAAATAATAAATAAAAAAGAACAAAATAAGTAAATTATAAACACTTAAATGGCATATTTCGGGAATTAAATGAGAGCATTATGTCCAAACTTGATGACGTGCAGAAGCCGTTTTGAATAGCAAATGAAAATTTGCCACGTGTGGATAGTGTTACCAAAAATGGGAAAGAGACATAATTTGTCTGTTCTAAATCCCATTTGCAATTGCGGTAACAATCTTTAGCTGTAAGGGTTTCGGTGGCTATCAGCAAAAAAGCCACGCTTTCAATTCAAAATTTCTGATTAAAGTTGCTTCTCCTTCAATTCAACTCTCTTCATCATTCCATGAGCTCCTTTTTCTCCAGCCCCATTTCCTCATATCTTCGGGGGGACCAAAGGACGCTTGAATGTCTACATATTTTACTAACTGGCTCCATAAAATGTCAAAATCCCTCTTATTTTAATTTAAGACTAAACATTACATTTATCATTAAACAAAAAAAAAAAAACTTTTCCTTTCTTTTACAAGATAAAACTAAATGGTGGTTATTAAAAAAAATCAGTTAATCTTATAAAAAGAAATATTACCTTTTTTATATTTTTAATATCTTTTTCGTCTTGTAAAAACTAGTTAAAAATTCACTTTGATTTTTTAAACTTCTTAATAAAGGTTAATTTTATCAAAAATAAAAAATTTAAAATAGATTTGCATGCATTTTTTAATGCATGATTAATTCATTTCACGCCATTTAAGTAACACTTTTTTCTTTTTAGATAATTCACATTATGGTTATAATAGGAATTCATATTTTATAATAAAAATATATGGTACACAAAAAAATCGTGAAAAATAAAAAGATTGTACTTTTGCTAATTATATTATCAAAAATAAATTAGAAATTTTGTTCTAATTTCGTCTATAAATTAATTTAATGACTTTTTAGCTAAGTCAATTTGAATAATTTATTTATAAAAATTTATCTCATTTTCTTAACTTTAAACAAATTTTCTTTTAGCCTTGCAAACAAAATTTTCAAGTTCTGCGCTTGCTTGAATCTATTTCAGTTTGAATATTCTTGGTAACACCCCTTTTACCTACTGAGCCCAAAAGAGGTCTGGACCTAAAGCCAAGATATTTTAGTTTCTAGATATATCTAGCACGTGACTAATAATATTGAAAAGTTAGCTGATTCAGACTGATCGGATTGATGAAATTAATTATCTTGTCAATTCACCGTTGCACAACAAAACTTACGTCTCTCACTTACTCATTGTCATGTTACCGTTTTCCTACTTTGATATCTTTATAGTCTTATCTAGGCATTTAAGTATACTCTCACATCCTTTATAAATGGTCCAATAAACAGTAAATTCAGATATGTGAATTGTGAGATCAATTTTATCTCTAAAATTCTCATATCTCCAAGTCATTGACTTAATTTTCGAAGTGCTTCAATCCAGATCGATCGAGCAAGATTTTTTGCAGGTCCCTAAGTGACGATCGGATCTCTTTTTCTTTAACCCACTGATAAGTTTGATAAATCAAACGTTATCAATTATACATGCATATTATTTTATTCTTTTTAAAAAATTTTAAAAAAATAAAAAAGATAAAGTTATTTGAATTAATCCGCTTCTGACTTGTTTAACGATGATTTATTAGTGCAACTCAAACCATTTGCCGAATAGGAAATGATACTATCTGATAGCTTGGCCCCCTTAGTTTTAGCTTAAGGAAAAAAAAAAAGAAAGTTTAGTTTTAGCCCTCCCCAAAATTCATACTTAATTAGTCTTTTTGTCCACAAATTTTAGCTTATTTTAATTTTTTCCCCCTCAAGGAAAATATTTTGATACTGCCTCTGCCCCTGTTGCCTAATATAATATCTGTACACGTCCCAATCTCTTGTTTACTAGTTTGACTAAAACATATTTGGGATTCGATTTTTAGTTTTCTAAGATTTTTTAATATAGAAGGATATGTTTGTTAATAATTATAAAATATTGGGGTATTTGTGAAAAAAAAGTTGTGTTACCACTTTTATATGATATGAAATATGGATAGATAAAAAGAGAGAGAGAGAAAGAAAAGGAGAAAGGAAAACCTGCAAAGGCAAAGGCTTCCTTCACCCACAGAAATATGTGAAAACTTTGATGACATGGGTTGGATTAATTATAAAAGGGAGAGAATAATGATTCCTTTAATATTCTACGCAAGAAAAAGTTGGGTGCATGAACATGAACATGAACATGAACAAGTCCTCCTTATCCTAAATACCATTCATGAATATATTTCAATTTCTTTTAACTACGGCTATCTTAAAACCGTCCAAAATGTGAACCCTGATTAATTTCAAATTGCAATATAATATACCAATTAATTAATATGCAAATTTAATATTATTATGCAAGAAAATATATGTATAATAGAGGGTTTGAATTGCATTGAGAATTGGAGATCCATTCAATTATAATAGGAACCATCCATGTCGCCTTTTTCATTTTATTTGTGAACACGGACCACAGTTTCTTCTTTTATTGATAGTATTATTTTCCAAATTAAGAATTTTAAGTTATTTTTAATAAAATATTTCTTCAAACTATTATTGTCAATATGATTTTAATATCGCTTTTAATTTTCTAAAATAATAATAATAATGTATTTTGTTTGCTGTTAATTTTTTTTATTTTTAATCATTATATGTTCCTAAAAAACTAGCCATTGTTTTGGAAAATTTTTAATCAAACTATTATTGCCAATATATGATTTTAATATAGCTTTTATTTATGTCCACCTCACATCTTCTATGTTTCTAAATAACTAGCCATTATGGGATCTATTTTTTTTTTTTAATAAAACAATTTGTCCTTTTTAATTTGTGTAAATAATTTATATAAGAAAATCAAGCGCAGTTCTTTTTTTTCCCTCGAAAAATAAAATATCATCAATCTCATTTTTGCCTTCAAGATAATTTCTCTTTGTCGCAATTATGAATTATAAAATTGAAACAAAATTATGAACAATAGAATTGAAACAAAATCAACATTTCATGGTTTACTTTTGTAATTAGGGTGAGTTTGGTTTAATGGTTAGTGTTAATTGATAACCCATTGTGATGTTGGCAACCAATAGTTGATATCGGATAAAAAAAATATTATAAGTGTTTAATAAAAATTTGATTACCGTTTATATGTTAAATTATTATTATAAGTATAATTTAATTTTATATATATTGATTAAAAGAATTTAAAAATTATAATTAATAAAATGATAATACAGTCCAAATCTAATTATCTTGTGATGTTCGGTCCTTCAACGAATACTCGCAAATAATATGTCAAATAGTTGAGAATTAAGATACCTTACCTAAAGTCAAACAAACTTTAAAGTGAGAAATTAAATGGCATGAGCTTTTTTTTTTTTTTCACATATTTTGCATTTGAACTTTAGATATACAATGCATTTAAATACTTGAAAATTAGCATTTTTATTTAATTTCCATTTATCTTTATGTATATATATAGAGAGAGTAAAGTTGAAGTTTTCAGTCTCGTTTTAGGTGTTTCTGTGTCGAGAAAAATATTTATCGTTTCTTCTCATTAATTTGATAATTAAATTTTTCATCAATTAATTTATCTATCTTTTTTAATCAGATAAAAAGTTTAATTCTAATAAAAATTTATATATTTTTAAAATTATTATTTATCACTCTATCTTAAACACTATTATCTGATTGCTAAGATAGTTTGGTTTAGTTTAAACTAATGGAAAATGAAATATTGTATTATTATTATTATTATTATTATTATTATTATTATTATTATTATTATTATTATTATTATTATTATTATTATTATTATTATTATTATTATATATAAGGGGTGAGCATGGAATGTTTGTTTTTCCTTTTCTTCATTTTCTCATACTTTTTCTTTTAAGTTTTAACTATATTATTATTATTATTATTATTATTATTATTATTATTATTATTATTATTATTATTATTATTATTATTATTATTATTATTATTATTATTATAAAATTTAAAGTTAAACACTAAAATAAACTACTAAAATACATATTCTAATTTTTCAAAGTTTAGGATTAAAAACTTTTAATTTTAAGGTATTGAAAAAAAATCACATTAAACATTTACCAAAGGCAAACTTAATTAAGTTAGTGCAAGGAAAATCATAAAAAAATATTTATTAGCTTTTTTTTTTTGTGAATTATATGTAATATGGATCTAACTATAATTGTAATTATATACATATTCAAACGTGAATTATTAATTATACAAACTTACAAAAATTTAATTGAAGTGATGGTATTAAATTAACTAAATTTTGATTAAATATTTAAAAGAAGGAAAACTAATCATAACTTATTAAATTTTATAAATTCATTATTGATGTGATTATTAAAATAGTGCAAAACGCGGATAAACGACAAATTTAGTCCTCGACGGAAAAGAGTATTATCTTATCCAAATTAAAATTAACTTTAGAGAAATGTTTTCCTTATTATCATATCACCTAAAAACTTTACACCATAAGTTGTCCTTCTTAAGATGTCCGGTGCGTGCTATCGAAAGATTAACGATACAATACTCAAAAGATCAATCGGACCATCTACCTTTAAAGATGACGTAATTGAGATTTATAAGCTATTAAATATAAGATTGTTAGTTACTGTTGAATATTTTGATAAAAAATATAAAAAAATATAATTGGATGCTATTAAATAAAATATAGACATCAATATCTGATAAAAAAATAACATATATAAAGGTTAATTAGTTATTCAGTACAATATTACTTTATATAATTAAAAAAATAACATAATTTAAATATATTTTAAAGTATTATTTTATATAAATTTAAAAAAAAGAAAAATTTTTAAGATATAAAAATTTAAAAAAATATATAATATATACATACAAATCTATTAATTAGCATCTAAAAACCGAAATCGAAAATAAAAAATTTTAAAAATAAAAATCGAAATCGAATATATTAAATCAGTTAATCGAAAAAATCGATTCGATTTTGGATCGATTTTAAAATTAATTAAATTTTTAATTTTTTTCTCACCCCTAATATGCATTATACACATATGAATTTACATTTTTCTAATATTGCATTAAATTAGTATTACTACATTGCATTAAATTTTTAAATTTTTTAAATAAATATTGAGTTTGAAGTGTGATAGTGTGCGTATTGTGCATACGTATTTGAATTGTTCAATTTTATATGTACCATTGATTGGAATGTTGATATGCGTGCGCATTGAACATCCACCCATTGATTTTAATGAAATATTTAATAAAATAAAAAATAAAATTGAATAACACGAGATGTGTAATGTGTTCGTATCTGAACTGTTGGATAAATGGAGAAGTGCAGATAAAAGCGCACCAAATAAATAAAATTTGACAAAATTGAATCTAAGTTAAAATTAAAGATCCAATGGAGGAAAAAAAATGTAAAAATTTATAGACCCAAAAATGCTTTTTTGAGAAATAAAATTAAGAATTACTTCCTCCATTTTTTTTATCAGTCACTTTTGAATAAAATTTAAATTTTATTTATCTATCACTTTTAGACTTTTAATGTAATTTAATTTATTTTTTTAATAAAGTTATAATCAATCAGATTTGATAATTTAATTTTAATCACGTAATTTAATACTAATTTTAAGTTTATTTATTATTTTTTAATTTTAATAAAAATAATAAAAATAATTGATAAAAAAATTAGAGGGAGTAATTTATAAAAATGAAACCTAGCTTAATATAGTAGCAGTAGGGCCCATAAATGTGAAAGTAGGTTGTAGGGATTAGAGAGAGAATATGTAAAAAATTTTCTGAGGTGTTAAGAAAAGAAAGAGTCCAGGGGTGGTGAACCTTGGGAGGCACAATCCCCCCCTCAGTTTCCAAAACCAGCAATTTGCTTGTCAGCAAAACCCCTCTTGAAATATCATTCATTTTCTATTATTCACTGAACCCAACCTTTTCTTTCTCTCTCTCTCTAACCAAATTCATTACTATTGTACAAATACGCTTCAACCCATCAAAATTGATCCAATTTCTTTTCTTTTTTTTTTGTTCTTGACTGATGAAATTGAGGAAAGAGAAGAAAAAGAAAAAGAGTGCAAATAATTTTCTCAAAGAAAGAAAGTTTGAGATATGCAAAAAGTATTTGATTGTGAATTTAGACGGCTTTAGTACACATCACAGGTTAATTCCTTCTCCCCATTTTCTATCTTCTCTTTTCTTTATTTCTTTATATAACAACCTTTGCTTGGATGTTGGTTTCTTGAATCTTATTGATTTTCTTGTTTCTGATTTCTGGTCCAGTTGTGTGATTAGGGACCGAGTTTCTTGGTTTTCAAAAGATTTAAGAGAATTGTCAATTTGGGTCTGAATCTGATTTCAAGAAATCAAAGCAAGAGATCTGTAATTCGGTGATAATTAAATGAGTTTTGCACATCCTGAAGCAGAATCAAGATTTCCAAGAACGAGTATAATCAATCTCCAAGATCATTGTTCAAGAAAGGTAATGGATGCAAGAGAAAGAAAGAAAGCTGGAAATCCAAGGAAAATGGAAAGAAGCCTATCATCATCTCAAGGAAGTGGAAGAAGATTGTTGCCATCAAGCTATTTCAGTTTAGAGTCATTGCTTCTGCTTATCTGTCTAACAGCTTCTCTTTTGATTCTGCCATTGATATTACCACCATTGCCTCCTCCACCATTTCTGTTGCTTCTGCTTCCTATAGGGATCTTAGCACTCCTCATGATCTTGGCTTTTATGCCTACTCATTCAAGGGATATAACCTATACATATGTATAAATTCAAATCATCTCCATTTCTCATAAACAAATTGCCATACAAGTTTTGTATTTTATTTAAATCTTGAAAAGGAAAGGAACGTTCTTTTATTTAATTCATGGATCTTTAACCTTTCTTTTCTTGTTTTCTTCACCTAAATGCCTGCTCTATTGGCATTTCATTAACTCGGTAATTCAAGGGAATTGGGCCTTTTTTTTTTAATACTGGAATATAAGTTAAATTTGCCACTAAATATTTGAGAGCTAGCGTTTATGTTTATTTTTAATAATTAAAAATAAATATAAAATCTTTATTTTTAACAATTAAAAATAAATATAAATTATTTTGTAGTAAGTGGAACGAATGTTAATCAATTTGATAATCGAAAGTTAAATATTAACGAGTTTGGTAATAACAGGTATTTTTGAATTAAAATATAATTTAAAAATAAATTTATATTATTTTATATAAAGAATTATTATGGAAATCTATGGGTGTGTATCGGTCGGATTCGGGTTGATGATTAACCCGATACCAGAACTTAGTAATCGGGCTCTTACCCAATTAATCCAAAAAATTTCGGACCTCGAATCGAATCACCTGATTTACCCAAATTTAATTTTTTTTGTAATTATTTAAATTGAAATTGAAATTTAAATATAAATAAAAAATATTTTAAAAATACAACAAAGTAAATAACAATTTAAAAATTACAACAAACATATATTTCATAATAATTAAACACTAACAACAATAATAAAAATAAACATCCACAAATAAACATCAAAAATCAAATTAAACATCAACAATATCAACATATATAAAAAACGTCAATATGCCGTCATCTTCGCTCTCAAATTTCTTCAATTTGTAAATTCTGTGCTGCAAATACAAATATAAATATTCAAATCAAAACAATAAAATAATTAATTATATTAACAAAAACAACCTAACTGCATTTAATTTCAGTTTGAAGAATTCAGTAGTCCTTAATAAAAAACAATTGAATTTAAACTACAAATATTTTACTATTTGTAGCTTAGAATCAGCAACTTTATCAAATACCTTTCCTTTAATCAAACAATTTAGGGTTCCCTGCTTTTGAGGAAAACAAGAAGTGTTGGATTGGCATCAACATAGGCAGCAACTGAAAGATAATCAAGTCCTACATATGTATCATTTACAACAGTAATAATTTTGTGTTAACAATTAATTTTGTATACACATATTGAAAATAATTGCAAATAAAAATAAGATCCACCAGATTTGCTTCATATAATTAATTTCTTATCTTATTAACAAATTTGATATCAGTATTCTCCACCAGCCATTTTGCTTCATCCCTCATAAACCCAACGTAGCTCGAGTCGAACTCCTTTTTCAACATAAGCTGCCTGAAAACAACCTAAGTTCAATTTCAGACGAAAATTCTTTCATTTCATATTCGGGAATGCTTTATGCAATCAAAGCCAAAGAGAAGAGATAAAGACAGAGAGAGATAAGCTTATCTTACAGTAATAGATATAGCTTTGCAAAACTAAAAGCGAAATCTTAATTTATGTACTAATGAAGTCATAGCTATCGAACATACCGTGCCCAGCATCAATTCACAAACAGAGGGAGACCATAATTCGATTATAATTGAAAACCAAATCCAACTAATTCGATCAGTTTAATTCGATCTCATTAAAAAATTTTGTGAATTTCAGTTATTGATTCGGATAATAATAAAAAAAATTAAAAATCAAAATTTTTAAAATGACAGCCATTTTACCCAATAAGATTTTTCAAATTGATTATCGGCTCGATTTCTAGCAAGAAATACTAATCGATTTACCTTGCTAATCTTAGGAACAATTGATCTTCAGATCTTAACATGGAGAGCCTGTCATTTAATCTCTTTCTTCTTCTTCTTCTTCTTCTTCTTCTTCTTCTTTTTTCAGCCATTAGATTCTTTGATGGCAATATACACTGCAAATGCATAGTACTCTCTTAATTCAATACCAAAGCATCTCAATTAGTGGCAAAAATAGACGCAATAACAAATATAACAAACAAGTTCCTTCTACCCCATAAATATACAAAGTAAAAGCACATTATGCCAAACCTCATCGATATACTGAAGAGCAATGAGAGACTCACAAACGGGGTTTTCGGTTGTGGATAAGAACAAAAAAGAGGCAGCGACATACCTTTTTGCAGCTAACGCCGAACCATAGAACGAGAAAGAAGAGGCAAGAGGGAGACCGTGCTACAGGGAGTCTGCCGTTCACCGTCGACAGTGACTCGATGAGAGGGTAGATGACTTTAGGGTGGCTGGGTAGGATTAGGGATTTTACAGAACCAAAAATGATGAAGTGTAGGGAAATTAGGGTTTTTAATTTATATAGGTAAGTGAATCGGGGTTACAGTCGGGTCGGTTCTTAAAGGATTTTGACCCGAATCGACCCTAACTCGAAATTAGTAAAATCCTATAACCCGAACTGACCCATAATATCCGATTAACCTCATCCGAATATGTCGATTCTGTTCGGGTTAATCGAGTCGGTTCGGGTTTTGCACACCCCTAGCACGGCTCGTGAACATGTCATCAAACTTGTGGAATCGTGGGAGCCTTTGGGCCTCGTTGATCTTGTAGGTCGGGAAAGAGATGTCAACTGTGGGCTTCGGCCCTCGCCGCTACTTTTCCTCGTTCGCTTCTCTCACAACAATTTCAATCACTTTTAGCTTTTATTTTTAAATTTTTTTCATTTTTCACTCGTAATGCTTGTTCGTCTTGCCTATATTTAATTTTGAATGGAATTTACGGTCCAATTTGGGATTGATGAATAATTCAAGTATTTATTTATAGAATTGTTCCTTTGGTGTGGGACTTATCTAGTTTCATTATTTGTTAATGGATTAATGCAAACTTCAAGTTTTTGTTAATAATTTACATATTAAAATCATAATGTTGCTAGAGAATGATTATCGAGAAATTACAATTTTACATATATTCAATCATACGCAATTCTTTTGAATTTTATCAATTTTATTATATCCAACAATCTTTTTTTCAAATCAATTTCAACTTATATAATGAGAATAAACATAAATACAAGAAAAGTACCCTTTTTTTTCTTTTGGCTTGTATGTGTAATAACCATAGCCTTCTTTCTCTTTTCTTATTTAAATATTTAAATTAGTTTATTTCTAATAACTGGTAAATAAAATATGATTGTTTAAAAAAAATTAAGGTATAATATTATATGCTTGGTGTTCGCAGTAAAATTTAGGGTTGAAAAATAAAATAATATTTTTAATCAAATGTTTCATATAAGAAAAGGTAAAATATTAAAATCAAGAATTTTGATTCATTACTGATAATATCCTAAAAATTAAAATTAGGCCAAATTAAAGGCTTTTTATTAAGAAGCCCATAAAAGCCTAAATGGCTGGCTGAAAACATGGAAAACAAAGTTGTCCGATTAGAGTGACCTCTCTCTGATATGACGAGATTATCTAACAAACGCTACCATCAAATGACCTTTACCTGTACAATAGGCCATACCTGCTTCGGAATAAACTAAGTATTCAATAACACTATTTGACCTCCTTGAACTTTATAAATAGCATGTTTATTTTATAAAACATACACTCATTCTCTCTCTAAGTTAAATATATATTCTCTAACTAAGAGTTTTTTGTCCTATTGCTAACTTAAGTATTGGAGTGCTAATTTTCGAATAGCCATGCGAGCACCTTTTTACAGGTCTTTTTTTTCAGTTCGATCAAAATTTACTCTCTTAACCATCGCACCTTTCCTTCTTTCCTACACAGAAACCTCTCCCTTATTTATGAAAATTTGTGATTTATCATTTGATACTTTCGTTGAAAGTCGATGGTTGAACAAAGGCAACCGACCCCCACAACTATAGAGGAGTACGAATTTACAACTACAGAGAGAATGCACCATGAAAGTCTCCGAGACTACATGGAAGACGATGTTTGATAAGGACAAAATTCAGGACTAAAAGAAAGCAAAATATCACGTGTCAGGTTCGAAAGGAAGCAAAACATCTTCCTTTCGAGATGTTACGCAATAGGTACGGAAGACCCCTAGAAGTAGCCTACTGAAAAAAATATTGGGAAGGATGAAACAGTTGTTCCTTCTCTTGTCTCCAAATAAGCCAAAGGGAAGAGCAAGAAATACAAAAGAACAAGATGTGGAAAGGGGAAAAGCACAAAGCAACACACTCTCCCATCTGCTTTAAGGAAAGCAGCACAAAGAGGGAAAAATCATTAACAAGCTACCAGCTAGAATTTTCCCCGCCAGTCCCTACCTTTCAACAAAACGAAAGAAGGAAAGGAAGCTAGAAGACCTAATCCAATCGGATTCAAAGAAAAAGAGAAATTCATGCGAATATGCGCTCCCTCGCATGATTGATCAAAATATAAGCTTAAAAGGAGGAAGTTGCCTAGAAAAGGTAATGTCAAGTCTGAAGAAGAGCGAAAAATATGATCTAAGTCCAAAGGAAAAGGAAACGTCTTTCCTTTGAGACATTGCATGGGTGTTGCCATAATGAGGACAGAGAGATGCTGTAAGAAAACCCTCTTTCCAGTCAGAAAAAGGAGGAAGCATCAAATAGGAAAGGAGAAAAAGATGCAAAGACTCTTGCCAAGAAAAGGATAATGAACCAACACCAGCCAATTGACGTGTTCCCGATTGAAGGGTTTAATCCCAAACTAAATGTTTGATGAATTCCAGAAGAAGCCATCTTATGGATGAAGACAACTAGAGTATAATCCATCATTTTCAAAAAAAAATTAAGGGTGAAGAAAGCCCTAAAAAGAAGGAACGCCTATGCCTCAGATCAAGAAAGGGATCGATATCATTCCAATTTTAGTAAAATCCTAAGGATTGGCCGAATTTAGCAAAGAGAAGTGCTCGTCAAATGAAAATTTACAATTATCCAGATTGAAGGATCAACGAAAAATTTATAGTTATCCAGATCAAAAGATCAAGAAAATTTGTAGTTATTTCGATCGAAAGATCGACAAAAATTTGTAATTATTCCGATCGAAAGATTGACGAAATTTTGTAGTTATCTTAATCGAAAGATTGATGAAAATTTATAGTTATCTCAATCGACAGATTGATGTAGTTCACGATTAATCTAATTCCTAATTGAAATTTGATGAAACTTATGATCAAGAGATCAACAAAATTCATCCTAGTCAAGTAAAAAAGGCAAAATTCACCTTTAAAATATCTTTTTATTAATCGATGTTTTTTCGATCAAACTTTCAAAGTCAATACACACTATGACTGTTGAAACAATAAGAAGGTTCGAAAGAAAATTTTCATTGAAATCATGAATATTACATCTAAAGTTTACAAAAGTACAATCTTATTAAAAGTCACCAAATCCCTTTATAAGTTAAAGTGATGCAACCATCTCCCACTTGTAGCACATTGAAACCTGGCAAATGAAAGAAGGTTAGCAATGACTTGAGAAAATGAGAACGACGAAGGCAGAGTATATATCGCTAGCTATGGCTAGTGATATCATGGTGGAGAACCACCCAAAAATTTATTCGTCTTCCTAAAATAGCTAGAAAAAAGGATGGAATCATCAGGAGGCTCTATCGAGAGAAATCAATAAGTATATAAATAAAGGAAGAAAATCGATAAATGGAAACAAGGAACCGACTCTATTTATAAGAGTTGAGAAATGCACGTGGCAGTCCCAATAAATGAGGAGTCAAAGAAAATAAATAGCTGTGATAAAAGCCCAACAAACCAAAGAAGCCGTAAATGGTATTTGATTAGTGTCATTTTCCAAAGGATGTGGTCAAAAGATATTTCAAAAAGATGCTATAAAAAAACGTATGAAAAATGACTATCGGACATCTAAGAAAATACAGAAAGTCATCAGCAGAAATGCCAAGCTTTGAGTGACCTGTAATGGCCTCAACGTCGGGCTGATCGTGAATAGTACTTTTCGACGGTGAATAGTATCATCGGATTGAAAATGAAACCCGAAAGTGAAAAATATTTTATTGGACTATTGGAAAGTACTAGTCATAGGTAGTCCGAGGTTAAAATTTGAAGTAAATTTAAGATCAAATAGGCCTCTGAAAGCCAAAAGAACGAAAATCGAGATAATTAGGGTTTAGGATTTTTAATTGATTTTTAATTGTTTTGGCTATTAAAAATAGCAAATAAAGTCTAAAAATTATCAAAAATTACATATGTGCCTAAAATAATATGTAGATTATTTTGATAACAAAAAGTGAATTTTTCGATAACACCGGACCGAAATAAACTTCGATTGGGCTGAAATTTTAAGTATAGCCTATTTTAAATATGATATGAATAATGAAATCAAATTTGAAGTGAATTGAGGCTGAAAAGTGTGAGAAATTAATGAAGGCCATTTATCGGGTAATTATCGGGCTTAAACTAATAAATTGCTCAAGCTCAAATTAAGCCCAGCCCAAGGCCCATTTTGAAGCCATATTTAAGCCCTCCTACTCCAGAAAATTCCAGCAGAAACTCCCTTCTTCTTTAACTCTCTTGGTGGCCGAATTCCATTATCTCCATTTTCTTCTCTTTTTCTTTCAATTATTCACCAAATCTCACCAAATTTAAGCCTAAGAAAGTGATTTTAGCCTCTCTAGAGTACATTAGCCAGATCTAATATTTGATTCAAGGAAGAAAATCAAGAGAAACCAAGAGTTAAAGTTTAGGTGTCAAAGTTAGGTATGTGAAATTATTAATTTTAATTTGATTTCTTGGTGCCTACTGCTAGTTTTGAGTGCCTAGAGTTCAGTTTTGCTGTTAATTTTAGCATTTGAAGTCAAAATATTAGAGTTGATATTAATGATAAATTCGGCCAATGAAGGGAATCAAGAGGAGGAGCAAATCTCTCAAGCCAAAGGTAAAGGAAAGAAAGTCTAGGCAAGGATAATCACTAGAAAAAGGTTTGTGACTAATTAATCCTTTTATTTCCCTATGAATTAAGTGAATTTCCTTTAGGTTTCTTAAGAAAAATTTCATATATTGAAGTAAAATTGAAAATAATGCTATATTCATGTATTTGGGACTTAGTTATGTTGATTAAAACCTTTGAATGAATTTAGAATAATTTATATGGTGGAGTTTTAGTGTAGGCCGAATGGTAATACAATATAAAATAATGAAATTTTGAGTTATTTTAGTGATTTTAAGCTTCCTAATGTTAATATTAATGAAATTTAATATCTGTGAATTTTTATAGAATTTTTGGGAATTAAAAGAATATTTTCGGAATAAGTTTTAGTTAGGTATTAGTTGAAAAATGTGAAATTATGTTGAATTATTGCATAATTTATAGATAAAATGGTAAATTATTACGACATAATCCACAGACTGTGTAAAGGAGAATGATTGTAAGCGTACTGCATTGATACAGTATTGACAAGTAATGAAAAGAATGAGAAATTGGATAATAAAATAAAAAATTCAGGAAATATGTGCCCATAGAAAGAGTCAGGCAGTAAAACCTAATTCAGGATATAATTGGCTGGCCATAGGGATATCTGTACTGCGGTGCAAGTCATGACAACTTGCTTTACTATGGTTGGATCGTTGATCTTCATAGTATATATCATACTTACTGTCATATGTTCATATGTTATTGAGGGATATTTTTGGGGGTCATTTCTCATTTTGTTGTGGATTTGTAGGGACCACATCCCACATATCCGGTCTGAGAG
This sequence comes from Excoecaria agallocha, assembly GCA_037975025.1. NCBI lineage: Eukaryota > Viridiplantae > Streptophyta > Magnoliopsida > Malpighiales > Euphorbiaceae > Excoecaria > Excoecaria agallocha. The sequence goes on along the minus strand of CM075821.1, from coordinate 31,773,612 downwards.
TTTTCTGCTGGGTTTGTACTAGGGGTATGATGATAAGATAATGCTAAAAGCGTAAAAAGAAAGTTAAAATTGAAGTTTAAGATGAAAAATGACTAAAATAAAAAGAGTTAAAAAGTTTAGGGGTAAAACGATGATTTTTCTAAAAGATGAAGTTAATAAGTAAAAGTGAAAAAAAAGTAATAAGGGTAAAATGGTAATTTGGTCAACTAATTGGGTAAAAAGTCAACCTTATAAAGTTAAAGTACTAAAATATAATTTGACAAGATAAAAGTTAAAACAAGGATTAACTAATTAATAAATTAAAATGAGAAAATAATAAAAATAAAGGCATTATGGTAATTAAAAGTACAAAAGGGTATTTTTGGAATAAATAAAAAGTTTAAGGACTAAATTGAAAATTTAAGTAAAGTTTTAAGTTAAATCAGAAAATTACTTGTTAATAGTATAATATGCTTTTAAACGACAAAAACTGTTAATAATTAACTTAATTGCACTTAAATAGGAAAATATGCTTTTAGGAAAATATTATGATTCTTAGTCACCACTGGGCATGTTTAATGCTCAGCATGTAGGATTTACTGCGTGCAGGTACAAATATTCTGAAGCACGAGTATACAGAAGATAACTGAGGTTGAAGGAATAGGAGGAATATTTGTGTGGCATGTATATATACTTATTATGTTTTGTATTATGAGAACAATGTTGTAGTGATAAATATATTTTGTTTGTATATAGTAGTTTGTGGATGAGGAGTTGCAGAGAATGGATAGTATGCATGTACTGTTTGATGGTGTATGCGGGTTTATCGTGTGATTGGATATAAGCTGTTGTGCCTCAGAGAGGTTGTGATATTGTCTGTTTTTCAGGGTGCTAGCTAAGGATATAGCCGTTATATTACCAAAATTTTGTTAAATGCATAGTAAATTATGGACAGTTATAAGTCAGCGATTAATGGAATTAGATATGCAAGATGATTGTTTAGTAAAAAGGATAAAAAAATGTCTGACAATTCGCATAGTCCGTTAAGACTGTTACAGTAAGGGTGTTACATGACCGATCAAATAAAGCCACCTCTGAACCCACTAGAAACAAAGGATGAAATGATGGCCATGGGTTCAAAAAAACGATCGAACAAGCTTATGAAGCGGCACCCTCACAAGATAAGTTAAAATGCTACTCAATCATATTATTCCTTTCCATATATTTTAGTTTCTAGTAGTATGTCATAGGACAAATAAAAATACTGGAAAAAAGAAGAGTATGACAAGAAGATTATCCAACAAAAGATGAAGTTGTTCATTAAAAATACAGAGTATATGGATAAAGAGTTTTTTCGCTCGGAAAAGAGTACATGGGAAAAGAGCTTTTCTGTTTGAAAAAAAAAGTCCATAGCTTTACTACAACACGACCATCTCTTGTTCGAGCAGACCCCCTCCCATCAGGATAGCATCAAGAAAATGGAGAAGAAAATACAGACATGTATCATCTATCATGATCAATAGAAAGTCCAGGACTGAGAGTAGGAGACAACAAAGATAGGAGGTCACATGACTCGCTAACACGAGTCGTGTACTGCCACGAAAAGGCCTAGCTTTTCATTCATCTTCCTAAAATGGCAAGTCATGAAGAAAAAAATTGAAGAACAATCAGGCAGCTTCATAAGGAAAAACTTCAAGAAAAAGAAAAAAAGGGAGGGAAAAAGAGAACCTCAAGAAGAAGAAGAAAATTTCACAAAAAAGAGAGAAAAGATACGCCCATATATAGTGTTTCTTATCTCTGCAAAACTAATTAAGAAAAGCCATGTAGCTCCGCTATTTAATGGAGTAAAGATGCAATAAGTAAGGTGTGGAAGATGAATCAACAAAAATTAAAAAGTGCCCTTTTAAAATTTTTGTTTTCGAAGCATTGTGAAAAAAGAAAGGACGTAACAATCTAAATATCCGCTATCAGACAAATAGTCAAGAACAATCGACAATGCCTTCAGATAACTTTTCATTTCATAATAGATATAGTTAACTTGTAAGAATTGAAAAATGTAACAAAAAAGCAAAATGGTCAAACACTATATGCATAAGCCAGGAAAATGCCATACAACATCAAAAAGTGTCAAACAAATAGGTTAGGAAAGTAAAGATTTGAAAAATAATTTATATTTATAAAATCATTTGTAGGACTGAAGTCCAAATTTTCGATCGATGTACATTTCGATCGAAGCAATCAAAATCCCAGTTTTCGACTGAAGTCCAAATTTCTAATTGATGTACATCCCGATCAAAGCAATCAAAATTTCAGTCTTTTGACTGAAGTCCAAATTTTCGATCGATGTACATCCCAATTGAAGCAATCAAAATCCCAATATTTCGACTGAAATCCAAATGTTTTGATCGACGTACATCATAATCGAAGTAATTAAAATTTCAATCCTTCAACTAGAGCACCATTCTCTCAATTGATGTACACCCTGATCAAAATAATCAAAGTTGATACTCAATTCTAGTTTTTCGATTGATGACTCACCTTCCCAATCAACGATTGATGTAACCAAATTTCGAATTGAGGGACCCATCACTGGCTGCAAAGTACTCAAGTGGCCAGCGTGGAATATTATAACCCCAAACCTTCGATCTCTCAATTGAACTAGTTAAGAGGGACAAATGGTAATATCCTAAAAATCAAAACTAGGCCCAATCAAAGGCCCTCTATTAAGAAGCCCATAAAAACCTAAACGGTTGGCTGAGAATACGAAAAACGAGGTAGTTCGATCAGACATGACCGATCAAATAAAGCCACCTCTGAACCCACTAGAAACAAAGGATGAAATGATGGCAATGGGTTCGAAAAAACAATCGAACAAGCTTATGAAGCGGCACCCTCACAAGATAAGTTAAAATGCTACTCAATCGTATTATTCCTTTCCATATATTTTAGTTTCTAGTAGTATGTCATAGGACAAATAAAAATACTGGAAAAAAGAAGAGTATGACAAGAAGATTATCCAACAAAAGATGAAGTTGTTCATTAAAAATACAGAGTATATGGATAAAGAGTTTTTTCGCTCGAAAAAGAGTACATGGGAAAAGAGCTTTTCTGTTTGAAAAAAAAAAGTTCATAGCTTTACTACAACACGACCATCTCTTGTTCGAGCAGACCCCCTCCCATCAGGATAGCATCAAGAAAATGGAAAAGAAAATACAGACATGTATCATCTATCATGATCAATAGAAAGTCCAGGACTGAGAGTAGGAGACAGCAAAGATAGGAGGTCACATGACTCGTTAACACGAGTCGTGTACTGCCACGAAAAGGCCTAGCTTTTCATTCATCTTCCTAAAATGGCAAGTCATGAAGAAAAAAATTGAAGAACAATCAGGCAGCTTCATAAGGAAAAACTTCAAGAAAAAGAAAAAAAGGGAGGGAAAAAGAGAACCTCAAGAAGAAGAAGAAAATTTCACAAAAAAAGAGAGAAAAGATACGCCCATATATAGTGTTTCTTATCTCTGCAAAACTAATTAAGAAAAGCCATGTAGCTCCACTATTTAATGGAGTAAAGATGCAATAAGTAAGGTGTGGAAGATGAATCAACAAAAATTAAAAAGTGCCCTTTTAAAATTTTTTGTTTTCGAAGCGTTGTGAAAAAAGAAAGGACGTAACAATCTAAATATCCGCTATCAGACAAATAGTCAAGAACAATCGGCAATGCTTTCAGGTAACTTTTCATTTCATAATAGATATAGTTAACTTGTAAGAATTGAAAAATGTAACAAAAAAGCAAAATGGTCAAACACTATATGCATAAGCCAGGAAAATTCCATACAACATCAAAAAGTGTCAAACAAATAGGTTAGGAAAGTAAAGATTTGAAAAATAATTTATATTTATAAAATCATTTGTAGGACTGAAGTCCAAATTTTCGATCGATGTACATTTCGATCGAAGCAATCAAAATCCCAGTTTTCGACTGAAGTCCAAATTTCTGATTGATGTATATCCCGATCAAAGCAATCAAAATTTCAGTCTTTTGACTGAAGTCCAAATTTTCGATCGATGTACATCCCAATTGAAGCAATCAAAATCCCAATCTTTCGACTGAAATCCAAATGTTTTGATCGACGTACATCATAATCGAAGTAATTAAAATTTCAATCCTTCAACTAGAGCCCCATTCTCTCAATTGATGTACACCCTGATTAAAATCATCAAAGTTGATACTCAATTCTAGTTTTTCGACTGATGACTCACCTTCCCAATCAACGATTGATGTAACCAAATTTCGAATTAAGGGACCCATCACTGGCTGCAAAGTACTCAAGTGGCCAGCGTGGAATATTATAACCCCAAACCTTCGATCTCTCAATTGAACTAGTTAAGAGGGACAAATGATAATATCCTAAAAATCAAAACTAGGCCCAATCAAAGGCCCTCTATTAAGAAGCCCATAAAAACCTAAATGGTTGGCTGAGAATACGAAAAACGAGGTAGTCCGATCGGACATGATCTCTCCCTGATACGTTGAGGCTGTCTAACACACGCTACCGTCAAATCACCATTACCTATACAATAAACCATACTTGCTTCAGATTAGACTAATTATTAAAGAACACTATTCGATTTTCTCGAGTTCTATAAATAACAAGTTTATTATATAAAATATACACTCTTTCTCCCTCTAAGTTAAATATATATTCTCTAAAAACTTTTCTCCCTATTGCTAATTTAAGTATTGGAGTGCTAATGTCCGAACAACCGAGCAAGCATCTTTTTTCAGGTCTTATCTACTTCAGTCCGATTGTAATTTGCTCTTTTAACCATCACACCTCTCCTTTTTTTTCTACACAAAAACCTTTCCCTTATTTATGAAAATTTGTGATCTATCAATTACACAAAATTATAATTTTGCCAAAACTATAATAATGTAAGAATCATATACTAAATGGAAAAGAATTCTAATTGAGAAAAGACTCTTCAAAGATCGGACCGCAATCACATATTATCCACGTGATTTCGGGTATTTTTTTTAGCACTACATGGTTGAACTAATTTGAATATTACATTTAACAGAAGCTAAGTGCCACGACTTTGCAGATTTTCAATTGTTTTGACCAAGTGCCTTGTTCAAAGGTCTTTCCTCCTCTGGCGGCAACTCCATTTTTTTTTAAATATATATATTGTCTAATTATAAAAATATCATTAAAAAATAAAATTTAAAATTTTTTGCACTTTTTATTTATTTAGTATCGGCTAACAGACGCCCCACCTGCCACATTTATGAATTGCCATTTGCCAGTACAACCTTTTCAATTAATGTAAGATTAAATTACGATCCAAATTTTGGAAAGATGAACTTTATTTCTTAAAACTGGTTCATTTCTCTCTTCAACAAAAGCTCATTGTCCATTATGTCTCTCATTAATGTCTTGTTATCAGTAAATATTAACTACCATTTTCAAATTTTTTAATGTGACCCTAATTACAAATAAAAAAAAAAAAAAGGAAAAGAAGAAGAAGCTAGTAAAAAATTTACATATAATTCCTTAGTAAATATGATAATAGAAGCCCCTGTATGAACATAAGGATCTCATACCACCCACGGCCCATCCAAAGTTCACAACAAAGATATCATCCATGGATGACCATGAGTCCCACAGGTGGCTGCTGCTGGTCAAAGATGAAACATCATTTCTAATTTTAGACCAAAGCTTTTGGTGGCATACCCCACCACCCTACCTTATAACACAAACACTTCTCTTCACCATACATCTGACTCCGTAACAACATTTTGCACATGCCTCTTTCGAATCACAACAAAGAGAAAAGGATACCAAAAATATTACTCATCTAATTTACATTCGCACCATATATCAACCCTTTGTGACAATAGTTGCTGTGTCATATATATATATATATATATATATATATATATATATATATATATATATATATATATATATATATATATATATATTACAGATCACCAACTGAATCCTTTATCAGATGATATATGCTATAGAGATTAATTGCAGACAAGATTGATTTTCGCCAACCCACTCTGGTGGAAGGAAAATTGGCAACCCTTGGCAAAAGCTTTCTCACCTTTACCACAGCTGAAATCTTTTATTTGCCTATAGCACATTAGAAGTACAAAGGGGAAAACTATAGTGAAAATCTTTCAATGTAACATCTTCTAGCCAACAATGGGGGCATGAACCAAAAATGGAGGAAGGTGATGCTCCAAAATAGTCATGAGCTCTCTGCCCTGACTCACCCCTTCTAGGGATCCACCGCCCAGTCTTCTCACCGCTTCAACTAGCTGCCCCCTTATCCTTTGGGAAAATAAAGGACCACGTGCTGCAATACATTCCCTATACAGTGGAAGGTAAGCAATTGCCACCCTAAGAGGACCTGGAAGATCCCTCAAGCACATAGGAGATTCACCCCAATTCAAAATCCTCACAAGATTCATATAATGTTCTTCTCCTTGCTTTAATCCATCCAAGAAAGCTGCCTCCGACCAGTGGTCCCTAAGAAAAGCCCTCAGCTCAGGGGCAACAGCTTCATCATCAGACCTAGCAATGCTGTCTGCAACAGCATAAGTTGCAGCAGGATCACCCAAGAAATCTGAACAGAGTAGAAAGGCCACACCATCAAGTGACCCACCACTCCGTTCACCAGCAGCCTTGAGAATTTCAATGCTGAGGGCTGCAAGAACATGCTGGGGCACATGAGGGAGAAGATATGCAGCAACATCAACTTGGCTACTGGAGGTGGCAGCTGTAAGTGCAAGACAAAGCTCCATGTCACGGCAACCCCTGTTCACAAACCACTGGACAACCTGCATGCAGCCTCTTTCTGCTGCTCTCATCAGGGGGCCTAAGAAAGCTATAGCATTTCCCTCTTCCACTAGACATTCCATTGTCCCGATTTTGCAGTAATGAGAGGCAAAACCAAGGGCTAGATCAACATCAACATCCAAGCTGTTCCTTTGAGCAATCTAAACAGTCAAATACTACATTAGATAACGAAGAAAATGATAAGCAAGAGCCAACCTATTCAGCATTAACAAACACTCATATCCCCTCCCCAATCCCAAAAATAAGCAACCAAACACAAATGAATGCACATGCTTTGGTAGACTGGAAATGCACTGAAAAGGCAAAGTGAAGGTGAAAAGGCCCACCATATATGCAGAAGAACCTATCAAAACCCTAACAACAAACTTACATAAGATGCAGAACATAATCTAATAATTTTATGAACTACATTTGAGAAAGAATTGAAATGATTTAGACACTCAATATCTGGCAAAATCATGTAGAAACCAAAAATATATGAAGATTTAGAGACTACTTCAAATGAAGATTTTGACACACAAATACATTTTTCCTGAACTTTAATGGCCCCATACCTACATCAAACTTGATCTCAATGCAAATATAAGAGGGGTATTCCTAGACTGTTCAATATTACAAGCAGAGCCATAGGGTAAAGATGTAGAGCGATTCTTCTGCTTCCAAACCAATAGTTGGGAAGCTTTCAATCCACGCAGACTATCTCAAAGAGATCTACGCATATAGTTATGGAGACATAAATATGCACACCTATGTTCCAAATATTCTTTAAATGCTGGGAATATACCCTCTTTACCAGTCAAGTATGGCAAACCTTCTGGCAAAGAAAACAATTAGATACAGAACACTATTTCACATGCCTTCACAGCGAATCCTTTATGGTCTTTGAAAAGGCTGTCCGTAATCACTAATCCAGCTCATGTATCGGCAATCTTAAGATATAGGGGTTTTTAGGAATGAAGGAATGACATCTCTGCTCATAGCTACTGACAGCTGGCTAGACATTCAAGGATGCCTAAATGTCACAGAAAACCTGATAGCCAACAGCTAGAAATGTTGTTTTCACATTTTCGAAATAATTTTGAACTGTCAAAGATCAAGTTTCAATAAATCCACAACGACTACCACAACCTAAGAGAATTGGAGACCAAATGCTCAATAATGGCTTCTGAAATACTCACCCATACATGTACATAGTCATATAATTAACAAAAGGGGTCATTCACTGAAACATGATGGAGCTAACTTATTCTTAGTAATCCAGCAAAAGGTCCTCAGCAGATTAGAAGGGAAAAATAATAAAACCAAACTAGACTGCCTCTAGGCATGAATTAGCTGACATAGGGCAGTTTGCAAGGTTTGTAATTTTAAGGTTGTATGATAGTTAGGATAAATAGAAATTTAGATGTTGTGAGGAGGCTGGTATACAAAAGGGCTAAAAGGAAAGCAATAAGGTTCGATAAGTCAGTCACACCTAGAACCCCTCAGGAGTCTCACCTAAGATTCCAAATCCCACCTACAGAGAGAAGATTTGATTTTATTTAGCAAGTATTTTAGTTATGGAAAGATATATTAATATATGATTTCCTATTTTCTTGTAATCTTTTTAAAAGAGAATGTTTACAACAATAAGACTAAGCAGAAATTTGTTCAAAAAACCCTAAGAGATTTGGGTCTACCTCCTTACTTCCTTTAAAGAGCTCCAAGGTTCTTGCTGCCTTTAATGACCTTGATTAATCACCTGCTGTTCTGATCCATTATTTGGGACCACAACACTTTGCAATACCCCTCATTCTAATTTAGAGCTGCTAGAATGTGTCTCAACATTCATCTATCAGATCCTCTTCTACATATCCTCCATAATCACTTGAATTCCCATCACAGTATTTTTCGTGATAAGTCCACAATCATTTTGCTCAATTGTGAAATGCTGGTTTTGCTTTAGAGGACACTAATATCCTGTATGCCCAACTTCTCCACATTTAAAGCATATGATACATTTACCATTAGCATTAACATGATTAGAGGTAGAAGGTGTCAGACAATAGAAATAATTAAAAGAACGCAAAATTATCAATGTTGCCGATCAGATCAAAACCTTTCTTGGTTGCTGGATCCCAAATATGAAACCCTAGTTTTTCTAGTAATTGGTTGGTTCAAGCATTCTTCTAGATCAAGGCTGCTTTATCTGTAGGCAAGTTCTACTAATATATAGAGTGCCTAATCAATTCCTTCCCAATATAGAGCCAAGGCATGCAAAGCATATTCCACAATCTGACTTCATTCAGACTTTTAAGTCATCAAATTGCTGCATACATTCAGCCAAAGCCATCCCGCCCTTTTCAATTAAGTCAATTGTTACAACCAAATTAAAGCTACAGACCAGTAAGTTTCATGGCAGCAACATCTCCCTTCATTTTTTTCTTCTATGCTTTATCAATTGAGTTGAGATTCCAAAGAACAAAGCCAATCACAAAACAGGGTGAGATCAATCTTTACCTTCAAAACTTGGAACTTCTACCTTGACTTTCTACAAATTTCCCACGCATGTCTTGTTGTGGATATTACTCAACAAGTACTATTTCCAGATCTCGACCAACTCTTGAGGCTTCCCTTTAGGGGATAGGGTGACTACTAATGCCCGAGAAGTTTCTTGGATAATAGTTAAAAGTATCAGTTTAAGGAACTCATCCATCTTAGTGTCTATTGAATTCCTCCTATTATTCAGCCAATTAAATTCAAATCAGGATCCCTTTAGATTGAACAAACTTTTGATTTTAATTTAGCATTTCAAACCATGATTAATAAATATTAGTTAGAGGAAAAAAAAACCATTCAAGAATCGTAAGGCCTCGATGCTAAACTGAGTAGACAAATTGTAACGTTTATAATTTTGGTGTTTTATGATGATTAGGATAGACGGGAATTTAAGAATTCAGGTGAAGGGGGCTTTTACAATATAACTAATTAAAGCAATCACTTGGAAGTTACACAGAAGGTTCTGAATTAATCAAAACTATTGAGAGAATTGTATCACATGATTCAAGAGCAAAATTTACAGGAAAATTGTTTATTACCTGAATCATTGAATATTACATACTCTTGTATATATAGAAAATTATCCTAAAAACCGAGAAATTGGACTCAAAAGAACTAATCCTAATTCTAAGGATTGGAAATGCTTACTCATAAACAGAAGGCTTTCATGCTAATCCTAAATCAACAAGGACTTGCTTTATGAAAAAGTATAAACAAAATTAAAGACTCTAGAGGCCTAATAAAAAATAATTTCAACAACCCAGCAAATTCCTAGAATACCACAAGTCCTAAATGACTAGATTTCATACATAAACAATATGATTTGGTCAAGTTCCTGCACATCCCAGCACTTCAACTGGAAGAAAAATAAAAATAGAAAGATGCAATCCTCCAATTAATTCAAATTTAAATCTCAGCCTATCTTTAATAATCATTTTTGGAAGTCAAACTTAACGATTCTATGCCTGAATCAATCACAAAACTCCTTCATTCAGCACTTTCTATCAAATTTCACAAATCAAGTTTCATTCGTCTATCAAATTCGACTTTCTTAAGAAAATCATGCACATCCTTCATACCCTATTTCTATTGCAATTAAAATGAAAAACAAGAAGAAAAGGAATTTCAACACCAAAGCATTCCACCATACCATCTCCTACTAAGACTAATGATTGACAAGCACTCATCCAATTAATTCAAATTTCATTCTCAGCCTATCTTCATAATCATTTTGCGATGTCGAACTTAACAATTCTACACCCAGGTAAATCACAAAACTCTTTCACAGTCAGCACTGTCTATCAAATTTCACAAATCATAGAGAAAATACTTAACAAGTTTCATTCAACTTTCTTAAGAAAATCATGCAAATCATTCAAACCCTATTTCTATTGCAATTAGAATGAAAACGAGAAGGAAATTTCACCACCAAACCACTCCACCATAAAATCTTCTAACTATTGAAACATATCTCTGGCAGTCCAACCAAACTAGCAATGATTTTTTTTTTCTCCTTTTTGCAAATGAATATAAATTTTTCTCAAAAGATTCAGGCAGAGAAGAATTGAAAAGAAATTTAATGCCATCCAAGAAAATAAGAAATTACCTGCAATAAGATGCGCACAAGTTCTGTACTTCCAAACCGAGAGGCTTCTAGAAAGCATTGATTGACATTATCTGCCCCCCCTTCAACCAACATACCCAACAATCCTTGGATTGCAGTAGCTGATATCCCAGATGCCCAACCAGGATCAAATGAGCTAGAAAATAAAGTAAGAGGAAAACATGCTGCATCAAAGGCCTCTGTAAAATCTTTCCCGGTCAGTTGATTGCCAGCCATGTCTAAAAATGTCTTGAATGCAGACAATTGGAGTTGAATCTCAATGGCTGAGTTGTAACTCACTCTATCTCTGTTCCCCTGACAACGAGAATGGAAACCTATACATTTCAAAGCCCATTCAGTAAACTTTTGAACCTTAGCACCAGCTTCTGCCTTCAAGACCTCATCCCCATTGCATTCTTGGAGACGCTCGTGTAACCTGATGGAGAAAGCAGCACAGACCAAAAATTGCACATCAACAAAATGCTAAAATCTATAGAATCATTCAGCATATACTTTCAATAACTTGTTTGATGACATTAATTGTTGACTTTTCCAAAATTTAAATGAAAAACTGGACAGAAGTCCTATTCCTAGTATCATTATGGCATGATAAAGGATCACAAAGCCTTCCCTGCCCAATAAAAGAAAAGTCCTCCCAAGTATCAGATGAAATTAGTAGCTTTCAATCTATGAATAACTACATGCATAAAAATATTTTCTGAATGCATAATAACTTAAGCACATAATAGCCACTATTTTTTCCAACATTTAACTACATAATCTTTGTTGGAACATCTCACATCAAAGAAAACCAATTCAAACCACTGAAAAATTAATAAGGATAAGAAAAGGAAAAGGAAAAAGGCATACAGGCATAATCGCACACAAGGATGAGCGGACACGAGAGAGGCTCAAAAATCTAAACATATGCATTGTCCCTTAAACAAGGAGGCACCAAGAGAAGCACTAATTTCTAAGAACTTGCCATTCATTAAAATTGACACATTAAATACATTTGATTTCTTCTAGCAAATAGCATCATTTCATCATATTTATTTTCCTACAACAAAATACAACCTCTTTCCTAGAGCCTACAGGTCTCGCTAATCTTATATGTGACCAGATCCATGTGAGCATCAAGAAAGCAAATAGTGGTGTTTCATCAATTAGAAAACCACATAACAAAGTGTACAATGCACTACTTATGCATCTTCCTCTAGAGCCCCATGCAAATATAGATAACAACATTTACAAATGTGTAAGTTGAAGACAAAAGGATATTTTCAACAATGCCTTAATTCTCCCCTTTCTAGGCTTATTATGGCATAAGAGATGCATGCATAATTCTCCCTATTTCAAAAGTGTCAGATGGCTTTATAAGCCAATTTTGTAGAGACAGTATTTTTCAAGCATCCACACACCCCTTAAGTCTAATTTATTAAATATAAAAGAATTTTCATTATCTTACATATTTAACACTTGAAAACAACAAAAATTTACCATAAACTTCTAAAAGAGGACAAATATTATGGAACAAACAAAATTAGGAAGACACTTAGAGACAGATAGCACAAATATATTACAGGCAAATAAGCAAATTTAATGAAAGTATATATTTCTCAAAAAATTTAGTAGAAAAAAGAAAGTGTATATGTGTATGATAGCAGTCAGAACAGCTTTACATTTTATGAGGAAAAAAGAGATACAGGGCCATTTTAAGGCACACAAATTGAAAAACACCATTATCAGCAACAACTATCAACATAATCTCCCAAAGGGAAAAGAAAATTCCATCCAAAATAGTTGGTACAGTCAATAAACATTACAAAATTATGATAATTTATTGCCAAAAAGATGCATGCACAGTCAATCAGTAGAGCTGCCAAGTGACAGGTAACATCTTTTGTTTTTCTCATCCATAAAAGCTCTTGGTTTATTATTTGTATAATTTAGAAATAAATTCCCAAAGTAAAACCACCAGAACAAAGTTGATTTCTTTAAAATTATGATACTTGAGGGAGATTCATCCACACGGACCATACCAACGGATCAGAAAAATGATACTTCGAGAGCTTCTGGCTTTGAATATATTACAGTACCAGATGGGACCTTCCTCCAAAGACTTTGTTAGGAACATAAGCAAGCACCAAGAAAGAGCATGAAGCATGAAGCATGAAGCATAAAGCAACTAGAACAGGAATGAACAAAGCCTACCAATGACAAACTAAAAGTACATAGACCAACAACAGCCACAAAAACATACATGCATAGACATTACATGAGCATCTATACATACATGCATATTCATCAAGTTCATCCAATGCCTTCCAAATTCATTGATATTAAAGCAAAACTAACGCACATTATCCATCCCCTAAGATATCAAATTTTTCATTGATTATTTTCATTGTTCCTTGTGTATGTTTGCTTGTCTGTCATTTGTGGTTTGTAAACAGCATACCTCTGCGCCATTACAGTAACTGTATCAGCAAGACTCATTGTTCGGCTCTGGCAAGCAGAAACACATGAAGCCAAAAATGAAGTCCGAAGAGCAGCTCTAGTGAAATCATAAGCACCATTAGTAATGATCTTCTTAATCAATACAGTTATCCCATGAAGCTCTTGTTCTGTACTCAGAAACCAAATTGAGTCCAGCGTTATGCACAAGGCATCATTGAGGGTATGTGGATCTGCCAACAAAATCAAACTTTCAGCAACTTTCCAATCATGGGAACTCACGGCCCCCTGAAACAAACGACCTAACTCAATCCTGTCTTGCTTAGTGAGTTTCTTGTCATGGCCGGTACTCTCCTTCTTGCCAATCTCAGATTCTGTTACAATCACATGTGAATTGTGTTTCTTTGCACTGCAACGATGCACGCTAGACCTTCTTGACTCTTTACCTATAAGGGGTCCTTCTCTTGAGAAAACCACATTACTTCCCTCACCTTTTTCTGATGTCAACAGCTGTATTTCATTCTTTGAACTTCCAATTTCACTCTCTTCAACTTCCATTTCAGCAGAAAAAAATTCTTCAGGGTTAACCTCATCACCCATGCACACATTAGTCCCATCAACACATACTATCTCCTTCTCCATTCTTTCTAAGCTTAGAAGCACGCCAGCACAATAAATTAAATTAATCTTGTTCTCGCAAACGCTTAATTCTCCCTAAAATTAAAAGCAAACATCCTTGCACAACCTACTACACTGAAGAACCTTCCATCAGAAAACTGCAAGAAAATTCTCTTTCAAAATACCAATTCCACAAAAAAGGAAAAAATGCCAATAATTTTTAAAGCTGGAATTCCGATTTTCTATCTCTACTTTCAGACAATTCACAGCTCCAAAAGTCCGCCAATCAGAAGAAGAAGCAAATTCCCGATGACGGGGAAAAAAAGAATATCAAAATTCCAAAATTAATATCCAAATCAAAACTCAAAAGTTTAATTCATTTTTCTGGACAGATTGGTACTGGCACTCACGAAATGATCCAAATCCACTCTAAACAAAGCACAAAACAATAAAACCAGGAAACCTGCTGATTCCTGGTAAATGAGCCCACAGAGTTCCACCAGCAGAAAACCCTAAAGGATGGAAACCCCTCCCTCACCAATCGAATCCAGAATCCAGAACAAAATCCTAAAACAAAAACCCATTTATATCAATATGCAGGTACAAAAAATCAACATGCAACTCAATTCCAAAACCAAAAACCCAAATAAAAGATTGATACGAACCCAAAACAATCCAATATATAACTAACACAAAAGATATTTGGAGAATTGAAAAGAAAGCAAAGCCATGGAAAAATATACAAATTACCAGAAAAACAGAACTAAGAAATGAAACAGAGATTCCTAAAACAACAATGAAAAAGAAAAAGAAAATAGGAAAAGCAAATGAAACAGAGATTGCTGTAACTAAACTGAACTGTAAACATGAGACTGAGACGTTGAGAGAGAAAAGGGCAAAGAAAAACCCTCTGCCTCTTGTATTGGGCATTTTGGAAAAAGTAGTAACATTTTTTAGATACCCAACAAAAAAGAGAGCTGATCCGTTGCACAAGCGTACCATTGTGTGCATATCAGCCTGCCGTCGGATAAACTTTTAGTGCTATATTGGACGGTTCTGCACCCGCCATGTACGCTTGAGCAATCAATTACGCCTCACAAAAATAAAAATAGCTTTTATCTACACTGTACTCTACTCTTTTCTTCCTCCTAATTTTTTTATTTTGTAAACTTATAAATGTAATTTATATTGTATTCGTCCAAAAGAACTTGTAATGAATAGTTGTGTTGTGCATGTTATAAGAAAGGTTCGCATTGTTCCTATTGAGAATATGAATTTAATTAGGAGAAATGACTTAACCTTTTAATAGCTCAAAGTTAGTGTGAGAAATTTTGCAGAGTACCACTTTCATGCGGTCTGATAGCACCTCTCACAGTTTTCGCCATATGCTTATTGGTGATATTGTAAGCGTCACGTCTCCTTGTTTCTGCTTTAGTTTAATTTTGTTTCCATCTTTTTATATATATAAAGAAATGCGATGAATATGTACAATCAAATACATACTATGACAAGGGCCTTCGGGCTCCCACATCGCCTGATGTGGAGTGTGTGCGTGTGTTTATAGGCGTGGGTAGAGATCGTTGCAGTCAGCAATTGCCTGCAACGTGTCTCTGCTACAGTAAGTCCTCTTCTCAAAAAAACCAGATAACCCTCGTTCGGGTCGGTCAGGGCCTTCGGGCTCCCACATCGCCTGATATGGAGTGTGTGCGTGTGTTTATAGGCGTGGGTAGAGATCGTTGCAGTCAGCAATTGCCTGCAACGTGTCTCTGCTACAGTAAGTCCTCTTCTAAAAAAAAAATACATACTATGACAACATAAGAATATTATTTCTTACAAAAAATCCTTATTTATCCATTTGGCGAAAAAGTTCTAGGCTCTTTTTTCTAATCATTCATAGCACATATAAGTTTAACGGAAATAATTTATTATACATTTAAATTTGACAGTATACCCATATTAATTCATGATTTTAATAAAAATATACATATTATTTTTTAATTCAATAAAAAAAATTGGGCAGTAATTAGAAATTGTTCAAGTTTGAGAATTAGAAACGGAAAAAAGTAGTGATTATTAATTTATTTAGTAAATAATATTATTACAGTAAATAAAAATAAAATAGAAAAATAAATCACAAATTGAGAGAGAAGTTGCTGGGGCCCATGTTTGCAACATTTCCCAGTCCCACTACATTCATTACACATTTACATGATTCTATCTCTCTCATGACCACACCCCACCCTCTTCTGTTTTGTCCTTTTATTACTCTTGATCGGACCGGCAAAACGTGTCAGGGTCAGCTCAAAACGGATTCTCCATGAACAAATAGGAAATTACACATATTATCACTTTTTTAACCATAATTTTTAAAAATATAATTACCTTTAAAAATATTTAAAATTATTCTTTTTTTATTTTTAAAATATCACTTTTTATTTTTTTTAACCCCTGTATATAACTTTGGCTTCTCTTTTACCAACCTCTTCTTCAATCCTAATTTCGTCTTCACTTTTTCAACCATTTCATCTTCTCGCACTCCTCCACTTTGGCTTTCTCAATGTCTTTTTTGCAACGATTGTTGATAGCTTTATCTTACTCTTCTAAAATGGCATTTTTGTCTCAATTGGACCTAAAAGACTGCAGCAATCTTGTTTAATTAATCTCTTTTTCTTTTCTAATTTGATGCTAATGAAAGGCATCTTTGCTTTCGTTTCTTCTTCCATTTCTTGAAAAATTCTCTTATAAATTGCTTCCTTCTCAGTTCGAGAAGTTTCTTGCTTCCTTGATTCGCATTGGTCGTGATTTTTAGCTTTATGATGAGAGGATTTCGTCAAGTGTTAGGGTAATTTCCTTTTACCTTGAGTTTCTCTTTTCTTAGTTTTTTATTTTTATTTTTATTTTAGAGCAGAAAATTTATCCCAGTCTGGGATTTTCTTTTTGTTATCTCAAATGGGTCATTTGGTTTGTGAAAATTGCTTAATTTGGATACAAAACAAAGGATTTTGAAGTTTTGAAATCCTAGAATTTGTTTAATTAATTAATTAATTGGGTTTTGAATTTTATAGGTGTATTCCATACAGATGCAAGAATTCTACTGGTTCACCATCTTCCATTGAAGACATCAAAGTTCTTGTTATTAGTGCAATGAAGGGATGTGGAATGTTAGTTCCAAAGATACTTTCTTTGTTAATTTTTAACCTCAAATAACTGTGTGTTGATTAAGAAACTATTCCTGGAATTATAATTTTTTCCTAAAATTAACATTGTTGAGGACATGATTTGCAGGGAGGATGGGAAAGTGATGAAAAAATCAAAGATGCAACAATGAGAGAAACATTCGAAAAAGCAAGAGTGTATGGAGAAATTGAGGTTAGCATTTGCGTGAAATTCATATCAAACAAGGAAATTTTACGTTTGAATCATTTGTCTGATACCTATGAATTGTTCTTTTTTCAGTGTAAATTGGGGGAATGGCCATATATGAGCAAAAGGGGTGGTACAATGCATCAAGGCCACATGTTTACATTGAAAGTTAAAGGACAATTAGATATTTGGCCTGAAAAAAGTATACGAGAACGAAGATGGGTATGTATAATTTAGCATTCGAAGATGTATTCGTCAATGGGAAAAGATAGTATTTGATATCTATGTTTATGTCATAGCTATAGTTTGGCTTTTAAGTCCTTTTTGGAGCTCCTATAATTGTTGGAATGGTGTTAAAATATGTTATAGTTGTTGAAATGGCGCTAAAATGCTTTTATTGTAGCATTTTTCAGCAACTACTACAATATTTTAGCTTAAAAAACAACTTGAGCGACAAAATAGAGCTCAAAATGCAAGATAGTACATTTTTCTTTTATAAATAGTATTGAATTGAGAATTCATAAAGAACATGATTTGATTGTTTGTGTTAAATTTTTCAAATCAGTGTAGAGGAAGCAAGAGAATTATGCAAACAAGCGTGGATAAGAAAAGCTTTGGAAGCTTTTGTGGTGAGGCAAACTCCTAAGCAACAACAAAAACTATAGCAATTAAGGAATAGAAATCTGTACATAGAAACATAATTGGATGCCTTTTTTTGTTTCTTTTTTTGTTTCTTTGCGAATGATCAAGAGGATATAATGTATACTGTAGATTTTGATGGTCTTCTGCATTAAATGTACAGATCTCAATTCTTTCATTCTTTTAAAATAATAAAATGTCTAATTCTTGAGCACATGCAGTTCTATAGAAGTATGTATTGCCATTTTTAGCTCAAATAGTCAAGGAATTGAAGCTTTAAGATACTGCCTTATTGCCATACGAGATGAAAATGACTATGTTAATTATCTATCTCTAAATTTCTGTATCTAAAATTAGATCCGCCTCAACATCTCCTAGTCAAGGAATTGCAGTTTTTATTTGTTATTTTTACTTTTTATGAATGATAATCAAAATTAAATTTTATTCTTGATTTTGGTATATCATCGGTATACTAGGTATACCAATGGTATACAAAAATCCAGAATTCAAATTGTATTCTGGATTTTGATATATTGTTCGGCGGTATACTAAAATCCAGAATTGAAAATGATATTCTGCATTTTGGTATACCATCAATATATCAGGTATACTATTGATATATCAGGTGGTATATCAAGTATACCACTGGTATACCTAAATTCAGAATTAAAGGTATACCACCGATATACCGGATATACCTTTTGGTATACCAGGTATACCATCAGTATACCGAGTATGGTGGTATACCAAGTATACTACCGATATGCCCGGTATACCTAAATCTAAAATTGAAGGTATACCATCGGTATTCCGGGTATGGTAGTATACCAGTGGGATATCATATTGCATAGTAAAAATATGTTATGTTTTTGGATATACCAGCCGGTATACTAAATTTAAGAGTCTAAATATCTTCTATTTTTTGGTATACTAGGCGGTATACCAGCCGGTATGCTATATTCTAGAATGAAAATATCTTCTATTTTTTAGTATACCAGGCGGTATACCATATTGCATAGTGAAAATATGTTCTATTTTTTGGTATACCTGGCGGTATACCA
The DNA here is from genome assembly GCA_037975025.1 of Excoecaria agallocha. Taxonomy (NCBI): domain Eukaryota; kingdom Viridiplantae; phylum Streptophyta; class Magnoliopsida; order Malpighiales; family Euphorbiaceae; genus Excoecaria; species Excoecaria agallocha. Next base: position 31,754,488 of record CM075821.1, on the reverse strand, counting down.
GGTATACAAAATAGTATACCAAATTTCAGAGTCCAAAATCTTATATTTTTTGTATCAGATTTTTGCATCCAAAGATCGCTATCAACTCTGCCTTTAATGTTGGCGCATTACAATCCCTAGCGTCTCTCTCTGGGATCTTTGATCCATTATCAACGATAATATATCTCAATGACTTTTTACATAAAAAGAAAATGCTAATTCAACTTTAATTTCTCTAACATCAATTCATAATTCTCTATCTTAAGCCTTTTTAGTTGTAAAAGACTTTTAACAGTTGAAGTTTTAAACATATACTTCAAAATTTTGCATTTCTCCACCTCCAAGATTGTTAAATTAGGAAAAGAAATCTGTTTGTACACAATGGTTCACTTCATTATCAAGTCTTCCAATAAAAAATCACATAAAAATACTCCATTGTTTTTGTTAATATACAAACAATAATACTTCATATATAGCAGATAATTTGATTCTCTTAAGAAACAACCAACATAAAAGATATATTATTAGTACATATTAAAAAAAATATTACTTATAAAGAAATTATTTAAATAAACTAATATAGAGGAAATATTTTGTAGCGCATGGCCATTATGATGCATTAATTAGTATGCGCAAATCCATCTAATATGTACATCACACTAGTATATGATCAAACAAAAGAGTGGCTACTTGGTACCACCGAAAACTATCAAATTGGCATAATAGGTATAATCCTACCAAATGGAAAAATTCCAATCTATTTGCACAAATTAAAGGACCAAAGTTTTCCCTTAATTTATTCATCATTACTCTCATTCCTTAGTAACTCTTTTGATTGTTAGCCATGTCAATTTGAATTAGAAATTTGGATATAAAACCTCTATCCAAATTTCAAATTCAAATTACTGAAATTTCAAATGGGCAAGATGTTGTGTTGGGTTTTCTATTTACAAATGCTTCATTCTATGCATTTGAACGAAGACACTGAGTACTTATTGATAAGTGATGATCAAGATGTCAACAACAATCATTTCATAGAGTGATCACCGAAAATAAACATAAGAAGCTGTCACCGACAATATCTGCCAAAATATTTTTGGCAACCTCCTTTTCTCCTTTCCCAATTTACAAGATCATATATCAAATCCTTGAGGGGTAAGATGTTACCTGAAGTTTCCCTTGGTACCATGAACACATCTGAAATGTCATCAAGGAAATTTATAAACACCGATAGTCTGCAAAATCCTATTCAATGGGACAAATGTATTGAGCTAAATTACAACAACCTAATATAAACCAGGAAGCATTGGAATAATCTTTCTGTCAAGAAACTACACATTTCCATAAAAAAAAGTTCAGCAAAATTACCAATACAAGAACAATAGACAACCTAGTGCCAATGGGGCTCTAACAGATAAGAAGACATCTACTTTATGGTGGTATAGCAATTTGTCCCATGCCTGGCCCAGTACTCCTTGAGGTCAAGAGGTACTGATAGATCATTTTCTTCAGCAGCCAACCGACTAAGCAGTTTTGTGAAGACACTCCCACTCATCTTTCGGCCACCAACTCGAGCATATCGCTTGTTTGGCATTTGAGGTAATGGATATGAAGATAAGGTGGTGGTGCAACAGGATGACTACCACCCACCATTTCCCCATTTATAGCATTGGTGGGGAACACCAGTACATGAGCAAACTGGCACTAGCATGGTGGACTCATCAAAACTAACCAAATTCAGTCTTGCATCCTGACTATCCCATTCAATTTTAATCTTCTTTCCATCAAAAGCACCTTGTCTATTCAAATCCTCACCTACTTTATTTCCCTTCCTCGGTGACTTAGTAGCCTTCAAAGAGCCTGCCTTACTTTCCTTTGTTTGCTTTGTCTGTCACTGCTTGGCAAATTCAGCTGCAACCGTATTTAAAGGGAAGGCATCGACAGGGGAGATAGAGACTGACCTTTAGAAGCATGGACCGGTTAACCGGTCCATTAGCAAAAAAATTAATCAGTCCATTAATATCAGTTTTTTAAAATCACTAACCATTAACCAATCCGTTGCATTCGGTTAACTAGTCCATCGGTTTCGATTTTTTAGTTTGGTTAATCAATATTTTTCGGTTAACCATTAAAATTTATAACATAAAATTATTAAAAACAAATTAGGCAAAGTTCAATTCAATTTCAAATGTGTAAAGTAATTTAATATAAAAATTACGAAACAAACATAATTTACTAGTCAAAATTCATGTTATATAGATTAATAGCTGATATTATAAAATAGATTTGATATTTGTTGAAAATTAGAATATGTTTGATTTTAAGTTAAATAAAATTTAGAATAATATTAAATGTTATAACAGAAACTCTAAAATATAAGAAAATATAATTACATGCTATTAAGTAAAATATGAACACCAATATATGATAACAAAATAATATATATAAAAATTAATCGGATACTATATATAAATATTACTATATAACTAAAGAGAATGACATAATATAAATTTAATTTAATATAAAAAAATAATATATATATAAAAGTTAATCGTATACTATATATAAATATTACTATATAATTAAAGAGAATGACATAATATAAATTAAGGTATAAAAATAAAAATATAATTTAAATATATTTTAAAATATTATTTTACATAAATTTTAGAGAGAAAGAGAAAAATTGAAGATATATATATATATATATATATATATATATATATATATATATATATATATATATATATATATATATATATATATATATATATATATATATATATATATAACCGGTTAACCGTTGACTAACGGTTAACCGGTACCTAAAAACGTAAACCGTAACCATTAATCAAAAATATAAAAATTAAAAATCGTAACCAACTCCATCGGATCGATTAACCATAAAAATCGATTCGGTTTTGAATCGATTTTACGGTTAATCATATTTTTGATTTTTTTTTTCTCATCCCTACCTTCAACAACAAAAATACAGATCCGGCAGGAAGAATCAAGAAAGAAGAACCGTCAAATCTTCAAATGTCATCTAGCAGTAGAAAGAATCAAGAAAAAAGAAGAAGAAGAAAAGACAAGAATCACAAATTTGCAACAATTTTATTGTCTTCGTGAAAGTAATTGCTAATTAAGGTTTTTTTTTGGAGTCTTGTTATTAACTCTTATGCTTCTTAACCCACAGAGCCTTACATGAAGAAAGAGAAGGAGGAAGAGGAGGAGGAGAAGGTGGCATGAAAAGAGAGGAAAGTTTAAGTTAAATTAAAAAAGTGATATTTTTAAAAATAAAAATTTAAAAAAAAAATATTTTTGAAAGAGAAAAAAAGAAGGGGATACATTTAAGTTTATCATTTTTTTTTGGTAGTTTTGTAAAACTCCCATGAACAAATCATACATACAAATGGGTCGGATTAAGTTTTATAATTATTCTACTTTTACTATTTTGTATTAAAAATATAAAATTATATATCTATAAATAATAGAAATTTATTTTTACTCTTACTTTATATGAAAAAGTAAAAATTTATAAAAATATAAAATGACTAAATCGTTGGACAGATCAAATTCGCAAATTATGTCAAATTTTTATGGGTGAATCACCTTCTTTCCAATTTTTATCTTTTATTTTTAATTTGTTGCCTCATTTCGTTATAATGAGTTGTTACATGGGGCAATCGACATTTCTCCCTTTTGCCATATGGAGCATATCCACTCTCTTAACCAATGCTATTAAAATTAGGCCAAATAAACAAAAAGAATTATGGTTCAACTGGATTCAACCCAATTTTTTTTTTAAAATAATATTATTGTTAGCATTTTATATAAATATTATCAAAATATAATGATATAAAATATAAAAAATACTTTAAAAAAATGCGTTCATCTTCAAACATTAATTATAAAATATTATTTTCATGTCATTAAATATTTATAATAAAAATTTAATATAAATATAGTAAAAAATTGCAAATATTAAAAAAATATCAAATATAAATTGTAGTTTTTATTTTATTTCTAAAAAAGTCTTCAATTTTCCTAAATTTCAATTATTTGTATGTTATATTTTATTTTATTTTTAGTAAAAAAATAATATTGTATGGATATTTTGGACAAAAACTGATTTTGCCTAATTCAATCTTTTTTTTATTCAATTCAGTTTTTTTCCGATTTGGCTGATTGAATTGAGTTAGACCAACTACAAGTTCACAATTAAATGACTACTTTTAATAACATTGCCCTTTTAACTTTGGTGTTTGTATAATATTTTAAAAATCGGTCTAGTTTGCATTCAATTACAAACTCACTTATTTTTAAAAATCTCTCTAATTATTATCAGCCGAAAAAAGTTAAATCAAATAGATAAATTAAAAATTTGATTACAAAAAGTTTTCAATCTTCAACTTTATTTTCATTTTAATCCTCAAATAAAAAAAAAAAACCGACCAAATTGATCTCCAACCAACTCTTCATAAACTCTTTGCTGCAACCAATCATTTTATGCATCATCAAGTGCCAAGCAAATTATAATGAAAAAGAACAAAGAAACCTATGAAAGAAGATAATAATATAAAACCAAACAAAACCACAAGGTTATAGGCCAGGGGATGTAGTAAGAAATTTAGTCCAATGAGATCAAAAATTACAACAACTTATAAAAAATTCATGCACATAAAAATATTAATAAATGTGGAATTTTTCTTCTAAATATTGAAATTGGCACAAATTTTTATTTAAATTTATTTACTTAAATATGATAAAATATTGAAAATTGTATATATTTACTTTAAGGAAGGCAAATATAGACCTTTTATTAATGGCTAATATGAAAATATGTTCAAATTTATCCCAAATTATTGAAATGATCCACATTTGCCTTCAAAGTATTGAATAAGAGCAAATATATATATATATATATATATATATTAAGAAACTTTGTTTTAAAAAAATAAATTTTATGGATAAATATGTCTATTTTTAATAATTTAAGGGCAAATTTAGTTTTTATCACTAAAAAAATAAGGAACTCATTTAGTTGGTGCAATTTAAAAAAGTTAAAATTATAATTTTTTTTTAATTTTTTCTTAATTGAGTAGAGTCATATTTAAAAAAATATATAATTACAAGAGTTTTTTTTTTGAATTTTTTTTATATAGTTGAGTGGGCAATTGACCCCATTTATTATGGGGCAACTACGCCCCTACTACATTCAATATGGATGTGGTTTGATCGGGTTCAATTAGATTTTTTCTTTTTTTTTTTCAAATAATATTATTTTTAAAATTTTATATAATATTTTAAAAATATCACTATATTAAAAAATACTTTCAAAAACACATTTATCATAAAATATTAATTATAAGATATTATTTTCACATCATTCAATAGTATAACAAATTTTTAAAATTAATATAGTACTAAATTGCAAATATTCAAAAAAATTCATCAAATATAAATTAATTTTTTTATTTTATTCATAAAAAACTCATAAAATTGTCTAAATTTCAATTAGTTTGTATTTATATTTTTATTTTATTTTTTTAGCAAAAAATATTTTTGTATGAATATTTTGGACAAAATCTAATTCTTCCTTATTTAAACTTGAGTTTTCTTATTCAACCAAATTCTTTTTTTGGTTCAATCCAATTTTTACCAGTTCACAGCATTTCCATCTAATTTTATATGTTGAATCGAGCCGAACTAACTGCCAATTTACAATTAAACCGATCTGATAAGTCGTATTGATCCGATTTTAATAACATAGGTTATAGGCATTTAAGTTATTTCCACAAAAAAGTAGCAGATTGGGTTCTAGAAAAACTTCTGCTACATGAGATCGTTTTAGGTTGATAAAGTGTGTAGATAGAACTAGGGAAGTTTGTGTATATTGTGAGAAATCATATGCTTTTGAATCCAAGATACATGTAACTAGTATTCTATAGGCTCATTTAAATAACCAATGTAAGAAGTATCCTTACAGAGTAATTAAGGAATCGCAAAAGGGTTCTAGTTTTAGTTTTGGGTGTAGCAGTGAAAGTCCTAGAGTGAAGGGTTTTGATGTGGAGGAACTTAGAAAGGAGCTTGTTAGGTATGTCATATTAAATGAAGTTCCTTTTATAGTTGTTGAGGTGAAGGGGTTTAGAAATTATTCTTATGCTTTGGAACCTAGGTTTGTGGTTCCATCTTGTATTATTGTGGCAAGAGATTGCTTGAAAGTTTATAAGAAGGAGAAATTAAAGTTAAAAGTGTCTTAAAATCTCAACGTTTATATCTTACAATTGACTGTTGGATATTTGTTCAAAACCTAAATTATATGTGTTTAATAGCCCATTGGATAGACAAAGAATGGAGCTTACATAAAAGAATTTCGAACTTTTGTCACATGTATAATCATAAAGGGGTAGATAATTGGAAAGATAGTTGAGACTTGCTTGCTAAATTAGGGAATATATAGGATTTTCACATTTATAGTTGATGATGCAAGTTTCAATCATAGTGTTATTAGATATTTAAAGAGAGAGACTAAAGAGTGGAGAGGCATTATTAGAATATGAGTTCTTACATGTGAGATGTTGTGCTCACATATTGAACCTTATAGTGGAGGATGGTTTAAATGAACTTGATCAATCAATTGTCAAAATTAGAAATGCCATAAGGTATGTGAGGTATTCTCGTTTTAGGTCCCATAATTTTAAAATGTGTGTGGAGAAAGTAAAGATAGAAAATGAAGGTCTTCTATGTCTTGATATAGAAACTAGGTGAAATTATACCTACAAGACGCTTGAAGTGGTGGAAAAGTTTGAGAATGCTTTTGCTAGGCTAGTGGAAGAAAACTCGCATTATGTTTCTTTTTTTTACAAAAAGAATAACCTGGGTCCCCCTACTAGAGAAGATTGGGATACCACTAAAGTGCTTGTTAAGTTTTTAAAACTTTTTTATGTTGTGACTTTGCAATTTTTGGGTTCATTGTATGTAATATTAAATGCTTTTTTTCATGAGCTTATGGCATTAATAGATAGGTTGGGTACATTGATGGTAAGTAGGTAAAGTCTATTGTACTCCATGGCTATACAAATGAAGAAAAATTGGAATAATAATGCAAATATGAATTTCTTATTATTTGTTGTTGTTGTCTTAGATCCTCTGTACAAAATGGATTATGTGAGATATTGTTTTGCTCAAGCGTATGATGAGTTAAAAGCTAAGGAGATGAGGGATAAAGTTTATGATGCATTGGTTAGGTTATATGCCTATTGTTTGATAGGTAATTCAACTAATGTCATTAGGCTAAATACTTGTATTTTAAGTAGCTAACTCTCCGATGACATGAATTTAGATGATGTTGAAGAGGATTAAGTCATTAGTTTTCAGTACAAATACTCTAGGCATATGAAACAAAAAGAAAATATAGTAGTAACTCAGAGATTGTAAAGTATTTAGCTGAAACTAGTGCAGAAATTCATGAAAATTTTGATATTTTAGGATGGTGGAAGATTAATACCTTTAAATATTCCTACCATTCGCTATTAGCTAGAGAGACCTTGATTATTTCTATGCCAATGGTTGCGTTAGAATTAACATTCAATACTGGAGGTAGGATATTAGATCCTTTTAGAAGTGCATTGTCACCTTTAATGGTAAAAGCACTTGCCTGCTGCCAAAATTGTTAGATTTAACTACAATTAATTTTCAAAAAGCAATGGACAATGTGGAAACACATGAAAATATCAAATCAGGTACTATTTATTTTTGAAGTTATGGTTTTTATGATATATTTTCAAGTGGAATCAAGTTTTCTAACTCATTTTGCCTGACAGATTTTTCAAATTTACGTGCACTTTCAATTCGAGAGTAATGGCGCATATTAAAGATTCATAATATCTCATCAAGGTAAATTGTAGTTGTTAAATTGAAAAAATGCTTAATTGTGTCATGATACAATTAGAATTTAGATGAGTTTTGCAGTAACAAGAAATCAATCTAGAATGGAATCAACATGAGGATGAGCGAATTCAAAGGGCTTATGAGAAGGGGAGAATATTATTATTGCAATTTCAATTGTATAGAATGTGGAAAGCTGACTAGGTTTGACAAACCTAGTTTGTAGAAAAGTCCTTATATACGTTTGAAGAAGGTAAACTGAAGATGATTTTTGTTTAGAATTTTCACCATTGTTGAAACTTAGAAAGTAATGAGATGAGATGAAAGATAAGGTATTTATAGGTAGAAGATTCATTCACGAGTTCTTTGGCTAAATAATTTTGTATTGATTAATTAAATATTTAAAGGTTATATAATCTTTTGCTTTTATTGTTACTTGTTATTTTACTATAATTCTGACATGCTGCTCAGGTATATAAATGCTTTTCTATGTGATAGTTGTTAATACTTTTTATATGCAATTTTTAGATTCAATGACTAGAAAGAACTAAATTACCAAGTTAGTTGATGTTAGATTAATAGATTAACTTAAGCTTATAATGGGATTTTAAGTAATATTAATATTGTTCTAGCAAATTGTTGAAAGCTAAATAGTTCTCTTGCTTTACTTGATTTTATGTTATGAAATTGCAACTTGATTAATCATATTTATTATAGAAGCAATTTTGAAATATTTTTTTAAAATGCAATTTATAATTTAATATAATTTGATGGAAAATTTATTAAGACAATTTAATTTAATTTGTGAATATGATATGTGATATCGAACTTGGCTTGGATAATAGATAGCTTCAATGGTACTTGAAAATAAAGAAATCCGACGGGGGTCTGACATGGGTACCCTTCGATGATCAAGTCAGAAAGGATTTAATGAGAGTATTTAGAGTAGAAAATTTAGCTAAGAGAGACAAAGTACCTGACATTTTGCTTTTTTGTAGGGGTTTGATCCTTTTCTAGCTAGGAATCCCTATGCTCATAGAATTCCCATTGAGGAAGGTAAGCAATTAGATTAGGAAGCCAGAACTGTAACTTCCAAGATAGGCGTAAGGCAAGTTAAGTCACATAACCATTCAAAACCGCTCAAGACGACATCGTACGAGAGGCTGTTTCAGATCTAAGCTATCCAGGACTAAGATACTTGGATTGCCTACTAGAACCCAATTTCTGTATCTAGTTATCATAAGTCCCTCTTGAGGTGCCAGTCATTTATGTCAAATACATCGAGCTATTGCTAAAAAGTTGACACCTGATAACTAAACGAAATGAGGTGCCTCTTTGATCCTAACAATCCTAATAACTCTCAAAGCCTCGATGCACACAATACTCACTGTACATATAATTGCGCCTTGAGCCCTGAACTCTGCCATAAAATTCCATCAAATCTCTTTAATTCCTGGAACATCCCAACTATACCCATGTCACTCTACCACTAGTGCTGTCTCCTATAAAAACACCTCTCATTTTCACATTTTCACCTTTTGTTGTCCTTTCATTACTTTTTCCTCTCTCACATTCTCTCGAGCGTTCTGCCTTCATCATCCTTTTATCCACATTCTACCTTCCATCTTTCTAGGTTAGTAGGTTGAATATTTCCCTTTTTCCTTTTCTAGTTCCTTTCTTGTTTGTAACTTTATAAAAATGAGTGAGTCTGAGGGTTCTAGTGAGTTTAAGGCAAATGGCCTAATTGACATAGCAACACCAAGCACTTTCGCTCTAGACACCTCCTTAGATGATGATCTCCAGGATGTACATTTCGAGCTTCTATTGAAAATACCTCTTGCGCTAGAAAGCAAGCTCCAAAAGCAAACCCTAGAGTAGCCTCAACTAGGTTAGTAATTAAAACTGAGGACCTCATCAACCTTCGTACCACCCTATGCCTTCCCAACTAGTACACCCTTTGGGCTTTAGGCAAGCACCATTCTTGCTAATACAAAATTCAAAAAAAAAAAAGTAGTTTATGAGGTTAACTTCCAAGCCAAGGTTATCCTTTCTCCTACTTAATTCAAAATCAACTCTCTAAATTATTATGGCCTCATAATCGGCCAACTTCATCCCAATGCTTGGCTAACCTTTTTGGCATTCAAATATGGACCTCGAAGCGAGGCATCAACCTAATCTTTAGGCTATTTAGGGCTACACACATAGTTGGACTCTAGATCATGACCAAGGACCATAACTATATGCAGGCTCGAGCTTGATATGGAGTCTTTTTTGGTATACTAGAAACTCTAAAAAAATTGAAAGACTGGTTCTTTATAGTGGGGGGCAAGTAGGATTTTCCCTTTCGAAACACTTAGGGCCAATTTGTGAACCAAATTTGACAATGCCTTACTGCTTAGCCTAGAGGAAGAAGAGGCCCTAGCTCGATGGAGGGAGCTTGCCCAAGAGAAAGTAGATGTCTACAAGCAATTAGACCCCAAACTCCGAAAAAGTAAAACAAAGAAAGAAATAAGGTAACTATTTTTTGCATTTGAATTCAAGTGAGTCTGATATTTTCTCATTGTATCTTTGTTTTGCAGCCATGAAGAAAGCTGCTAAGCAATCCCTTGGCGATGGTATTAAAGAGAAGAAAAGCAAGGTTGGAAAGAGCTCGGGGCAAGCGAATGCATCTCATGCCCCTGTCCCTATGAGAAAGCTTCAGTCCCTCCCGCACCTGTTCAAGCGAGTGCATTGCCTAGCCCTTCTAATGCTATCACCATCTTTGATATGTCTCTAACTTCTGTACCTACCAATCCTTCTCTCTGAACAAACCCTGGCTGACCTTCCATTTTGCTATCCGATCCTTCATCATCTCGCACTGGGGAAGGCGAGAGTTTTTCCCCCTCCCCTGACTGAGTTAATAAGTTCGATAGACTGCTAGATGAAGTCTGAACATTCTTTCTAGAAAACAAAGCCTACTGTTCATCTAACTCCGAATTTTTTAACTTCTGCTCCCTGCTTATATGTATTCTCGGTGAGGTGTCACCTTTCTTAAACCTAATAGCCGATCGTCTGTCTTTGGTTATACACTGACACCAAGTTGATGTAAGTTTTTCTATACTGCCTTCGATTTTTTAAGTAGTAACCTTAGTTTAACACTTTTTTTGCAAAGTTTTATTCTATCTAATGCCGTAATAGGCAAGATGAATTGGCTCATGTGCTTAGCGAGGGAGGAGAAGAGAGTTTGGGCTAAATTGAAAGAGAAACTCCAGGTGGCTGAGTAAGCGGCTAGTAGCTCAGTGAAATAAATAGTTGATGCTGAGGCTAAGGCCAAGGAAGTGATAGAGGCCCAAAGGAAGGCATTATAAAAGTTCACTAAGAAAATAGCCGAGCTCGAGTCCTTGCTTACCAAAAAGAGGGAGGGATGCTAGGCTGATAAGGTGAAGCTTGAAAAAGCTGGTGTCGAATTGTAGAAAAGCCTAACCGAGAAGGTTGCTCTTGAAAAAGCCTGAACGGGGCTGGAGAACAGATGTGCTACTCTCAAAGACAAGGCTATGGATCTTGCTACTGAGTAATGCATTGCCTATGGTGGCAAACTTATTAGGACTATCAAAGAGAAATAGCCGAATGAAGAATTCTCCTGGATGGATGAGATATATCCAGAAGATGATTGGTTAGGATTTTTCTTTTTATTGTAACCTTTTAAGGCCAACTCATGTGTTATTTGATATTTTAAATGAAAAATTTTGCCTTCATTCTGATTCATACTTTGTCCCATTGAGCTTGTTAATATTTCAAACTATTTAATGAATAATCTGAGCCTTATGAAATCCTGAACTATTTCAGATATGATCAGATAATTAAAAGAAATTCCAAATATTAATAAGTGGCTAAGTGCTAAAAATGCTTATGGCATAAGCTGCCAAGCTGAGCTTTCTGTATTATTAATAAGCGTGCTTATGGCTTAAGCTGTCGAGCTGAGTTATTACATAAAATTAGGCTTTTGAGGTGAAATTGCTAAGTTAAGGTAAAAATGATTATATGCTCATGGCGAAAATGCCGAGTTGAGCTAAAAATACAATATGCTCGTGGCAAACATGCCTAATTGAGCTAAAAAAACACAATGTGCTCGCAGTGAACATGCCTAATTGAGTTGAAAAGGATTCGTGGCAAAACTGCCTATAAGCTCAGGAAAGTTGCTCTTGGCAAAACTGCTTAAGAGCTTAGATGAAGTACTCATGGCAAAATTGCTTGTGAGCTTGGATGAAGTGCTCGTGGCAAAATTGCCTATAAGCTCGGATGAAGTGTTTATAGAGAAACTGTCTATGAGCTGCTAGCCCCTACTCGTGGAGAAATTGCTTGTTCGAGTAGGGTTATTGATGGTATTTCTTCAAGTTCGGCCATGTCTTTAAGTCGGTAAGCTCTAAAATTCACCACTTCGTGTGCTTCGAATGGACATATCCAATTAGGGCTTAGCTTACTGACCTCTACAGCTATCTAGGCTTCAATGGTCTTCTTTAAAACCAACTCACCTACATGCAAAGTTCAGGGCTTTAACTTGCAATCATGGTACAATGCCATTTGCTGCTGCTCGAATATGGGCATGCTCCTTTTTTTCCTCAAGTGCACCTAAGCAATACAGCAGTGACTCCTTGTTTGCTTTTTCATCGTGTTGCTCACTCATCGGGTTTGGCATTCCTATCTTATAAGGGATAACTGCTTCCAAGCCATAAGTCAGGGAGAAAGGGGTGGCTCCCGTTGCTAATCGGGGTGATGTTTGGTATGCCTACAATACATTATTTAGTTCATTGACCCATAGGCCCTTGGCTTTCTTAAGCCTCTTCTTCAACCCTATCAGGATTGTTCCATTTATCACCTCGGTCATGCCATTCGACTGAATATGGTAGGCTAATGTGAACCTGAGTTGGATGTGCAATTCTTCACAGAAATCCCTAAAAGATTGACAATTGAACTATTTTCCATTATCAATAATAAAAGTATGTGGGATGCCAAACCTGGTTATGATTGACTTCTGAGCAAACTTGATTATATTTATTGGGGTGATGGTCGCCAGGGGCTCGGCTTCGACCCATTTGGTGAAGTGATCCACTACCACTACTAAGAACTTCCTTTGCTCGATAGCTAATGGGAAGGGCCCAAGTATATCTATTCCCTATTACGCAAAAGGCCATGGGCTATGTATTGGGGTTTGCTGGACTGATCCTTAGTGAATTATTTTCCCAAACCTTTGGCATTTATCACACTTTTTTACCAACTCCTTTGTATCTGCCTCCATTTTTTGCCAGTAATATCCCTGCAGACGGGCTTTTTGAGCTCCTTCATGTGCCCTACAAATGCCCTCATGTATTTCTCTAAGCACATAGTTGCCTTCATCTAAGCTTAAACACAATGATCAGGGATATGAGTAGAACCTTCGATACAATTTTACTAAACTATCTTTCTAGATTCCACTTGATCTTCTGATAGAGCACCTATTTTGAGGAATTGGTAAATCGACAATCACCATCTATCCATCTGCTTGTTCATTTGAACCAAAAATGTTTTATAAGATGGTTGAGCGATGATTGCCCAAATTACGTCTTTCGACTATATGGCACTGTTTGAGGATGCCTTCTTGGCTATTAAATTAGCCCCTTTATTTTCTTCTCATAGTATTTGCTCGATTGTTCATAGGCTTCCTTCTTTTTCCAGTTAAGCCAGCAAGGCAAATACCAGATCTCAATATTTCATCATTACTTGCTCTTTAGCCTCGAACTTTCTTATCAACTAGCTAACGACCAACTGAGAGTCAGAATGGATAATTAAAGAGACAGGTTTTACCTTGAGGGTGAGCTACAGTCTGAAATAGAGTGCTTCATATTCTGCCACATTTTTGGATGCTGGAAAAGATATCCTAGCCCTTCCTCGTTTGAAGATTTTGCCTAAACTGGATAGTATAACCCCTACTTCGACTCCTATAAACAAGGTTGCTCCATCAACATACAACTTCCAGGTCATTTTGTTTGGCTTAGCAGGAGGAGCATATAGCTCAGCCATGAAATCAGCCAATTCTTGCGCTTTCATTGTTGAGAGAGGCTCGTACCTAACATCGAACTCTTCGAGGTGAGCCACCTATTTAGTTATCCTTCTTGATGTTTTCGGCTTTTGCATCACTTTCTTGAGAGGAGTGTTGGTTCGGACAATTACCTTATGTATTTGAAAGTAAGGGCGAAGCTTTATTATCGAGTTAACCAAGGCTAGGGCAATCTTAATTTGGTGCTTTAAAGAAACTTACTAGTATAGTATATAGGAAACTGCTGAGTGTTTTCTTCCCTGATCAAAATTAAACCTACTGCCTTTCAGAGACTGATAAGTACATGAACAAATTTTTGCCTGGCTATGGTCGACTGAGCAATGAAGGAGAACTCAAAAACTGCTTTAAAGGTTTAAAAATGGACTGACACTCCGAGCTCTACTTGAAGTTCTTCTTATTCTTTAAAGACTTATAGAATAGAAGGCACCATTTAGTCAAGCAGGGGATAAACCTTTCCAGAGTTGTAATCTTTCCATTCAGTGTCTACACTTCCCTAATCAATTTCAGTGGCTCCAATTCATGATGGCTTCGATCTTTGTCGGGTTGGCCTTTATCCCTTTTTCTGAAATCACAAAGCCAAGGAACTTATCGGACCTAACTCCAAACACGCATTTCTTTAAATTCAACTTGAGGCCAAACATTCTAAGGGTAGACAGTGTTTCTTCGAGCTCTTTTGGTAGATACTCTGAGGTTTTACCCTTGACTATCAAATTGTCAATGTACACTTCCATGTTCCACCTTATCTGCTCTGCAAATAACTTGTTCATCAACCTCTGATAGGTGGCTCCCGCATTCTTGAGGTCGAATAACATTACTTTGTAACAATATGTTGCCCTATAAATGATGAATGCTGTCTTTTCTTCATCTTTCGAATTTATGGGGATCTGATGGTGGCCTGCCGAGGCATCCAAGAAGGCTTATTCTTCAAATCCAGCTATTGAGTCTACCAGCAAATCTATGTTCAACAATGGATAGCTGTCTTTCATGCATGCCTTGTTCAGGTCAGTAAAATCTATGCACATTCTCCATTTTTTGTTAGATTTCTTCACCAGCACTACGTTGGATAGCCAGTCTAGATAGAGCACTTCCCTGCTTAACCTATTTTTAAGAAAAATGTTCATCTCCTCGTTTTTTGCTAATTGCCCTTCTGATGAGTGATTGCACTTCTTTTGCTTGACTAGTTTGCAGCATGGCTGTATGCTCAGCAAGTGAGACATGACATCCAGTGAGATGCCAATTATATCTGATGGTTTCTAAGTAAACACATATATGTAGGATTCTAGGACTGCTAATAATGATTTTACTCCGAGCTAGGCTTTTTCGAGGTTATTTTCACCATCTTTCTTGGCAACAACCGTACTTGTTACAATAAGTCTACTGGTTTTGCTTTTCGAGTGGCATCAATTGGGACATCCATTGTATCCACTAGAAGGGCCTATTTTGCTTCTTTCAATATAATGACATACATCTCCCTAGCTACGGTCTAGTTTCCATAAAGTATGGCCATCTTTTTTAGTGTTGGTATTTTTATGAACAACTTTTGCATGGAAATGTAACCATTTACTGCAGCAAACAAAGGTCAGTAAAAAATTACAATATATGACAAACGCATATTCATTACCATAAAACATGATATGCATGAGCTGACAGTTAACTAATCTTCTAGCTGTAAGGCCAAGTTAATCGAGCCCTCTACCTTGATGGGCTATCTGAAAATGTCAATTAGTGGGATTATTACTTCCTTTATTAGACTTGGTATTCTCAGGACTTTATAGGCTTGTAGGGTGATGAGGTTAACTGCACTGCCCATGTCTATTAGGATCATTTATACTAGGAAATGCTCAATTATTGCTTCCACTACCAGTGCATCATTTTGTGTTATCGGATATGTTTTCCGTCTTTAAACGAGAACTGAATGACATCTGTTAGGACAGGTAGGCTAAATCCAAGCAAGATGACTTCTTTTGCTTTCCTCTTTTTGGAATCTCCAAAAACGTCATAATACTTCCCTCCTGCAATCACATTAATCACTTCTGCTGGTGCCTTCTTGCTGTTGCTCTCCCCCTATTTGACTGCCTTAATGGGGACTGCTTGTTTTCGCTTTTGCTTCCTTTAATGAATTGCTTCAACTCACCCTTCTTGATCTGGTACTTTATTTCTCGTTTAAACTGCCTGCAGTCATTGGTTTTATGCCCCTTATCTCTATGAAAGGCGCAGTATATACTCTAGCCCTTATTTAAACTGTTCCTTATGGGTTTCAACCAGTTTACTTGATCATTATTCTTTATCTAGGATAGAATCTATATAGGGGAGGCATTTAGTTTGGTGAACTGCTCTTCACTTCAGTTATTCGTGTATGACTTCAAAACTATGTACGTCCAATTATTTCCTCTTATAGCTCGAAAATCATTCTTTCTCAAACTTTCCCTCTTCTGACCTTCTCCTCGAGAACTTTCATTGTCCTTCTTTGCTTGTTCATTGTATTTTAGCCTCCTAGCTTCATCCATCTAAATGTACTTATGGGCTCTATTCATTAGTTAGGTAAAATTGAAGGGGGTTTCTTGCTTAAAGAATTATTGAAGTCCTGATACCTAGTGTTTCGACTGAGGGCATTGATGGCCACTTCTAAAATTAGATTCTAAATATCCATAACTACTACATTTAACCTATCTACGTAGCTCTGCAAGGGTTTTTCCCTCTGCTGGATGACCTAATGCAAATCGAGTAAGACTTTAGTTGGTCAAATGGTTGCCATAAACTTCGCTACAAACATCTCAATGAACTATTAAAAGTTATTTATAGAGTGCTCTGGCAGGTTTCTGAACCAGATATGGGTGGACTCTGTTAAGGTATGTGGAAAAACCTTCTAGAGAGCGGCATCTTCCGTGGTGTGGATCAACATGGTAGAGTGAAACTAATCTACATGTGCTCAAGGATCTATGCTTCGATTATACCTCGGCAGGTTGGGTAATTTTATGCTCGAGAAAGGAGTGAAAAGTATGGCTTTGGAGAGGAAATAGTGAAAAATGCCTTGGTATTGTGCCACGTTACGGCTCTGTTAATGCTGCATCCTTTCCTCAATGAGCTTGTCGAGCTCCTCCTTTGTTAAAGTTATCTTTTATCTTGCATCATTTTATTAGAGTGTGGGGTTTGGATTTTCAAAGTAAAGGGGGGTGTTTGTCTTGGGAGTTTGTGGTGTTGGTTGGGGCATCGCCTGTGCCGCTAAATGCGACAAAATTGCTAAGAGGGCCTGGACAAGCTGGGGAGTAAGGCCTGATATAGGAATTATGGGTGTTGCAATAGGTAAGCCAGTGATGGGAAGGTTTGTGAAAGCACCATGGGGAGTGGGCTCAAGGGGCTGAAAGACTGGTATGTGGGGGGGTGGGGGTGGTGTGCTGTTCCAGTCATTTTCGATTTAGGTATTTTCATCTTTGGAATTCATGGTTCTTTAGGGATGGGATCCACACTCACAGCACGAAATAATTATAGCTCGAATTTACCTGGTTCGTATCGAACCTGGCTTGGATAATAGACTGCTTCAATAATACCTGAAAATAATTAAATTCGGTGGGGTCCGACATAGGGACACTTCGACGATCAAGTTAGAAAGGATTTAATGAGAGTATTTAGAGTAGAAAAATTGGCTAAAAGAGACAAAGTACCTAACATTCTACTTATTTATAGGGGTTTGAATCCTTTTCTAGCTAGGAATCCCTATACTTATAGAATTCCCATTGAGGAAGGTAAGTAATTTGATAAGGAAGCCATAACTATAACTTCCAAGATAAGCGCGACAATGGCGTGAGGCAAGTCAAGTCATATGACCATTCAAAATTGCTCAAGACGACACCATACGAGGGGTTATTTAGGATCCAAGCTATCTATGACTAAGATAGCTGGATTGCCCACTATAACCGATTTCTGTATCCGGTTATCAATATGTGAATATATTTAATTTGTGAATATATTAAAAAAAAGATAATTTGCATTGTTTTAAAATAAAATATAATTTATAATTTAATATAATTATTGTGCCTTGTTTATTAAAATTTAAAGAATTAGAGCTTTTCTTTTTTTTTTTTTTGATTAAAGATGAATATGATATTTAATATGTTTCAAACCGTTTTTAAACCATTTAAAACTGTTTTCAAACTACTCCAAACCATTGTAAATTACAAGATTTAGATTGGTTCTTAACAATCAAACCATCCATTTTTATACATATTGGATTGGGTTGGGTTTATTTCATTTTTGACCTAACCTAACCCATAAACAGCCCTAGATTCGATGCACCAAAAGTTGCATAATATTTGATCAGCGTTAAAACATCCATTAGACAATGTGCAGTGCTCGGTGCATAGCATAGGAGTTTACAATCCACTTCTATTGCGATAATCAAAAGAATGACATAAAATAAAGAACAAAACTACTTAGCAAATGGGACGAAATATATTGGGTCACATGTGAGTCAAAAAGGATCACGGGTCAATCCGCATGTTGACACAATATATATATATATATATATATATATATGTATGTATGTATTATTATTATATATATATATCAAATAAATTAACATATATAGTTGACCACTTATTTTTCAAACATTAAGTTCAAATTCAAGTTTATTAATCATAATTTTTCAATGTTAAAGTCCTACGTCTGTGCACATCCAATGGTACCGATTAACTAAATAGACCAGTTTAGACTCAATCTTAACCACCGATTTAATGATTTTTTAGTTTTCTTTTACCATTTTTACTTTAAACTAATCAATTTTATTACAAATTATCTTTTGAACCAAATTATTATATAACTTTTCATCATCAAAAACAAAATTTATTTGTTTTTTCATAAAATTTTAATTTATCATAAGTTTTTATTGGGCAATGATTCGATACACCAAACATTGCACATTATGCAATTAGCATTAACATATTGATGAGACGATATACAGTGCTCGATGCATGGCGCAGGGATTTACAATTCATTTTTATTGCGATAATCAAGAGAATGGCATAAAAATAAAGAACAAAATACTTGGCAAACAAGCAAAATGGATCAGGTCACATACGAGTTAAAATGGCTCATTTTATCAAAATATACATATGCATACCATTATTTATATATCAAATACATTAACACACACATATACATATACATATACATATACATATACATATACATATACATATACATATACATATACATATACATATACATATACATATACATATACATATACATCCAAAATCTGTTGGATAGATCATTTTCCAAATTAAAAAAAATATTTGTCCCATGATTAGCAAAATGTCATCACAGTGTCAATTGTCCATAAAATATTGACAAAAAAGAAATGATTTTCTTGGAGAAGTAAGACAATCCTTCCTCACTTTACTATACCATTTAAGAATTGAATGAGTAAACAAAGCAAAATTTTCATGCAATTATATCAAAGATGCACGCCTTTTGTACAGATCATAGGATCAATTTGTGATTCGATCCGTATAGGTTAAGATGAATTGATCTATAGATTGACTTTAATTCAATCAACATTTTTATGAATCATATAGATTGAGTCATATTTAAATCTTTTGCAGATTGGATTAAATATGGGTACGAGTTATAGAAGTTAGGTCCACAGATTGAATGAAATTTTGATAGGTCTAAACAAAAGAATAAAAATAGCACTAGTTTAGATTAAATAGGTCAAATGGACTTGAATAGAAATTTACATGCTAATTTGGTTAAAAAATTATTTTTTAGGGCAATTATAATACTAAAAAGTAAAAATTTTGAAAATTAAAATAAAAATTTTGAGGTTTTAATTATGAGAGATATCAAATGATAAAAAAAAGTAAGAAGGAAAATTGCTTGCAAATTTTATCTCAATAATTTTTTTTATGTATTTCCCTAAAATATATCTGTCAAAATTTGATTTGATTCACAAATCCAATCTATATGATATATATTCAAATATGTCCCATAAATAATTTAAACATTACTCATTCTTTTGAATTAAAAAATTTGGTTTGGATTAGGGTTAACCCATCTTGACCGTACGAATCTGATCACGAACTGATCAATGTGACTTGCCCAAAATACCTTCACTAGTGT
Source organism: Excoecaria agallocha (assembly GCA_037975025.1). Lineage (NCBI taxonomy): Eukaryota > Viridiplantae > Streptophyta > Magnoliopsida > Malpighiales > Euphorbiaceae > Excoecaria > Excoecaria agallocha. The sequence goes on along the minus strand of CM075821.1, from coordinate 31,734,429 downwards.
CCAAATTTCTTATAGTATATTTAAATAAAAATGAGAAAAAATAATTAAAGACAAAAACTATTTAATTAAAACTTGACATAAAATTTTGTTGGAAGATTAGGAGATATAAAAAACCTATTAAATGTGTTGCATATTGACATAAAAAAAAGCTATTGTTCAATTTTGGCAATTGATTGTTATAGTTCAACAATATAGGTAGTTAATTTTTTCACATGCTTATAAGTCAATTGTTTTGTGTCAACTTAAACTTCTTCTTCATCATTATTATCTTGCTCTTCTTGTCTTTTTCCCATGTGAATTGTTGGTTGTCAGCTTGAAATAATTTTTTTTTTCTTCTTCCACCATTACTTCTTCTAACCGCAACTCATCATGGTGGTCATAATTTTGATCCTTAGTTTCCTTCACTACAAGAAAATTGCAATTTAGCAACGGAAAATAGCAACGAAAAATGTCAATTTTCCGTTGCTAATTAAAAATAGCAACGGAAATTTCGGTTGCTAATTCGGCGGTTGGTATTTTTAACAACGGAATGTTTATTCCGTTGCAAAATTTAGCAACCGAATTCAAATTTCGTTGCTAAATTTAGCAACGGAAACTAAATTCCGTTGCTAAATCTAACCACTAACATTTGGTAAATTGGTCAAAATTAGCAACCGAATTCAAATTCCGTTGCTAATTTTAGCAACGGATATTATTTTTCCGTTGCTAAATTTAGCAACCGAGTTGAATTCCGTTGCTAAATTTAGCAACTATTATAAAAAAATTTGTGACGGTTTTTTCGTCGCTATTACATCACTAAAATAGAAAACCAACAAATTACACTAAAACAACAAGCTGTTTTAGTGTAAAATAGAAAAAGGGCAACGGAACTGGTATTGGAACATTGATGCCAACCTGAATCCAAATGAGTCCGATTATATATAAACTATACACAACAAATTATTGAAGCAGAAATTAACTCATCTTGTAAACTAAAGGTTCAGACTTCAGATAAACTGCAAAAAGCAACCAAGGCAACACATTTTTAAAGAAAATAACATATTTCTAATTCATTATGGAAAAAAGAACTGCATTTTCCTTTTCTTTAGCGCCACCCACCGATATCAACATAATCTGGGTAAGTGCCCCTATTAAAACTGTGGCTTTACATAACAAACAATTTAGACAGTTGTAGCTTTTAATGATTGTACTACTGACAACTATACTCCCTATGGTATCACCTGTCCAGCTTCAATTTCAGTCTGAAATTTCCTTGCAGCTGCACCAGATGTAGTAAATATAGCAGCTCCATTGCCACACCTGAAATGAAAGTATTGTCCATATTTAAAGAGAGAATAACAAGAAAATGATAATTTAGGCTGACAAAGTCTGAGTGAATGGTGTACTTATTCTCGTTAACTATGTCGATGGCCTCTTCAAAACTACCAGCCTGAAGGTTGAAACAAAGAACAACAAAGATATGTGTTAATGAAATTACCATTCCAATCGATTAGATCAGAGCCTACTTACATAGGAAAAAATTACTTAACCTACCTCCATGCATAGGAGAACTGGCCTAAAGATTTCCTCCTGCAAAGGCCACAGGTAGAAAGAAGTAAACATTTTATCCATGTTGTATGCCTATTTCTTTTATTGATAACAAAGTTAAGAGTTTTTCCCAAGTCCAATTTCTCTAAAAGAACACAAAGCATACCTTATAGCACTCCATATCAGCTGTGACACCAGACAAAATGGTAGGACCAATAAAATTGCCCTGCTCATATCCCGAAACCTAGTTGAGAGGACATAAATGTAAGAAAGTATACCATTTCCTCTTCATTATATCTTGAGTAGAAAAAGTTCAAAAGCACCGTCATGAAAAGAAAATCAAATCACCAAGGCAATTTTGCTAACTACATCCCATAATAATATTTCGTTTAACTTCTATGCTAATTTCCTAATTTACCATAATTTCCCATACATAATCTTTTGTTTGGGTCTAACTACATACTATCATTACCAGCCACAACATTTAAGTTTGACAGCCTAGTGCCTATCTCTTAATCCAGAAAGAATGATCAAGTACTCCAGCTAAATAACAAATTCAGATAATGAAATGTTAAGGTATCTTTATATTTCTTCCATCAAGTAGTAGTCTTGCTCCACTTTCAACACCACTTTGAATTAATCTATGTATTCGTTCCTTCGCCTGCCAATACAGAAAATTTCAATTGGCAATAAGTCCGTTGGACATATGACAAGTGAAGGAGAATCAATATGCCTACAAATTACAATGCACAACAGATAAGGGAGGCAAGATCACTTTCATTTTTCATTATTTTCTCACTGAAGTTGATAAAAAGTGGTGCAATTTACATAAAACATTGTTGAAATGCATAACGTACTTGCTTGCTTATGACTGGACCAAGGTCTGCATCTGGCTCTGTTCCAGCATTTACTTTCAAAGCTTTTGCACGTTCCACCAGTTTACATTGGCTAAAGTTTTAATTGATTAAATTATATTGAACAAAGCAATGAGGCATGTAAGTTAATCATGATTGTATTACATCAATTATTATGTCTTACAAAAGAAGTCTCAATTCTCTGTTAGCTATAAGTCCAGTAAAGAATAATCAAAAACCTATTTGTTTACCTCAAAATCCAAAAAACATTGTACGGTACATTACCATGATAATACATTTAATGATATGCAATCTTGACTGAAAATGCACAATAGAACTAACAAGCACACATGTATAGATAAAGAAAGATGCATTTCCTATGACTAACTAGAAACAATGCAGCAGTCCAATTATAAATGAAAACCTGTTCTATGTTCAGATGGCCAAATTAAGAAAGGAAATCAGTAGAATTTTCCAATGCAAATAGACAATTCTAATAACAAAGATTCCAGAGCCACTAATTTGAAGATCCTATTCCATTGCAGGCTGCCAGACAGCAGATATTTTTGCAATCTAGCTAGAAGTTCTCAAATTAAGATACTAGAATGCCTTTGATTTTGCTTGTTTCGCCGTTAAGTGTTCTGTAATTTCTGTCAACATCCGATTCTCAAGGCGACCATTCTCAAGAACCAAAAACACTGAACCAAGAGATTTCTAGAATCATGTTCTAAGTCCACTCTCTTGATTCCTGTTCTAAACAAGTAATGTTCTGTATTATTATTCATCTTCAGAATAAACAAGTAGTGAAAAACAAGTAAAACAATGCCATCGAAAGTAAATCACCCCAACAACATGCAATTAGATTGATCTTCTGTCAAAGTTTGTCATCTATGTTCACAGCCATTATTGCCTAAGCAACAAAAAACGTCATTAATTCAACAGCAATTATGTGAAAAACCTTCTCACTGACATTATGTTTTTCTACTTTTGGAAAACTTTACTCTATCACTTTCTCTCATTTCTAACTCGTATGGTCTCCAGCACGGTCTCAAAGGATACCGCATAACATTTAATGATTTTCTTTCACATAAATTGCTGCAAGATCAAAGCTGCATAACTTGTTCTTTGAAGCTAAATTAAATTAAATTATTATATGATAGTAAAAAAAGGAAAAGAAAATAGAACTGAACAAATAAGAAAAGCTACCTTAGTAACATTGGGGTGATCAAGTTTATGCCAAACAGCAACTTCTTGAGTAAAGGCTGCCCTTAGTGAGGCAATCTCAGCGTCGGTCCTGTGGCCTTCTTCACCCCAATCAAGCAGCTTAACTGAGGATCAATAAAGACAAATTTTAATAATTCATCAGGTTGCATCAAAAGTAACTCGCTCCTGACTCTTTGCAATGAACAACTAAACAGCAATTAATGAATATGGGATCTAAAAAATTGTAAATAAAAAAATAATAATAAAAAAAATGATGATCAATTTAGGTGTATATAATATATAAATGGTTTTCTTTAACAAGAAGACTTATAAAAATGTGTAATAATAGTGACATTTTTGTTGGGACATGCAACACAAAAAAATAATCACCTGTGCATATGCGTATGTGTTTTTTCCTTTGGCTTGTGTCTTTCGTGGACACCATTGAGAATTAAGAAACACCACAGTGATCTCACCCTTGAAAAGAAGACCAAAAACATATAGGAATTAAGTAACAAAAATAGTTACTAGCAATTCCTAGAACTAGACTGAAGTTTATTTGCGATTGGCTTGAAGATTGCAATTGTAACTAAATAAATTGTATACCTTTCCTAGATGGCATTTGCTCATTCTGCTTTTGACTTTGAGGTGAAATTAGCATCTCCATTTCCTGTGCTTCTTAAATAATATAAACTATTCTTCTTAAGTTAGAAACTACTTGCTTTGAACTCTGGATGCTATTTTGAAGTGTCTATGCCTTGATGGAAAAAGCAAGAAACAAAGTCATTAAAATGAAAGTGTCAACTCAAATCCAAGATCTTGAAGATATCAAATCTTTCTAGTCCATGTTAAATTTTTTTTGTTTTCCCAATGTAGCAAAGAAGAGAATCAAAAAGACAATTCCATTGAATAAGGATTGAATTAAAAAATTTCTAGACCGCCATCATCATCACCACCTGCATCGGAGACACAAACCAGCTCCAAAAGCCGGTCACAAATTCCCATCAAAATAGGCCAACAAACCCTGCATTAGAAATACCTTCATCAGTAAAATAAACCAGCGAGGAAAGTTGATAGTTGAAGATATTTGAAGAGACTAAGACACAAGCCACTAAATTATTTATAAATAATAATAATAAAAAAAGGGAAAGCAACTGAAAGCTTTTAAGAGTAGTTTCATATATTAAGAAAATGGGGTGGGTGGATCCTTCGGTTACAATTATCAGCAAAAAAGAAAAGAAAAAAGAATTCTTCAGCAGGGTGCTACATCATGATTAGTATGAGGCATAAAAAATAGGTACGAAGATCCATCATTGAAAGTTTGCATTAGAGGAAAAATGTTGCATAGAAACACTACTGTGATCATTGATCAACAAACTTGTCAAATATAAGCAGGAAAAAATTAGTAAATGATTAATAAAGGATCGGTCAAAAAATCAATACAGCAACAGACGCTTTTGACTCTTTACTAGACTCACAGCTATTAGCTAGTACATCTTACAGGAATATTAAGTTAAAACTTCTTATTGGCCAAACAAAGCTGAAGTGAAACTAATGGCACGTCTTATCATAAATTTCCTCACAAAATGAAACTGTATATGAAATATGTCCATTGATAAAAGAAAATTGCATATTTCTACGCAAATTTCTACAGAAAATGAATCTCTACATAAAGTTTGCCCATACACACCAATATATCGTACAATATGCCATTGACATCAATAAATCATACAATACGCCCACTGATCAAGAAATCATACAATTACCGTGCTTATGAGATCGTCAAAAAAACATATCACGAAAATGGCTTAAAAATGATCGATCAAAATCCCCAAACCAATTACAACTAAGAACTAAGCTTAATCTCATACTTAAGGATTCGAGAGACAACCACACAGTGAACTAATTGCATTTTCGACCTAAATTCTGCACTTACCCAACAGCTTTCCATAGAAGCTCAAAGAGAAGAAAAAATGAAAGAACATAACAGAGAAGAAGAAAGAACAACAGCAGAGCAGAGAACCAGTGACATACCTTTTTGCAAGCCAAAGAGCAGCGAAACGAGGGAGACCTGTCTGGTACGAACGAGGCGAGAGGAGTGGGATTAGGGATTTGGGGTCGCAGAATCGAAAGAAGAGTCAAAGGAATTAGGATTGGGTAGGTTTTTGAGGCGGCAGGAGAGGGAAAGAATGAAAGAATGAGAGCCTAGGGTTTTTAATTGGGTATTTATACTCAATGGCAAATATGTAAATATTTACAATAAATTTAGCAACGGAATCAATATTCCGTTGCTATTTTTGCAACCGAATTAAATTCGGTTGCTATCTTAGCAACCGAAACAAAATTCCGTTGCTAAATAGCAACCGAATATCATTTGGTTGCTATTTTTCTTTCAAAGTGAAATTTAGCAACGGAATCATTATTCCGTTGCTATTTTTGCAACCGAATTAAATTCGGTTGCTATTTAGCAACGGAATCTTAATTCGGTTGCTATTTTTGCAACCAAATTAAATTCGGTTGCTATTTAGCAACGGAATCTTAATTCGGTTGCTATTTTAGCAACCGAAACAAAATTCCGTTGCTAAATAGCAACCGAATATCATTCGGTTGCTATTTTTCTTTCAAAGTGAAATTTAGCAACGGAATTATTTTTTCGTTGCTAATTTAGCAACCAAAATATCATTCCGTTGCTATTTAGCAACGGAATAGCAACGGAATACTATTTCCGTTGCTAAATAGCAATGGAATTATATTTCGGTTGCTAAATTAGCAACGGAAATTAAATTCCGTTGCTATTTTTCGTCCCGCCTTTTGTTGCCGCCTTAATTAGCAACGAAATAAAAATTCCGTTGCTAATTTTCGTTGCTAAATAATGGCGCCAGAAATTCCCTCCACTTTTAGCAACGGAAGCTAACCAAATATTTTTCCGTTGCTAATTTTATAAAGTTCAACCAATTTTAGCAACGGAAAATATTTTCCGTTGCTAAATAGCAACGGAATAATGTTTTCGTTGCTAAATTAGCAACGGAATATATTCCGTTGCTATTTTTCCGTTGCTATTTCAGGATTTTCTTGTAGTGCTTACATATTTTTATGTAATCTAAAATAAATAATAATTATATTAATTAATACCATATATATAGAAGGGTTTAAGTTTGGTATTTGAGTATGATTTGGACTAAGATTTTATAATTATAAATGGATTTAGAATGTTAATCCTATTATACACCATAACATCAAAGAAGAAAATGAAATAAAAATCGATTATCTGGAATCTTTTCAAGAATAGAATTTTGAAAAAAATGTTAAATATAAATATTTATTTTAGGAAAAAGTAAACGGGTTGATTCTTGATTTGACTTGTAAGTATTCTGTTAAAAAATGGTTGCAAAATTAATATGAGTTAAAAAAAGAGAATGTCTAATAAATGCACTGTAAGAAATTGTTTATAACATGAGCTATAGATTTATAATGTGAAAAAATATTTCCTATATGCAAACTATTGACATGACTTCTAGATAAATGAATAATTGAGTATGAAATTGTGCATGTTTACAAATAGGTTAAAGATGTGGCATTAATGTTGTCATTTTTATTGGTTTTCTCATTCATCCGTGTGCCTGTAAATGCCAAGGCATATTAAAAAATCTCTTATTTTGTATGCTTATGTAACACTTAAATGAATTTATTCTAGAAATTTTAATAATACTCTTGTATCATATATTTGTGAGATTATTGGGTGTACTTGGAGATTTGAGTTGAGAGTTAAATACAAACTTATTTTTATTCTCCATTTTGTTAGTAAATTACTTCTTTTGCCTTTGCCTGTGGACATAGGTCAAATTGTCGAAGTATGTAAATTCATCTTGCAAATTTAATTTATATTTTTCTTATTCTCATCTTGAATTATTTAGACAAATGATATTTATCTTAAGATTTATACATAAAAATTAGTATCAAAGCTTAATTTATTTGTCTAAATTTTTTCAATCATGTCACCACGTATAACATTGAGATATTCAATAAACCTAATAGTTTCTTTCTTTGGCAAGTTAAGATAAAAGCAATCTTCACTCAAAAGGGATGCAAGAAGGTGTTACTAGATATTAACAAAATGGCTAGTTCTTTGATGACATAGCAAAAACAAGACATGGATCAAAAGGCTATGAGTGCTATTAAATTAGCTTTAGCCGATAATTCTTACAAGAAGTCATGAAAGAGAAATCAGCAACAACTATATGGTTGAAGTTAGAGTCTAGACAAATGACAAACTCTCACCAATTTGTATCACAAGTCCTATCTTTACATGCTCTAAATGGTAGAAGGTAAACTGATTAAAAATCATATAGATGGTTTTAATTCAATTGTCTCAAATGTCAAAGCTCTTGACATTGAGATCAATGATGAAGATGAAACCTTTTGTCTACTAAAGTCTTTTCCACCTTTATATTCTCACTTATATAACACTTTGATGTATGGTAATGAGACTATTAGTGTTGAGGACATCATAAGTGCTTTATTGTCAGAAGATCGTATAAAGTGGCAATTTCTTCATACTAATATCATCAACTAAAGAGATGTTTTAGTTGCTCGAGAAAGGCCTCAAAAGAAGAATGTTATTGAAAGCAAAAGCCTAAATCTAAGTTAAGAAAAAGATCCATCACTTGTTATTATTATAAGAAAAAAGGTCATATCAAGTCAGAGTGTGAAAAGCTCAAAAGAAAGCTCAAGGAAGAAAAAGTTCAAAAAGGTGATCGTGGTGAAGCCAATTTTATTGATGAACCTTAAGATGCCAAATTTTCTATTACTATCAAAACCAACAACTCTCTTTGAAACTTTTGGATTATTGATTCAGGATGTTCTTTCCACATGTGTCATAACGAGGATTGATTCTCCACCTATGAACCATTATTTGATGGAATTATCTAGATGGGGAACAATTATGAGAATAGAGTTACCGTTGTGGGCTCAATTCAGTTAAAGATGTCTCATGGAATTATGAGAACATTGTCAAATGTATAGTATGTTCCTGACCTAAGAAAGAACTTAATTTCCCCTAGGATGCTTGATGACCTTAGGTATAAGTGCAGATCTGAAGATAGAGTTATAGAAATATCCAAAGTTGCTATTATGGTGTTGAAAGCACACAAACTATCTTCAAACTTATATGTCTTACTTTAGAGATACAGTAACTGGTTTGGCATTAGTTTCTTCATATGTAGTAGATTCTGAGACAACCAAATTATAGCATATGAGATTAGGCCACACAAGTAAAGGATTAAACATTCTTGGCAAGTGAGGTATTTTGTGCTATCAAAACACTAGAGAGGTGGAGTTTTCTAAATAATGTGTTCTTAGAAAGCAGAAGAGAGTTAGTCTCTTCTTTGCCATTTATCAAATAAAAGGTGTCTTAGATTGCATTCACCTCAAGGTTCTTCTCAAGCCCCATCTAAAAGCAACACCCATTACATGCTCACTTTTATTGATGATTAATCACGAAAAATGTGGGTGTACATTTTGAAGCACAAAGGTGAAGCCTTCCTACACTTTAAGCATTGGAAGGCCATGGTAGACAGTAGACTGACAAAAAGGTTAAGTGACTTGGAATAAATAACAACTTTGAATTTTGTTCATATGAGTTTAAGAAGTATTGTAAGAATGAAGGGATTATGAGATGCAAGATTGTAAGACACATGCTTTAACAAAATGGTGTCTCTAATGAATGAACCGTACCCCCTAGAACAAGCTCGTTGCATGCTCATTAGTGTTAGTTTGCCTAAAAGTTTTTGGTTGAAGCAGTAATGACTGCTTGTTACTTATTTAATTACTCACTAGTTTCTACCATTGATTTTAAAACTCTAGAAGAAGTTTGGTTTAGTAACCCTTCTGATTATTCTCATTTGAGAATATTTGGCTATTTCGCTTATCCTTTATTAATAATGGGAAACTTGAGCCTAAAACTAAGAAATACATTATTCTTGGTTCTCATTTTGGTGTAAAAGGATACAATTTATGATGTGATGATCCTAAATCACCAACATTATTAATCAACAGGGATGTTACCTTTGATGAGTTAATGATGCTTTACAAAGGAAAAACAGTTGCGCTTCCTAGCCAAAATTAGACTAGTGGTAAGGAGAAGATAGAATTTTCATAGGAGGAAACTTCTTTAAAAGATACTAAAGAGGTAAATGGGGAGCGTAAATTACCTCATAGTTCAATATATGAAGAAGCTTACTCTATCACCAAGGAACAACTAAAGAGAAATGTTAAGAAACTTGAAAAACTGATTGAAATAATTTCTTTTGTATAATTAGTTATAGAGGAGATAAGAGATGTTAATAAGCCATCCATATATATGAAGATATCTCTTCTGCCGGCTCTATAAAATGGCTAATAGAGGTGGAATAAGAGATGGGATCACTTCATAAGAACCCTACTTGGGATCTTGTGCAACCACCAAAAGGGAACAGGATTGTTGGTTGCAAGTGGGTCTATAAGAGAAAAGAATTTGCAACAAAAAATGGTGCTAACTATAAGGCACAACTTGTTGTAAAAGGCTACTGTAACATTCCTGTGCCCCTTACGAGGATATGAGAGTGTAACGCTCTCAAAATAAAGTTTTCTTTTAATGTGTCATGCTTAAATTAGGTTGAATACAATATACTATTAGTGTAAGCCCTAGCCCCAATGAATTATTATAAAACACTTAAATTAATAAATGAGGCATTTTTTTATCTATTGTATTCCTGTGCATATCAATTGATAGAACTATCCAAGAATGTTGTTTCAGTTTAAGTTATCATGTGTGAGGCACATGGTTGTAAGATCTTAAAATAATAGAGACTTCTTTCTAAATATCCCTAGTCCGTCATTGTTATGGAAATAACAAATGAATTAAGACTAGTATACTCTCTCTGAAAAGATGAGTTATGTCTTACGGATCATAAGCACAAGAGTGTCAATCAGAGATCATAGATACATGTTTAGAACATGGTATCTGGATTTGATCCATTCATGAGAACACTGTATGGTACTAGTCATAAGTATTTCTCATGTGCAAGTTTTGCATCGGAGTTCTTAGACCTAAAATCTCTTTGAAACTCTTTATAAATTACTGTGTACTTTGACATACACCTAACGTACTCGTAATAGGGTGACAAGTATGGGTATGCTTGGGTATGCATTAATTCATGTTAGAGAGCATGAGAGAAGTAAAGGGATTACCCCTCTCAATAAGAGAGAAAATATCATCGGCCACTTGATCAATGAACTGAGAAGTGTATGGCCATATCGAGATGAAATAATGAGTAATCATTATTTATCTGAGAGTTCAGTGTCACTAGAATATCAAGAAAAGGAATCAGTATATATAGGGATGACTAGTTCCATGCCTTATATTAATTCTGATATTTAAGGGTAAGGGACTATGTAAAATTGCATTAGGTCACTAAATGCCATTTGCATTTTTCATTTAATTTGGAATAATATAATATCTTGGTAGAGAATATATATAGCATTTGAATTAATTCATTAATTCATTGCCAATATTAAATGGACCTATTGGATCGCACACAAAGTATTGGGCTTAAAATATTTAAATAGAATATTGGGCATTGATTTGGGCTTTTATTTAAAGTCAAATTAATGTATGTAATGGGTATTAAAATTTCTAAATGGACCTTAATCCATGAGAGAGGGAATTTCGGCCTATATAGATTTAATTTCAATTAATTAATTATATTGGATTAATTAAGTTAATTGAGTATTAAATTCTAATACCATTTGAATCAAAATAAAACACTTAAATAGGAGAGAGAGTGGCCAAAATTCAAAGATAAAATCATAGTGAATTTCGGCACATGTATATCCTAAATAAGTGATTTGTTTTGATTAAATGTCTTATGTTTATTTTAAATTAATTTGAATTTAAAATTTAAAGAAATTTGAATTAATATATGTAACTTAATTAGGAAGTGATGGAGGCTGAATTTACTACCTAAAGATAGTAAATTTCGGCATTCACACTTGACCTAAATAAGTGATATATATTAATGAATTCAAAGGAAGAATAACCCTAGCCATTTTTTGCTCTCTCTCTCTCTTGGTTGAAATACACAAGGGAAAAGAATTCTTTCTTGTTCTCTTGTGTTCTTGGATAGAAAAAGTAACCTAAAAGAAGAACAAGATCAGATCTTGTGGCTTCAATCCATTCCCATTGCCAAATATTCAAACATAGAGCTAGCACTCTCGGTTTTAAGCCATCTTTGCAAGTATGTGTGTGAGAATAGAGAGGAGTGGCATAAAGGCAACTCCTTGGTATTGGTGTTCTAGATCTGAAGTATATAAGTTCATCTTATATATTTGCCATTGCAAAATTCATGTTTTGAAGAGCATCCAAACTTGTAAGTTTTAAAAATCCTAAAATTGCTTGTTTCGATTCCATGTCATATATTGCGTGGCATGAATGATCTGTATTTTTAATTTTTTCGCTGCATGATCTTCATGTATTTGCCATGTGATATCCCATCAGTGGTATAAGAGCCTAAACATGCTTATTTTAGTGCTTTGGATGCATGATATCTTGATTAAAAATTGTTCGTTTAAAAACATGCAATGCTGAAATTTTTTATTTTGAGTTTTTTGCATTGTTTTAGTGTAAAAACGATTTTAAATGTTTTATTAGGTATTATAATTATTATGACATGTTTATATACTATCCTAAGATGTTCTTAGAGCTGTTCATGGTTGGATTTAATTATAGATACCTGATGGTACATGTTAATCTTGAAACTAGGTGCTAGTTTGCATGATATGTGTTTGTTTAACAACTAGTTTTCAAAATTAAATGTATAAAAGTGTTTGGCATGTTTTAAGTGATTTTTAAAGATTAATAACAGGTATGAACATATTTTAAAATTGGTTTTAATTATGGTCCATGACAATTTAATTGATTAATTTTAAAATCACTTAAAACTATGACTATTTTGTGTTTGTTGCATGTTTAATCAACATTATTTGTTTTATTTTGATTAAAATGAAAAAACACATTTAGATCAAATCTGAATAGAACCTTAACTCAATGTTTATGTCCTTATTTAAATTATTAAATGGCTCATAAAATCGTTTTAAGTGTTTGTACACTTTTGTGGCATTATATGAGCATTAAACAACTAGTTTCATTGTTGTTTGTTTGTTTTTGTATGAATGTCGTGTATGATATACGTTCTTCATGATTTTATTCATGTTGGAACATATTATATGTATTTTTAATTTTTATGGGCTATATGAAATAAAATTAAAAATGGCATTAAAAATTGAAAATTATACTAGAGTTGATTTATGGCACAAATCTAACTAGTTTGTATTTTGGACTTTTAAGAGAACTTATTCAATAAGAGGATTTAGTCCATTGGGCTTCAGCCTAGGCCCATCATCGGGTCTTCTCTTAAAAGTTCAAGTACACAATTTTCATTAATGGACTTGGCTAAATTAATTAAAATTGGACTTTGTTTTATCCATGAATGTTATGTATATTTATTTGCTTGTTTTGTGTGATGAATGGATATGCATGGTGCATTCATGGGCCCTAGGTTTTTATAATTAAATATGGCCTGCGTGCCATTATGTATTATTGTAAAAGTTTCATTTATTTCTTAGTATAGAATTTATTTGAAGACTTTGTAAATCAAGACGAAGCCCATTGGAGTGGAGAAGCCCAACTCAAAGATTCTTATGTAATAGTATAGAATCTTAGTTGTAGGTTTTTGGGTCCATGTTTTTCATGCTTTACTTTATGCAATTATATATATATATATGCATGCTATGAATGGATGATAAAGCGTATGCCATGTAAGCCGTAATAAAATGAATTCCTAAAATAGTAAGTCACAAAGTTGCCTTTCTAATTCGAAACATGTCAAGGCATCGATCCTCGGTCATGTAGATTAGGAGTCCTAGATGCATCCGATTATCTTTGAGAGGCATGGGTTTTGAATGTAGGTTGGACTTAACATGGAAAGGAATGCCCGGACCTAGGCAACTAATAAAAGGGTTTGTGCTATAACATCTTAAGATGTTAGCCCATTTGATCCAAGAGTCATGTACGAGACATGATTGAAATTTTCCTACCTAAGTAACTTAACTTGTTAGGTGTACAAGTTTAGCTTGACTAATAAGTTATTGTGAAAAGTGGATCTTGGCCGACATTAAATCACTAACGCGAATTATTTAAAGGGATATTAATTTGGTTTGTGGGATCATAAATAAGACCTCACTTAATCTTGCTAAGTTTTTATTGTAGATTGAAAACGGCTTCTTAAAATAACAACTTTTCATTACGATCAGTCTTGGAAAAGGACAAACTAAATGACACCAATTTCATAGACTGGTCTTAAAACTTGAGAATTGTTCTTAAGCAAGAGAAGAAGTCATATGTTTTGGATGCACCCTTACCCGAAGAACTTGCTAGGAATGCCTCTGTGGTTCAAAAGGAAACTTTTGAGACTAAGAAGAGCGACTCCAATGATGTGACCTATCTGATGCTGGCCACTATGGTGCCTGACTTGCAAAAGTAATTCATGGACCAAGAGGCTTATGCGATCATGGTGCACCTCAAGGAGATATTCTAAGAGGAAGCTCATCACGAGAGATTCCTGACAACAAAGGCCTTAATTTCTTGTAAGATGACTGTGAGTACTCCTGTTAGTACCTATGTACTCAAGATGAAAGGGTATCTTGATACTCTTGAGAAGCTTGAGGTACAAGTCTCGAAGGAATTGGCCACTAACCTAATCTTAGGTTCATTGACTAATGATTATGATCCATTTGTTATGAATTATAACATGCATGCAATAAACAAGACAGTCACCGAGCTTCATGGGATGCTTAAGAATGCTAAAGAGAACATTCAAAAGAGCAATCCCGTACTTATGGTTTAAGGGGGCATTAAGAAGGGACCCGCTAAGGGAAAGGGAAAGGGAAAGGAAAAACCCAAGTATGACCTGGCTCGACTAAAGTCAAATGGGAGTGCACCTTAGGCCTAACCCAAGCCTAAGGCGCAAAAGCTCAAGGAGAGCGAGAGCACATGCTTCTATTGCAACAAGTTAGGGCATTGGAGGAAGAATTGCGCTCTCTTCAAGGAAGAACAAAAGAAGAATGGAGCCAAGGTGTCCAGTTCTAGTATTTTTGTTGTTGAAATTAACCTTTCTATTTCTACCACTTGGGTATTGAATACAGGTTATGGTTCTAACATTTGTTCAAATGTGCAGGGGTTAAGAAATAGGCGGTTGCTTGGAAAGAATGTAGTGGACCTCCGTGTGGGGAATGGAGCACGAGTTGCTACCATGGAGATAGGCGACTATCAACTCACTTTACCTTCCAGACTTTGTTTATAATTGAAAATTTGTTATTATGTGACTGCTATAAGCAAAAATATTATTTCAGTTTCTTGTTTGGATATGAATGGATTTGATTTTGTTATTAATAATGGCAATATTCATATTTGTCGCCAAGGCATTCATATGGCAATGCCATGTTACAAAATGGCCTTTTTATCCTTGATCTACAAAACAAAGAGACCATATACAACATTAATACAAAGAGAGTTAAATCAAATGAATTGAACCCACTTACTTCTGGCATTGTCGTTTAGGGCATGCAAACGAAAAATGCATTTCAAGACTCCATAAATCTGGAGTATTTTATCCACTACATAAAACCAGTTGGGCACAAACAAAAATTTTCAAGCATTTACACAAAGTCGTATACATGGACGTATTTATATATATATGTACATATATTTCTAATTGTATTAGGTTATACCCATTTATGTACTATATAATTAGCTATAGTACAAATAAGTTATTTACTATGTTCATTATTGTATCTTCATACAAGTTTTAACTATTTATTCATTTTTGATATTTGACCCCAGTAAAATCAAGTGAAACTGTATACTGAGCTGGATAAAAGAGAATCAAACACGGGACCGAGTTCTCAAAACCGTGTGGTCCGTTCAACATTATTTCTTGCTATGACCAATCATAATCTTTCCATTAACTATATATTTACTCACACACACACACACACACACACACACACATATACACATACCTATATACATGTATAAGTGGACTGGGTTCTCGAAACCATCCAACCCACCATTTAATATATATATATATATATATATATATATATATACATACACATATGTGGACCGAGCTCTCAGAGCCATACAACCCATGACTCAAATCAATTACATTCACCAAAAGAGCTCTCGAATCCATTCAATTCGGTAATTACATTAAGGCGCAGTACTGCTAGGTTTCCTTAATTGGCATGCCAATTTTATCCCATTACTCCAGTTCCTGTCTAGTTTTGCTAAAGGCTAATGTAAAATCATCACTAACTAAAATAAATAACGTAACATATATGTCAGCATTATTTATTCTCAATACTTGTCATCTTCATCGTCTTTATTATCATAAGCATTATAGTGTTCCACTTGTCACCCTTTTAATCTTAAATTATCATTAGTTTCGCAAGCTTCCCATCAGTTGATTCATTCAAATACACACACACAGAGGTTTTGTAGGCATAGCTAAATACTCATCATGGGTTTGAGTATATAACCCAATTTAGTTTGCGTAGTTATCACCAAAAAAAATTATTTAAATCAAATTACACATGTTTATTTCTATAAAACTATATGACATAGCAACATACTGCTTTATTATAATCATAACTTCTCATAGAAACAACACGAGATGACAAACTAAAGAGTCAAATAGGAACAATTTAAGTCTATTAACTTCACCCCAATTTATTTAGTTATTATTGACTATTTACTGAATAAAATTTAACTAATGAATCTTACAGTCTGATGCTTTATCCAAAATTAAACTAATTGCCTTCTTTAAATCTTAATCACATGCTTAACCTGCTGTTAAACTATATAATCAATTTTCTATCTTTCTTAATTGGTACCTACTTGATGTTTCTGAACTTTAAGTACGTATATTCATCCTTATACACTTTAATTAATTTCTTATTTTTGCCAAAAGCATTTTATTAATTTTAGTTAACTAATTCAACTAAGTACAAAAGAAGTTTAATCTTTGGGCTAATGCACCTAATTAAGTTCGTAAACCAAATCTAATGTATAATACGAAATTAATCTAACAAACTAAAATTTTGTTAATTTAAATCTTATAGCTTTTTAGCACACTAAGGTTAAGCTAAATTATTTCGTTTGCCTTTAAGTTGCATGCTTGCTTTATCTTTAAAGGCATTTAAATAGATCCTTGGGGTACTAGTGTTATTAATTCAGCCTATGAAATAAGTCCCCAATACCTTGAATATGAAACTTGATTCTCTTGTAATTTATATCTCGTTAATAATTTTAGCTAACTTAACATTACCTACACATGACCAAATATAACTTCTTAACTTGCATATAAAAATGAAGACATAGAAACAAATTTCCCTTTTAGAGTTGAATGTTTCATCTTTAGTGATAATATATCTTTTCCACTTAATATTGACAGGCAGTGTAAGTAAACTTAATGACAAATTCCTATAAGATGTAATTCACAGCATTATAAGTTCTATAATATATCGCTAGTCCTGTTCAAATCATAATTAATTAAGTCTTATATATTCAATTAATTAATTTTCAGGTATCTAACCATAACTATACCTAAAATACCCTACATAACTAGTTTTCTATTCCGTATTATTAAAATCATTAAAAATCTGAGCCAAAAATGCAAAACGTATGCTTACATTTCATTAATAAAAATCTCTCATAATTCCTATTTATACAAGCCACTCAATTTTTGACATCTCACAGTACTTGATTTTTGATCTTATGGTTAGAAAGGTTTCAACACACATAATGATATAATCAAATTAGGCTACACAAAAATTCTTATTCATATTCCACTAAATGAGCACACACACAACATACATATATTCAATTTCCAAATAAAACAAAATAATTTTCAATACAAATTTCATAATTTACTCAAAAATTTAAAAGAGATAATTTTGGTTGTCATATACCAATTAGGGTCAGTTTCTTATGTTTTTCTTCATTTTTGTTCGTTACTGAGCTCATCGAAGCTTCATCGGAGCTTGACCGGGATGAAACCAACCACACTCGAAGGAAGCTAACGTCAAGAGGAGTCCAACAACAGTGGTCACACGCCCAATGGACTCCCTTCACGGCCTGGATCTACATCGAAAGTTATGGATGTGTTCGTCACCGATCTACTTAATTTCGATGAAAGACAATGGGAGAGAGATGCTATCGAGCTCGCCTAACAACCAAGAGTTCACCGATGCTGCTTATCTCACCGGTTGCAGCGGTCAATCGTCGGAGAGAAAGGAGAAGCCTTGGCTTAGGAAGAAGAAATGGAGAAGGGAGAGTCACAAGACACCATACTGTGGGTGATGGAATGGCGATGCTGCGATGGCACAAGGATCGTCGGTGAGGGCGCCGTTGATCAGTGGAAGCACCCTTCCCTCCAACATTCTCTCTTTTCTTCGATTTTCCTCTCTCCTCTCCCTCCTTTCCTTTTCTCTTTTTATTATTCTTTTATTCTTCCCTTTTTTAAGTTGTGATTAGGATATTATCTCTAGACATTTCCAGTAACTCTAGAAATGTTATTTCCTATGATATTTTTATTTTTATTATTATTATTTTATTCTTTTCCTCAGATATTAATTCATTTGTGTCAATTGTTTGGTGATTATTAACATGTTTTTACTTATTTATTTATTTATTTATTGTTATTGTTATTTTTATTATTTTTTTAATAACCATTTATTTTATCCGGTCATTTATGAAATCAGGTTAATCCAACCACCCAATTCGAGTTCTTATAACTCGGGGCGCTACACACACACTCTCTCTCTTTTTATACACACACACACACACACACACAAGCATATATATATGTATGTATGTGTAGATATATATGTGTGTGTGTGTGTGTGTGTGTGTATCAAAGTTTCTTATAAATATATTTTTACAGTACATTAAGATAAAACTCTACTTATACATATACAATGATTTATAGTGTTTTTCCAATACTTTATCAGCTATATATTTTAAAAATAATATATCAAAATTAGACTTAAGCTTTCTCTAGTGGTCAGCAAATGTTGGCTTTAAGTGCCTTGTACTTCTACATTTGTATCTTTACATGGGAATAAACACCCGTGCTTAGCAATGGCTTAGTAGAGAAACAAATAAAGCAAATTGATGTTGTAATGATGTCACAAATGCAAAGGATAAAAGTAAGCATGGATGACCAAATACATCTCATAATAATAAAGGCAATAAACCTTGTTAACTTTATTTTATTATTACATATACATCAACTAAACTTAGATACTATAGTTAACATTATCATACATTCATATATCAACCATTTAATAATTCACAATCATTACACTAACATGTTCTTATAGCTTTAACGAAATTGAAAGCCCTTCTGTAGCTTGAATGCTCACTAAGGGTGGATAACAAAAACAAGGATACCAAATATGGTACCAAACATTAGATACTAACTAATCAGTACCAAATACTAAAGATATGATAATCTCAATTCACTAGATTCCCAATAAGTATTTGAATACTAGATACCACTACGGTATCAACACTAGCAGCTGCAATCACTATCCCTTGTTGGCATGTCTATTTATTCATGACTATGTATAATTCAAGCATAAGGTAAAGGCTTTACTCACTAATTCATTTTGTATATCATTCACTCATAATATCCCATCAAGTTAATGTACACTCAACTATGATCATGTATCAATTATGCATATCCACATATAAATGTCAAATATTCAAATAGATGAACATATATAAACTTCAATTACATGCATATATTTCTTACATGCATTTCATTTCCATAATTAGCTAGATGTGTTTTCACTTACTACGTGCTCATTTCGTAAGGCTCTAATGTACACCTTAGTTATAATTGTACGTGTTTAAACCATATTAGAAAGATAACATTAAGAAATAGGCAAAGAAAGTGTAGAAAAGGATACAAAGGGAATTAATTTACAAGATGGGACATATGTCATTTAGTTGCATAGAATGGATTAGCATAAAATAAATAAACTCGAGATATGCATTTAGATATATAAGTGGAATTAAATTGTATGAAATTGAAAGAAAGATAATTAAAGGGAGCAAAGTGAGATTTCTCATAGGCCCAATAATTGAATCAATGAGAGGATGCCACTAAGCTCTTTTATAAATTGAAGGAAAAAATATGTATTTAAGGGAGGGGAAAGTGACAGCTCACTTGGGCTAAAAATCTCAAAATTCCTTATCCTTTTTACTCTTTTTTTAATTATTAATTGGTATATTAAGAGCGTAAGAGAAAAATTGAGTCAAGTTCCTAAGTAATCAAGGTAATATTTTAATGGCTTTTATTCTCATTTTTTCTTTTCTAATCTTATAGATAAAGAGTTAGAAATGTGAGATTGGGAATGGGGATTAAGATATGTATGTAGACATCATGACTCGAGGCAGCCTAGATCAGGGTTATCCGTTGATGAGAAAATAGTATATTACTGACAGAAGGTTCGAATTTCAATGCTCCGATCGTGAATTTGTCACTTTCTCTTAAAAATTTTCATGATTCTCTAAATACTTTCAAAATTTTTTAAGTGTTTTAATAAGAAAAACAAAAACCCTATTTTTGGACTGATAGTGGTGATAGACGGCCATCTGTCACTTGAGGGGCAGCCATTTGTGGGTCCTCACCTTCGAAATAGTATAAATTAAGGGCATTTTGGGAAATTTAAGATCTAGTGATGAGGGACAACTGTCCCTCACTCACAGACGCCCGTCCTTAGGTTGAAACCCAGATTTTCCCACGTTTTCTTGGAATTTCAAAAAGGGAAAGGCTTTTAATGGAGATTAAGTCCGAATTTTAGGGATTTTATCTCCTAATCTGGCAATTTTGGAGTTTTGATTGAATTGAAACTCTCCTTTAGGTATATAAACAAAATTTAGGGTTTTGAAGAAAAAGAGGAATCATTATTCTTAGAGAGAAAACCATTAGAGAAGGAAGAAAATCAATTTCTTTCTCTCTCTAAAAAGTTATGCCTTAGCAATCTTCTTAACACACATACAATACGAATTTCATACTTCTTTTAAAGAATCAAAGAACATGATTCATAGCAGAGATCTGGACTTTAGAAATCATAGAGTTAAAATATCTCCTAAGGATAATATTACAGGCTCTTTCATATTTTCTCTCTTTAAAATTCATTCACTTAATTTCATAATTATTTAGATGTTGACTTAATTCATTTTGACTTTTAAAACTGAATAATATGTTTTCCCTGTCAAAGTATGATTCATTTTTTGTTTGTATTAGCATTAGAGGTGTGATGGTCAAAAGGGATTCCTCCATTGTTGTTATGAAGCTTTTCTTCTTTATATATATGTGTTGTATTTCCTTAATTTTAATGCAATATGATGTATTTTTTTAGCATTTTAATGTGTTTTGGAATGATTTACTGTTCAGTTATTGCATATTTAGGGCTAAAATATTTATTTGAGCAATTTCCTACATTTTTTCTCCATTCTGTAAAATTCTATTCTGTTACAAATGTGATGGACAGGAAAAAGGTATGAGGGATGGTCGTCCCTCATCCTTCGGATGAGGCATCCTCTTGACTTCCTTCTGGCCATCCCATGCTTCCTTTAGCCATCCCTGGGGTATTTTTAAGGTGATTTTTCATGCATTTTAGGGTTTTTTATGTCTTTTATTTTAATGTTTGTTTTATGCAGTATTTATGCAATATTTAGTATGTTTCATTACTATATGCATGTTGTTGTACCTGTAATTAGTATGATTGCATGTATAAATTATGTAAATTTTTTTTATCATCAATGCTAACTAATTTGCTTGTTTTATATGTTTATGAGCAATTCATATATTTACGACCGTGGAAGACATATAGTATTTGCATGGAAAGTTGTGCTCCCGCTCTGGCCGTCATCATTATTCGGGTTACTTCAATTTTTTTATCATTATGTTGTTTGTTATTTATTTATTTGTTTATTTTTCTTTGTTAGTATTTTATTTAATTTTGGATGTATTATTTTTGGATTTGTAATAGCTAGTAAAAAAGGGATTTTTTCAAGCACGTTAAACTAAAAGGCATTTAAAATGATTTCTAGCAAAAGAATTAGGTTTTTCAGAAAACATGGACTAATGTCCAATTTTCTACCCAAGGTTTACATAATATAATAAAACATTTTTTGTAAAACATATATAAGGGAACTACTATTCCCATCTCAAATGGATGCCCCAATTTATGTATGTAATTTATTTTCTTTGCTGGACAATTTGCTTATGTAATAATTTTTAAATAGGATTTTATTTTAAATATTTATTTATTACTTTCTTTTGGTTGCTTGGGATGTTTACTTAAATTCTATTGCTTGCATTGTGAGAGAGAGAAGGATGGATTAATTATAAAACTCAATTTTAAAACAATACCTAACTAAGATGCCTAATAAGAGGGATGTCTCGAACACCAATCTCTGTTTGGACATCAAGACAAGGTCAAGATTTAATTCTCAATGTCCTATTAGGTGGTGACTCCATGACATTTGCCTCTTTGAGCCCATGAGTAGATGCCTTCATAGGTTGACCATCAGTAATAATTTGAATTCAATCCTTTTTATTATGAAGCAGCCAGTTTATGATCAAAAGCAAGTCTCCTCTAGTCTCGAGCCCTAAAAGTGGGCCTCCGAGAATTAACTTGGAATATAAGGGTGGGCTTCGACGCGCGTCACAGTGGTAACTCCATTGGGGACTAAAGAGACTTTGCTCCAAAAAGTATCTTGGTTAATATTTTTTTATAATTGGGTTTTATTAATTAATTCTCTCTCCTTTCTAAACTGCATCTCTTGCATACATCTTAAAGCTTTAAAATTAAGTTAGGCATCCCTTTTTAGCCTCGGTGCTATCTTGAAGCATGCCTTACATTCACTAAGTGTAGGGAGGTGCCAAGGAGACCCACCAGTCCAAGTCTAGTACCAAATGGTATATAAAATGATGATCCATTGGTCATTACGATCGTGATGAGCTAGACCTATTACCAAAGACCATGCTTGGGTAGCTCTTAAGTTTTATCACCCTTGACTAAAGCCCATGTAATGACAATAACAACTTTTCCTAGGTTGTATAACTATAACAATCTTTTGCTTGCTATGTGGACCTTTATGTATTGACCAAACTTAAATAAATTAAGAGGGTACAAGTCAAAGGCTTCGATACCCTGGTGGGCCCAACCTAATCTATATAAGTTAGTCAAAATATACAAAAGTAAAAACCCATATGCCTGCATTTTCAATTAGAGAGGTTATATTGTCGGTTTTCTATTGTGCATCATGCACGTCCATTGGGTACCCTACTGACCTATGCTCTAAGCCCACCTAGGAAAGAAACTGCATGACTTGGTGTGTGGGAGTAATAAGGTTAAAAGGCTTTGTACATACTTGTATGTGTTTGTTATTGACATCTATCAAAACCATACATTACATTCATACATCATGTATATACCTTGTACATACATCATTTATCATGTGTCACCCTAAAATCTAATTCTTGTAGCCATCATAGACTTATCTAGGTGGTGCAAAGGGTCGGATGAAAGACTAGTTTTAAGGTCTATATCCAGTCTAGTGAGATCAGATTCAGGCTTGGATTTGGGTTCAGAGGTTAGTTTTGAATTAGGTTTCAGTTAGTTATCAAAAAGTAGCCAGAAAATAAGTTCAGAAATTGTAAACAATGAAATGAATGAAGCCAAAAGAGGAAATGAAAGTGGGAGAGTTGCTGATGATACTTTAACAAGGTTTCCATTGTTAAGGGAAAGGGTGAATGTCACTCCTACTGGGCCTTCAACAGTGAGATTTGACTTAAACTGGAGGTTGGATAGGCACCTGCAGGAATTTAAAGAGAGTATGTTAGATATGATTGGTGGAATGGTGGCTTTTGTAGCACCTAACACTAGAGCTCAGCCTATAACACCAGCTCATGATCAGTGAAGCCAACTCATCTCTAGAACACCGCCACAGCTGATGCTACTGTGCTTCAAGATCCACCTAGGAGGGAAACGAGACATGATCTTAGGGATGGTTTCATAGAGGAAGAGGATAAAGATTATGTTCCTCCAGTGATGAATATTAGAATAAAGGGTCTTAATGCAGAGGATCTGGCTTTCAAGATGATAGAAGAAAAGATAAAAGCTATGTCTAGGCTATTGTTTGCTGGTAATGGGATGAAACCCGAAGATAGGGATCTAGATGGAGATGAGCCACTGCGCCAAAGGTTCAAAATGTCGGACCTACACATGTTTAATGGTACCTCAGACCATTTATCCCATATTAAGCAGTACAAGCCGATCATAAAGGGGACTACTCTGTCCAAGAAACATAAGGTAAAATACTTTTACTTAAACTTGAGTGGGACTGCGATAGATCGGTATCACATTTTAGATAGGCAAACTAAAGAGAATTGGGACCTATTGACAGAGGAATTTCTCAAGTAATATAACTGTAGTACAAGGATGAAAGTCACTTTGAAGGACCTTAAGTTACTCTAACAGAAGCATGATGAGTCTTTCCATGAGTATCTCACTAGATAGATAAATAGGGTGATGGAGATGAAGAGGAAACCCGACATGGCTGATCAGATCAGGTTATTTATCTGAAATATGAGTACATACTTGAGAGATGGTTTAAAAATGAAGGGTTTAAAAGACTGAAAATCCTTGAAAGATATAGAAGCTAAAGGGAAGTATTTAGCCAGAAGGGTGAGTAGTAAAAATATAAGGAGGAATTTCGATGGTAACAAGGCTGTCAAGAATAGTAGTGGAAAAATAGAGCTGGAAAGATTGCAGAGGTATTCACTATAGAAGCTAGCCAACAAAGATGTTATTTCGACTTAGAAAAATCATTGTCTTGGGTTTTAAATAGGATAGTTAAAAAAGAGAAGCTTCAGCCACTATCGTAAAGTCTTGTAAAGAGTCAGGGCTCCCCTACTATAAAGAGGGTCAGTACTATGTATACCACCAGCACACAGGGCATTTAACTGATTATTGTCATACCTTGAGGAATAAGATTTAAGACTTGATAGATAACATACAAATTTCAGACCCTTAAAAGAGGGATAAGAAGAAGAGGGAAGGATACAATGTTGTGCCCCCGTTTGTGTACATGATTGGGTCTAGCTTGCCTAAGTGGTACGTGATGAAGGATCAATATGAAAATGTGTACTTGGTTGTTACTCGCTTCACCTCAAAAGTAACAAAGCCAATTGAGGTAAATTGACCAATTTCTATATTTGACTATTGGGATACCCCTATGAAGAGTGAATATGAGGGGGTTTTGTTACCCACTAACATCTGGAGTTCAACCAGTGAGGATGAAAAAGAATAAGAGAAAGATAAGAAAGTAAAGGCAGTCACAAGGGTGGGAGAGTGGCCCCAAAGTTTGAAAGACAACCAGCTATTGCTGTAGTGCCAACGGAGAAAGAAATTAAAGATGATCAGATAATCAAATATTTGAAGAAGACACAAGCTCAAATACGTATTTGGGATTTGTTTAGGCAATCTCCTTCACATAGATATAAATTAGTGGAGGCCCTAAGTGAAGCTACTATTTCTACTACTATCACCCTTTGAGTTACTAGATCTAGTTAAGGGAGGAACCAGAGAAAATATAGTGTACTTTGATGCTAATTTTCCCACAGAAAGAAGAAATCATAATCGTCCCTTTTATATCAAAGCTCAGGTTAATGGGAAGTACACAGCTTGTGTGATGATAGATGATGGTTCATTTATAAATGTCTATCCATTGGTGGTAATTTTAGCTTTCGAGTTAAAAGAGCACATGCTAAGCAAGTCTACCCCGACCATTTCTGCATATGATAATTCCAAATAGCATGCTGCTGGGACCTTTAAGGCTGTAGTGAAGATAGAACCCGTTGAGACTAAGGCTAAGTTTATGGTTTTGCTTATCCCAACAAATTTCTTTGTAATCCTTGGGAGACCATGGTTTCATAAGCTAGGAGGAGTGCCCTCCACGTTGCACTAGATGATTAAGGTTCCCTACAATGGTCAAGTAGTAACTATTAAAGTAGCAAAGGAGAATCAGGTGTCTGTACTTAAAATAGCTAAATAGCCATTTAGTGGGTTTCATGTGGCAATTATTAAAGATGAAGAAAATAGTGATAACTTTCTTGATAGTCCTCAAGTGATCAATATGCTCAAAAGGATGAACTTCTTGCCCATAGTTAGTTTAGGAAAGAATTCTAAAGGACCTCAGACTACTATAACTACTAAGGGTCAGAAGGAAAAGAAGAGGTTAGGCTTCACAGGTACCAGTAAGAAAGGGAAGGAAAAGAAAGCAGTGGAAGGAATCCCTTACATTTTTGTTCTAGCCTCAGGTCTGTTCCTTTATTGTGGGGAGAAAGGACCTCAGATGATAGGTGGTGAGTTAGCACCAATATTTGAGCTATTTAATGATATCTTGATTGGGAATAAGGAGTCATCAAACTAGTTGAAGGTTTTTGGGATGAAAAGATTCTGCTGCACCATTCAGCTTGGGATAAAGAAGCACCAGAAGAAGTTATGATAGAGAAGTTACTCGCTACTAAGCTAAAAAGCAAGGAAAAGATGCAAACCGATGGGCCACACATAGCTGAACCTGAGACTGGAGAGACATCTAATGTTGATAAGATTGAGGAAGACACCTTTATTGATGTTGTTTATGTTCCTGAATTATTTGATGAGAACAATGTTTGCTTTTTTGATTACGTTAATGAGATGAACAATTTTACTTACTTGTGTGATGTTTCGTCTGATTTCAATATACATGATCATGATTATAAAGCATTCATATTTGACATTAACTCAACAAACATATGTTCATCCAATCTCAAAACTAAAGAAAACCCAAAAAAATTCTACTAGCATCAGATATAACTCCTAAGGAGAGAGAACAATTTGAGAGAATATTGAAAAAATATGAAAAATTTTTTGCCTGGACCTATAAAGACATGCCAGGGATAAATCAAGAAGTCGCAGAACATGCCATTACAAACTAGTTAAATAGAAGCTTAGAAGGCTTAGGCCAGGATGGGTTTAGAAAGTTAAGGAAGAAGTCACAAAGAAAATAGAGGCTAAGTTCTTAGTGGAAGTTTAATACCCTACATGGTTAGCAAATGTAATTCCTGTAGCAAAGAAAGATGGAAATGTAAGAGTCTATGTGAATTATAGAGACCTGAATAAAGCCTATCCCAAGGATGACTTTCCTTTGCCTCACATAGATATTCTGGTTGATAGTGCTTTCGCTTATGCCATGTATAATTTCGTGGATGGATATGTAGGGTACAATCAGATTCTAAATAAAATAGTGGACAGGATCAAAATGGCTTTCATGATCGAATGGGGAACATATGCCTACTGAGTCATGCTTTTTGGACTTAAAAATATGGGAGCTACCTATCAAAGAATGGCCACTAAGATTTTAGATTATTTGATTCACAAGGAAGTAAAGGTGTATATATATGATATGATCATCAAGTTGGTAACTAGAGAAGGTCACTTCGAAGCATTAGAGAAGTTCTTTTAGAAGATTAGCAAGTACAATCTCCACCTTAATCCAAAGAAGTACATATTTGGGGTTACTTCAGGTAAGCTTTTGGGTCATGTCCTGAGCCAAAGAGGTATAAAGGTATATCCTAACAAGGTAAAGGCTATCAGAGGAATGCCAGTGCCCCAGAAGGAAAAAGAAGTCAGGGGATTCTTGGAAAAAATTTAGTACATAAGCAGGTTCATTGCCAAGTTAACTTCAATTTATGAACCTATCTTTAAGCTGCTCAAGAAGGATCAGCATGTGGTTTGGAATGAGGATTGTCATAAAGCATTTGACACCATCAGGGATTACTTGTTACATTTGCCAATGTTGAGACCACCTCAAATAGGGAAACCATTGATTTTGTACCTGGCGATAGAAGACAGCTTAGTGAAGGCTATGATGGCATAAGAAAATGATTTTGGGATTGAGTATGCAATATAATATCTCGGTAAGAAATTTCTCCCTTATGAGGCAAAGTATGTAGAGGTCGAAAAGATTTATTTGGCAGTTATATGGGCATCTAAGAAGTTGAGGCATTACTTTCATTCTTACAGGATACAAGCTATGTCTAAATAGAATCCCTTTAGATACCTATAAGAAGCTCTTTCACTATTAGGAAAGATGGAAAAATGGTCGATCCTCTTGCGAGAATTCGACATAGAATACATCACTAGGAAAACCATTAAGGGAAGGGCAGTAGCAGAGCTCCTAACTGATCCACCTCTAGAAGGTGAGGAGATGACCTATGAATTCCCTAATGAAAACATAACAGCCATAACAGTGCAAGGGTGGCAGATGTATGTTGATGGAGTTGTTAACAATAAATGAGCAGGAGCAGGAGTGATCTTGGTTACCCTGGAAGGAGAAAGGATTCCATTAGCTAGAAAGTTGAGATACAAGGTCACGAACAATAAAGCGAAGTACGAAGCTTGCATTTTCAGGTTAGAGGCTCTACTAGTGGTAGGGGCAAAGTCTACTAAAGTGTTTGGGGATTCATCTCTTGTGGTATACCAAGTAAGGGATGAATGGTTAGTGAAAGAAGAACGTTTGCTGCCTTATCTCAGATACTTGAAGGTTTTGAGTGGTCAGTTCGAAGTTTGCACTTTTAGATATGTGTCTAGGGAGGAAAATCAGTTGGCAAATGCCTTAGCTACCCTCGTCTCTATGTGGGACAATCCGAAGGGAGTGATTATAAAACCTGTATCAGTTTTGAGCGCTGATAGGCCATGCTTTGAAAAAGAACAAGTCATGGATATTAAGGTAAATAACAGAAAGCCTTGGTACTACGATATTTATAATTACCTAGAAAAGTCAGTGTTCCCTAAAGAAGCAATTGAAAAGGACCGAAGAATGATTCTTAAACTATCAACTCAGTTTATCACTATAGGAGGAGTGCTTTATAAAAGATAGCTCAATGGAATTCAATTGAGATGCCTAGATGAAAAGGAAGCAAAAATGGTAATAGAAGAAGTACATATGGGAGTATATGGAGCTCATATGAACAGGTTAGCCTTGGCAAAGAATATCATGAGGTAGGGCTTCTTTTGGCTTACAATAGATACTGATTGCTCTAAGTATGTTAGGGAGTTTCAACTGTGCCACCAGTATGCGGATCTGAGACATCTGTCCATTTCTGAACTATGCAACCTCACATCGCCATGGCCATTTGCTGTATGGAGAATAGACATCATGGAAATGATCCATCTGCCTGCCTCAAATAGACACAGATTGATCATAGTAGCCATTGATTACTTCACTAAATGGGTAGAAGCAGAATCCTTCAACAAGGTATATCCATGGGACATGGCTAAGTTCATCGAGAAAAATTTGATATGCAGATATGATTTACCTCATCACGTGGTCTTAAACAATGGGCTTCAGTTCTCGGGTGAAACTAAATGGATTCTTATTAGATATAGGGTTCAACATCATAAGTATTATCCTTATAGACCTAAAGAAAAAAGGGGGTAGTTAAAGCAACTAATAAGAATGTAAAGAGGATTCTGGACAAAATGTTGAGAACTTTCAAGGACTAGGCTGACAAGCTACCCTTTGCACTATGGGGTTACAAGACCACAGCTAAAACTTTAACAGGAGCAACTCTATTTTCCCTAGTTTATGGAATAGAAGCAACACTATAGGTAGAAATTGAGCATCGGTCCTTGAGAGTAATTCTGGAGGTCGAGATACCAGAAATACAATGGGCTAGGTAGAGACTATCACAACCTAACTTGCTTGATGGGGAAAGAATGAGAGCATATTATCAAAATCAAGTTTATCAGAAGAGGTTGGTTCATTCATTTGGGAAAAAGTCAGGAAACACCCTCTGAGAGAAGGAGACCTAGTGTTCAAACAAATCAGGCCTAAAATTTCAGACGTCCGAGGCAAATTCAGGCTAACATGGGAAGGACCTTTCATGCTTAAGAAACTATTATCCAAGGGTGTCGCCATTTTGTAAGATAGTGATGGCAATGAATTCTGAGAACCTGTGAATGTCGATAGATTAAAAAGGTTCCATGGCTAAAGACTAAAAGAGAAAAAAAGAGAAAAAATGCCCCAACGATAGCTTGACTAAAATTAGGCACCTCGCTACGGTGAAATCCGAATAAAGGCATTCTGGGCAAAAATTAGAGGCTGAGAAAAAATAATTAATCAAGAAAACCCGAAAGGGCTGATTGATGAAAAGTGTTATGATGCTTGCGAAGTTTTATTTTGAGATTGAATAATATATATCGTTGAGATTGAATAATATAAGTCATTGTGATAAAGTCGAAGACTGATCATGTGTACAAAAATCAGAAATGAAATGTCATACACGTATTCATAAATGTCATCTGGGTATATAAAAGTAACATTTTCTATCATATGTTCAATAAAAACAAAAACGTTATCTATGAAAGTGTTTGATCTAATCTATTAATATCATGTCTCTCTTTCCATTTAGGAGCCTCAGGTGAGAAATTTTGTTGTTAGCAGTTGGACCAGTGACCCACAACTTGTAAGAGTTAGAGGTAGTGAAATCGCAGGCACCCATGTTAGAGATAATGGTCCTCACTAGAAGCTGAGTTCAAATCATTTGATAATATTTAGTCACGAAGTAAGTAGTAAGGATGTCTCCACGAAATCCCAAGGCTCACCTAACAATGTCTTGCTTACCTCTAAACTGGCGAGCACATCGGGTAGAGACATAAAAGGTGGCTCGAAGAAGTCCACAGAGAGGTACACATCTTGATTCTCCGTCCATGACCACAAAGACAATAGGTAACCAAGGACACCTAAACTTGATATCGGTATCTATGAAATGACCAAGCCAGTCAATGACATCCTGGATTGACTGGAACTTATGCTGATGACACCTAGACGTGACAAGCCTCATAGGGTAAATCCACATGGTTTTAACTCGAAGAGGAGGCTCAGACAATCGCTATAACTTCTCGAGAAGCCATACTTGGAAAAAAAAAGAAAGATCCATTGAGGTGAATTGGGTTCTTCTCAAGCAAAAGTAAGCCATAGAAATGTGTGAAAATCCGAAAGGATGCACATTTCAACAAGAAAAGCTAACATGATAACCCACAAGGGGCATGTTTCCTTTAAAGAAAAGGACATACTTGAAAAGGCAAAGGACTTCCTGTCAAGAATGAAGAAGAGCTACGTTGAGAAGAAAACTTGTGATGAAAGTCATTTAAGCCTATGATGGTCTCTACTACGATCAGGGGAAATGGATTATACCCTTGATGGATGCCAACAACAACACCAAATAATTCGTAGTCTGAGGTCATAGTGTTGCCAGCATGCATGAATAAACATCGAGAAAGGCAACAGATTAACCCAATGCCAAAATGAAAGGTGCGGATGTCATCAAAGTCAGGCAAAGCATCTATCAACCACTCTAGTGAACAATTATCCCCATTAGGATCTAGAACCTTGGCCTTGGAGGGAAGGACACCCAGGGCACGAACTACCTCTCTAAGATAAGTGACCACAAGGAAAGGTAAGGATGGTCGGACATTAAGATTGAACCTAACACCCACTATGGTAGCAAATTCTTCCGACAAGGGTCATAACTCCTATTTTTTGAGTTATTCAATAATCGGTGTAATTTCATAAGTCTAGTGGTCATGATTATGGGATTTTTGAGTAATTTAAAAATGCAAAAATGATGGGAGGAAATAAATAAATGAAGAAAAAAAAAGACAAGGAAATTCAAGAAAAGGATAAGAAAATAAGAGAGGGAAGATTACCTGATGGAAGCTTCCTGAAAGTTGAAAAGTCAATGGCATAAAATCCAAAAAAAGGAACATTATTTATAGAAAGTTGAGAGCCATGGCTGTGCCTCACCCTAGAGCGAGCCATCGGTTACCCGTCCCTCACCACTGGAAAGCCAAAAGTCATTTTTTGTATGTCCTATGCATTGCACGTGCATATTAGAGCATTTACCTTTGTTTGCATTTTACAGGTAAATTAAAAAGACTGACGATTTGAATGTCCAAACTTTGAGGATTTATGATGCCTGGAGCACGAAAATCAATATTCTACTGATGAATAATCAATTTTTGGGGGTATTTCAAACTTTTGGGTACTTGTGTATAGTAAAATGTAATTAGAGTCTGTAAATATTATAAACATAATATTGAAACCTGTAAAAAGAGTGTCAATAATATTTTAAATTAATTTTAGATGGATAAAAATGAAAAATTGAGAAAAATGGTTCAAAACTGAGAAAAAAATGGAGCTAAAATGTGAAAAATATGGGAAAAATAAAAACGAAGGAAAAAATAGTATTTTTGACCAGAGGGACGGGACATCCTGTACGTCCCATCTGTTGGCAGTTGAAGGATGGGCTGCTCGTCCCTCACTCTATTTTGGCCATATAATGGTTGTTTCTTTCATTTTTCTGTTTAAACTCCTTTTTTTTTAGGCGAACGATTCCTTTCAACGGTTCTTCAAGCTTTTCTCCTTCGTCTGATGTTCGATTCTCAATTCGTTTGCGCCTATAGACTCCTGGAAGTGAGGCACACTTTAGGAAGACAAATTTTCTACTCATTTTATCTTTTTTTTTGTTTGTTCTTTCCAAGTAAGTGTAATTTAATAATTTGGTATTTTCTTCCTTTCTTTTTAAGTTAGAATAAAAGTTAGGTTAGGAAACTTTAGTGATAGGTGTGAAGGGTGCGAGCATTTGTTATTGTATTGGTATCTAATATATTTTTGTTGTTATACTTGATTTTTGGTTTAGAAATAAATAATATCTTATAGTGTAAGTAACATAATGTATATGGCCCTATTGCATGTAACCTTATATATGATCACGTGAAATATGTAACTTGTTATTTGTAGGCAGTATTGTATATAAGCATTAGATTTTTAAAAGCATTCTTTTATCTTTGCTAATACACCAACCATGAATATCAAGAATTTGTGTTGTTTGGCGACCTTAATGGTCTGTGACTTGTTGTGTGCTTTTAAATTTGATATTTGTACAGGAAGGTAGCATCATCCCTAGCTGAATTGTTGCCAAATTTTGGCCTTACCTTCATTATTCTCATTAAGCATACAATATTAAAATCTGTGTTATTTAATGGCCCAGAGGGCCTATGTTGTGTTTCCATTGCTTTAAATGTATTTTTTATATAGGGGACAGTTATATTCCTAGCCAAAATGCTATCGAAATTTTGTCAAAATCTTTCGAATAGCATGTAATATGCTGTTAGTAGCCATAATGACTTGTGCGTTGCTTTAAATTTATTTGTTTTTGTATAGGGAGCAGTTGTATTCCTAGCCAAAATGTTGTCAAAATCTTTCGAATAATGTGTAATATGATGTTAATAGCCATGACGGCTTGTGTGTTGCTTTAAATGTGTTTTTTTGTACAGGAGGCAGTCATTTTTATTAGTCGAAATTCTATCAAAATTTTATCAAAATCTTTCAAATAACGTGTAATATGCTTGTGTGTTGTTTAAATGTGTCTTTTTGCAAATGGGACAGTCATATTCCTTATCGAAATGCTGCCGAAATTTATTTCTAGAAAAACATGCAACCAATGTATTTTGCCTTGTTTTTCATGTATGCGTACTAAACTCTACTTGTGCAAGATAATCAAATTCTTATTTTGCTTATGGCATGAGTCAAACACGAACTAACATATCATATTTTGCAGGATGCCTTGCAGGACAGCACATCCTCAGCCTACACAATCGATGTTGGCATATATGACAAATGAGAAGGCTGCCAGGTACAGAGCCCTGGGTCAGGTTCAGTTTAAAGCTAGTCGATATATGTCCAGGCAGTTCCTAGAGGATTTTTGTTTGCTATAGGAGGCTAATAGGTTATTAGCCAATGCTGGTTGGACCGACTTCTTTGGTTCAGCTTTCAAGACATACACAGGTGTGACCTATGAGGTATTTGGTACCTTATGGTGTGGGGGATACCAGTGGTCTAATACCCAGGAGGGAGCAGTCATGTTTAGAGCTTTGGGAAAACCATTCAATATTAACAGATGCAGATTCACAGAGGCCATGAGGCTTTCTACTAGACCTAACACAATCACACCTTCTAGACTGATGGATAGGGATAGGTGGAGGGTCACATTACCCGAAGCGGTATATGATTCAGACAAGGCGAATTGTATGATATTGGCTTTTCAGATTTATAGGTACCTATTGAGGGTTTTGTCTGCTTCTTACCTTGGACATACTGGGAGTCTAGGTATTGTTAACTCGGCAGACATTACTAGTCTATGGGGGATGTAGGAGGGGTAGTGCATAGACATCTCTCACGAGATCATTGCAACCCTGACCAGAGTAAGCACTACACCAGGGACATAAATATGTGTAGGTAGAGTCATTACGAGGCTGCTGATCTCGCTCGGATTAGAAGAGGGCCATTTTAGAGATCCTATCCAAGAGAATATGTATATTGATTTGCAAGAGGCCATCACTATGAGCATAGTAGAGCCCCATATAGGGGCAAGAGGGCCAGTACAAGTTGTTTATGGTGCTTGAGACCTAAGATAGATGCGGTCTTGACCCCATTGTACCAGATCAGGCGATAGAGCAAGATGCTCAGGGTTAAGCACTTAAGGGGGGTTCTAGCAGAGCATCAGAACCAACCACCTCAATAGGATGCACGAGCAGATGAACCTCACGAGGCAGAGGATTCTCAGGGGGCATAGTTAGATTTTGATTATGCTTTTGATATGCAGATCGAACTACACGATCTCCTAGGAGGCTAACCCCAGACTCACTTTAGATCTTCATTTAGACACTAGAGGTCCTCAGTTGTAAGGTTTTCTCTATATGGATGCCTTAGAGCTTTATCCTCTACTACCCCTCTGTTTTATGGACATCTGGGGGCATCTACATCGACAATGCCTTTGCTACAGGCTCTATCACCTCCTGCTTAGGCACTTATAGTTTCAGATGACATATCTAGGCGACTAACTGTGATAGAGGAGACACAGAGGACTATGCTCGTTACAGTACAGTGTTTGCAAGCATTACCAGCAGCCGAACAGGCATTACAAACAGAGGTACAGGGCTTAAGTCAGACATACAGGCTGCAGGGAATAGGTTTGATAAGTCCTTATAGGTGGTAGATGACTCCCTTACCCAGCTCAGAGATTAGGGCACTCGCATCGAGATAGAGGTCCCTAGCGCCAAACAGATGGTGATCGAGACTGATGAGCAGTTGAGTAGTTACATTGGGTACCTGAGGGGGACTTGATGAGATACTTAGAGAGTCATTCCCAGGCAGTCCTTTAGGTGGGACAGGGATAAAAAAAGCTGGCTAATGTGATATCATAGATACTGCAACATTGACTTTAGTGCTACTAGGTTTCAGGTTTGTGTTTGAGTAGGCAAGTGATCAGCCACCTCTAGTGCCTCAAGCTATGGCTCCAGCTCGACCTCCTAGGCCGTTTAGCATCCAGATTGCTGTCAGTACTGGTATACTGTCGAGCATTAGGGCTAAGGCCTTCACAATGACTAATTATTTTATTGTATTTAGGGAGTTATACTCTATTAAAAATTTTGACGTATATAAAAAAGAATTGTATATAACTTATTTTGTCTTATATTATTTATATGTTTTATATTATTTATGCTTTCCTTCACTTATAAGATGAATGAGCGTGAATACCATGTAATTAATGATAACTTGTAAATAACTATGTCATCATAGAATAAAGGAAATAAACAATAATGACAATGACACAATGAAAATAATGACAACAATAATAAAAGAGGTCAAATTCAATAAGCAGTATATTAACATCTAATGCCTTTTATATCATGTACTCAGAACCCTACCAAGGGGGTAAATATATACTTTATCAACAATAATCTCTCAGAGCAAGAGAAACTTCAATATGGAAATGAGGACGATATTAAGAGCAAAAAATTACTGAGCAAGGGATAATCACAATGGGTTTCACCATCCTTGTGGTATCTCATAAAAACATCCTTGGTGGGTTTAACTCTAGACATTCCAAGTGATTCCCCAATGGATAGAGACATCATCGTTGGAGCATTAACTCAGACAGAACAACCAAATCTCTTAAAAAAGCAACCAATAAGATAACTTTAACATTCAAGTACGATGGATCGTCTTGACTCTGTATATCGATAAACTGGCACTAGTTACAATATGTTTTTAGGAATTTGATTTTGTATGCCCCAGGCGCTAATCAAATGCAACTAAGTCAACCTGATTCTACATGCTCCAGACGCTAATCAAGGAAGACCTTTATTCTTGGCGTAATTTTGCATGCCTCAAGTGCTAATTGGATAAGTGAAAACTCATCACCTTCAATAGAGTTAGTCTCAAGCCGTCTTGATTCTACATGCCCCAAGCACTAATCAAACGCATAAAAATAATCTGATTCTGTATGCCTTAGGTGCTAATCATAGTTAATTAATTTGTCCCATTTCTGCAAGCCCCAGGTGCTAATCAAGCAATCAACACGCGATTAACACATTGAAAAGCTAATGTTAAATATCCGAATTTAGGGTAATACGTTAACAAAAGGATGATAACTACCCAATCAAGAAACTCACTAACTCAAAAGGTACGTGTAGCAATCAAACAAGAGATTTGCTGCCTCAGGTACATGTTTTTTTCCTTTCACTCTGAATTGTGGTTCGCTTTGGCACTAGTGCATCCGTGCCCCAAAATTTAGGGCAACTATAGACACTGTGACCCAAGGCAGCCTAGATCAGGATTACTCCATGATGATGAGACAGTGAAGTACTGATAGAAGGTTTGGATTTTGAAGCTTTGATTGTGGATTTTCACTTTCTTATAAAGATTTTCATGATTCTTTAAATACTTTCAAATATTTTCAAGTGTTTTAATAAGATAGGCCAAAAATCCTATTTTTGGACTGCGGCCATCTGTGGGTCCTCACCTTAGAAACAATGTAAATCAAGGTATTTTGGGAAATCTGAGGTCTAGTGATTAGGGACAACTGTCCTTCACTCACAGATGCCCATCCCTAGGTCCATATTTTGGGGATTTTATCTCCTAATCTGGCAATTTTTAAGTTGTAATTGAATTGAAACTCTCCTTTAGGTATACAAACAAAATTTAGGGTTTTGAAGAAAGAGAAGAATCATTATTCTTGGAGAGAAAACCATTAGAGAAGGAAGAAAATCAATTTCTTTCTCTCTTTAAAAGGTTATACCTTAACAATCTTCTTAACACACACATAATATGAATTCCATACTTCTTTTGAAGAATCAAAAGACATGATTCAAAGTAGAGATCTAAACTTCAAAAATTACAGAGTTAAAATATCTCCTGAGGATAATATTCTAGGCTCATTCATATTTTCTCTCTCTACAATTCATTCACTCAATTTCATAATTATTTGGATGTTAACTTGATTTATTTTGACTATTAAAGCTGAATAATATGCTTGTCCTATCAAAGTATAATTCATTTTTCGTTTGTGTAATGTATTAGAAGCGTGATGGTCAAAATGGATTCCTCCATTGTTGTTATGAAGCTTTTCTTCTTTACATATATATGTGTTGTATTTCCTCAATTTTAATACAACACGATGTATGTTTTAGCAATTTAATGTGTTTTAGCATGATTTAATGTTTAGTTATTGCATATTTAGGGCTAAAATATTTATTTGAGCAATTTCTTGCTTTTTCTTCTCTGTTTTGCAAAATTCTATTTTGTTATAGATGTGACGGACGAAAAAAAGATTTGAAGGATGGTCTTCCCTCATTCGAAGGATGGGACGTCCTCTTGCCTTCCTCCTGGCTGTCCCTTACTCCATAGATGCCATCCCTCGCTTCCTTTGGTTGTCCCTAGGGTAT